>RWGY01000051.1:12248476-12551363 GCA_007726485.1 Eragrostis curvula | reverse complement strand
ATATCTGGTTATTGTGATGGATGTTTTTCATTTCCCATGTATTTTCTCCCCTTGCTTATTTTTTTCTCAATGATAGCGTATTGCACCACTTGCTTGTATAAGCTAACATAGTAACTTGTGGAGAGTCCCGTTTGTAAAATGGATAATTAAATGTGGTTGCTGGTAACATCTGAAATTATGGTTTCATGACATTGACTGTTAATGTAACTCAAAGCAACCTAGATAAGTGTTAAAGGGATGAGAATAAAGCTTTCTGTAATATTAGTATATTTCATATTACTGAATTTGGAGCGCAACTTTCTATAATATTACATATTAATGAATTTGGAGCGCACACTTATGACTTGCGTTATTTGGTTTAGATTTATTTGTCCAACTTGTTCAATACCAAACCATTAATTTCTTTAAAAGGCTACTGTTCTACGCACGTCTGTAATCTAACCAAAACTTGCCCTGTTTCATCAGCCGAAAATGACAAGATCGAAGGTATTAAAAGATCAGCTATGATGTTTTTACAGCACGAGACCAGAAGTTTGCGGATGTTTGTGGTTAAAACGCAGCTTTCTCAAGTTTCAAAGATTGTAAATACTTCTTTAGTAATGAAATTTCACATCGTTAGTGGTCTCTGACGATATGCACCCCATTCTCCCCTGCACTACTTCTGTAATTTGACATTGTGCTGTAGAAAGCGCTGATTGGATGTGTATCCTGTGTGTGTCATATTGGAGAAGTACTTCTTGTAGACATTTGACTCTTTCCAGAATGTCACTGTTGATTGACTATGCTAATAGTTTATTTAATTTGTCTGCCTATATGAAATCAGTTTCTCAATATCTGCGCCCCTATAGATTCAAAGATCATATTTGCTTGCAGGATTACTGCCACGCGGGTGTACTTTAACTGGGTTTGTTCATTCAAGGATTCGTTTTCTCTCTCTCTTCATGATCGTGGTTGCTCGCTGATGCACCGTGTGTTCTTTTCCCTTGCGTCCATGAAGTATGTGTGACATCACTGGCGGAGCCTAGTGTTGGCGAAAGAGGGCCTCCCCCCCCCCCCCCCCCCCCCCCCTTGCCTCTTGCAAAATTCTACGTATTCTTCGTCATTGCATTAGACCTGCCTGATGCTTGCCTCACGTTGCTTAAGCCAAGCCAACCTAAGACAAATACACCCACTAGTTTGGTACTGTAGCAGTTGGCCCCCGCTCTATTTTCCTCCACGCTCCGCCACTGTGTGACATGCATATTCACTGTTTGACCTGGCTTCGCCTGAACTAAGTTCGTCTGTTTATTTCTTTTGTCCTTGCCCCTCTTCTTTGATGATTACGAGTTCTTCGTTTTGTTGTCAGTTTGCATATGTTGCTGAACGTGTCCCCGAACTAAGTTTGTACATTGAAGGTTCTTTTGTTTTTTCGGTGTTGTTTAGATGACCGTGACCACTCAAATGTACACGCTCAACTTTGATGAAGAAATACACAATCTTGTAAAGAGCAATACACGGTGTACATTGCTGAGAAAAGTAATGTTAGATTGATGAAAAGATTGATGCATATTGCATAAACCAAAAATGAGACGGGGGAGGGAAATGCTCGAGAGAATCTCAAGTGCGCGTGACGTGCCGTGAGCACAGTCCGTCCGTTGGGAGCTTCCCCCCGAATCCTTGTGAGCTTCCACCGAAACTTCCATGAAGATTTGACGCGGACACCATTCGAAGCACACCTTTCCCCTGTTCGTCTCGTCTCTCACGCCTCGCATCTCCCAGCTTCACTGCACTGCAGCTCCTTCCATTCCACCTCGTCCGAGAGCTTCGAGAACCAGAGTTTCGTCCGCTCCCATGGCCGCCGACGACGCTGTGGTCGTGGTGGTGGTCGTCTCCGCACCGCCGGCGCCGGCGCCGGCGCCCTGTCGCCTGGCCACAGCGCTCGACTACCTGGTCCTCGCGAGCCTGTGGGTGACCTGCGCGTCCACCGGCGCTCTCACCGCCGCGGGCCGGGCCTCGGGTACGGAGTCCCCTGTGTACCACGCGCTGGTCCGTACCGCCGTAGGAGCCTACCTCCTCCTCGCGCTGGCCGTCGTCGCCTGGTGCCTTTATGAGCTTGCCACGGGGCTCCGTCTGCTCAAGGCGTTTGTAGCCGTGGTCAAGAACAAGAAGGTTTCATTCTGGAAGGTACGAACGCGGAAAGAAAACATTTCCCCCCTTTCTAACGTTGATGCAATCGCTTGTCCCTTCCTGTGATTTGCTTGATTTTCTGTACTAGAAATACTAATTTTTCTTTTTTCGAAAGACCACTAGAAATACTAAGTTGCGCGTGATATGATTGTGCTTGCTCACGAGCGTTCTTCTCATCAGGTTCTTGCAGCGTCGACACTTTTCTGCTCGCATGGCTTGCGTGTGCCCTCTTCTATTTGCTTGCCGTCATAGGTGTTAGTGATGACGGAAGTGATACCTTGGGGAAAATGTCACAGGATTGGTGCTGCACTCTTTGATCTGGGGATACCGGTAGCCGCGGCAATATTTTGCTTTGTCCTGGTACCGATCATTGCACTTCAGATTCGGAAGAACAAGGATTGGCGCAGCAGCATCGTCATATGTGAGGTATCAAACAGTTGTTCTGGCTATCTCTGATTTTTTGTTTTTCATTTTTATGGCGTGTCTTGTGTGCAGTATTTTGCCTCATTTAATCTTATATAGTGCGTTAACAATTCCTTTTGTGCTGTAACCATCATCTTGAACTATGAAACCTGCATTTGTATGGGAACATGGTTGGTTCAATATTGAATAATCAATTTCTTGTGAACATTGGTATGAAACCTGGTATCAGTCTAAAATGTTACAATAATTGTATGCCTTTGAGACCAATGTGAAGCGGCAATTTTTCACAGCTCATGAAGAAACAAATTTGGTATGAAACAAACAGTTAGGGGGGTCAATTCATTGCGCGCACGTTTTCTCAGGATCATGGTTCCCCCCCCATCTTAACTTATATATCACTGCTGTTAGGGTAAGATGGTGATACTTCCATAATACAGATTCTTGTAGAAAGGATGATTGAATGTGGACTGTGGTTCCTGATGACCGCTGAAATTATTGTTTCATGACATTTATTGTTGTAAAATAAAACTTCCTGGAAAAAATTTGAAGCCATAAGAAACCATGCACTTCTCATAAGGTACAAGTTCTTTTTCACTTAATATGGTGGCACATCTTCCACAGTTTTATTTAGATTTGTCTAACTTTTTCATTACTGAATCCTTAATGTTGATAAAGATGTACCATTTTTTGTTGACCACAACTCGGCCTATTTCATTAGCAGGCGAAGACAATAAAACAAGACGTTAGAGATCAACATGAAGCTCAAGTATCAGACCTGAAGTTCCCTAATATCTGAGGTTAAGGTCACCTCACTAAAGGATTGGAAAAAGTACTCACAATCACTTACTGCTTTCTACGGCTGGGTAGATTGATTCTTCCTCAATGATGATAACCCTATCCTGACACCGAGTTCATGGTGTAATTAGTTCTCTGTGTGTGTGTGTGTGTGTGTGTGTGTGTGTGTTGGTAATGAGTTATGTGGCTTCCATTACATGGATTGTGTGTATTTTCAGTGTTGCAGAGAGGGGTGTGCTTGAATAATGGAAGGTTTCCATCTCTAAATAATTGAAGTGTGTGCTGCCTCTGTGTACCCTGTTCTGTAATTGTGAACCAACTTAATTAGTGATTTTATTTTTCCATACAGATGTGTCAGTTTGGTCATACGAATAACTAAGCTTTGGTCATACGAATAACTAAGCTTTGGTAGACAAGCATTTAAAGGTGTCCTTGGCTAGTTACTGTGTATGCTGCTATGCTTCTGCATCCTGTTGTAGCGTGAGATTGTCCTGTTTACAGATTTCTTTTCTCCTGTTGCTGGTTATCCAGACGATAGTTGCTTCAGTAGATTATAAACATATTGATAGAGATTTAGACATTACATTTTTCGTGTCATTAGCGATAAATCCTAATTTAAACTCAGAGAAAGCTACATTTTGGAGGGTAAGAGGTTGAGTTGTTTAAGATTATTGCAATATAAGGAACCAGCCATTCCCAAGAATCTGGTCACGTCTCCATTCCTGAATATGGAACGCACGTTTAAGATTATTGCAATGTAAGAATTCTGTGTAACTTGGAAGGCACACTTGCAGAATCAGGTTTAACTTTGGCCAATTTGTGTTTGTATTGAGCGAGGTAGTTAATGTTGATAACACGAGAACTAGTGTTTTGCTGCCAGTGTCTCGTACGGATGAATATATATAATATACCCACAACTGGAACACAGGAACAAAGCATGTAAAATGCCAAGGAGCTTTGTATGCAACCGGGAACAGAAGTACGGAGCACAAGTAATTTGTTAGTCTCTAATATTACGACAATATAGGAAGAAGAATATACTGTAAACATGTAAACTGTTTCAGAAACCCGGAGAAGATTCTGCCCATGACGCCTTCATTGAAGCACGCAACTACTGAAAACTGTAGTCAGTTAGTCTAACCCTAACACATAGTCCATGTGAGTTTGATGCCTCTGCAAATATTGGCAATTGTTCTTGCTCAATATGAGTACAATTTTTAGGAAGGTAATACTACTAATAGTCCAGGTGGAAGACCTGAGAGGGATCATATCGAGGAAGGAGCAGCTCCCTGAACAATGGATAACTCTTACACCCATTGGAGTTAGGCACCGAAGAATTTAGGTGCAACAAGAGCTTGTGCTAGGAAAAAAAAAACGGAGGGCCTGCTTGGTTGGCAGCCACCAACAGCCACGCCAAACCTTAAGCAGCCACAGAAAAGAGTGCAGGTGCTTGGTTGCTCTTCTCAAGATGGCTGCTAGTTTAAATGCAGTGCCTCTTCTTGTAGCGCAGGGTGTTGTGGCGTGGCTAACTATGGCCAGAAACCAAGCAGACCCAGAATCATGTTTCTCCTTATCGTCACTTCTTGCACAAGTTTCTATTGCACTTAAATTTTGGATCATGTTCAATACTAATGTCAACTATCCATTTATATTGTTGTTGGTTTTTATTGTTAATTTTAAAGGTGAATCTCAGGCATTGCAGCGAAAAATTGTAGGGTGCCGTATTTGCTGTGTCTATGGGCAACCCTTTGACTACGTGTACCAAAAGTCCAAAACTGAAAACTCTCCCTGCGAAGACTCGGGCACCACCACCCGCAGTTCGACACGTAAAATAAAAGCCACTCCCCCTGTTTGACCCTGTCCCATTCGTTCCCCACTTCCCCACCTCGCAGCTCACACTCCACTCCACAGATACAGCTACTTCGCCTTCAGCTCGACCGCGAACTTCGAGCACCTAGGGTTTCCGCCGCTGCCTGCTTCCATGGCCGCCGCCACCGCCGCCGACGCCGGAGCGATGGGTCCGGTCATCTCCTCACCGCCGCTGGAGCGCGGGCGCCCGGAGCCCGCCGCGGGCAAAGCCCTCGTCTCCCTGTGGCTCGCGGGCCAGTGGGTCGCCGGCGCGGCCCTGGCCACCGCGGTCGTCGCCCGCCGGGCCTGGGGCGTGAACTCCCCGGTGTTCGGCGCGTCGTTCAAAACCTGCATCGGAGCCTTCCTCTTCAGCACGCTGATCCTCCTCGCCGTCGGGCAAGAGAATTTGCTCAAGGATGTTCGCCTCAAGGTGCGCATATAAATAAAGCGTTGTTAGTAGTAGTTACTGATAAATTCGAGCGGCTTTTGGTACAGTAGACATATTAGTGTCCGGTTAGGGTCTGAATTTTCTCTGTGCTTGGAATCAAATGTTCATAAGCGCCCATTCAGTTCAGCTCCGGTATTTTCTAATATATTTTTTTGAGCGAATTGCACAAAGCACCTTATTCTGGAGCCACATTTTCATATTTCACTACGTTTTAGCTTATGTTCCACCTTGCATGAGACTATAGCCCAAGAATTCTCACTTTTTTACCACCTTTTAGCCTTGAGTCCACATGACAGCTACAAAATGAAAAACTAAATAGTAGAAATCTCATACACAGTTGGAGAACTAATCAATTTTTCTGAGCCACAGTTTTAGTCAATTTGGTGAGTATCAAACAAAATGGTGAGAACATGACTTAGAAACTCTAGATAAGATTAATCACACAATCAGAGGGATAAATTTGGTTATTTTGATGGTGTACTCTCATATGGTCTTTCAACACAATCAAGAGCTACTCTGATTTTTCAAATGACTCACTTAACATGTATTAGTGTATCTCAATGTTAGCTCAAATTTTTTTATGTGGATGCCATGTGGGTCAATTTTGCTCAATGATAAAGGTGATGATTCTTTAGCAAAAACCTGGTGCAAGGTGAGAATATGGCTCCAAAATATGATGCTTTGTAAAATTTACACATTCATTTTCTATCAAGCATTTGTAGCCTTTTGCCCCTGTAAACTGGAACAATCTGCATGTCATTGAGCTTGCTCCCAATGCCACTCACCAGGTCGATATGGGAGTCGCTCTGTTTTCTGTAGGAAACAAATTGCACGTGCATATTTTCGTATTCACATTGAATCGTACATATACATTGAATCGTACATATACTCGTGATTCTTTTCACTCACTGAAACTGACCATGTTTGAAGGGGGGAATTCTGCGGAAGATTTTTTTACTCGCGAGCTTCGCGTGGGCTCCTTTCATCATGCTGGTCTTGGCTGGTGCTCTGGTGATGGTGTGGTATGTAGTGGGATCTCAGGGAAAAAGCATTGGTCTCGCACTGGTTGATGTGGGGTTTTTGGGCATCTCGGCATTAAGTTGCCTTGTCATTATACCGACTATTGCACTTGAGGTGTGGAAGACCAAGGCGATGGGTTGCTGCATATCTGAGGTACGAAACAGTTGCTCTGGCTATGCTTGTGCTTATGTGACGTTTTCATCTTTGCCAGATATGAACATGGGCAAGCATGTCTCTTTTTTAGTGTATTGCCACTTCCTTTAGTGATGTAATGATTATTTTGAACTGTGAAACCTGCTATTGTGGCCATAGGGATAGTAACTGAATACTAGATCTCAGTGAAAATTGACATTAACCCTGCAAGCAGCCTAAAATAGTTAGCATGTATCTCTGTTAGAAAAATACTCAAATATGTATGCTGTCATCAACAGTTCTCGGTTGAATTCAGTGTGAGGCCCAATGCTAACCTCGTATCTGACTCATCTGCATGTTTGCATAGCCCCTGTACACCCTGATCTGTTTATTGTGCATCGAATTAAGGCATCTATGTACCAGTAAATAAATGAAATAAGAACATACTTTGTTACGCCAATATACAAACATGGTAGCGATTCAGGACCACACTATGTGCCTAGTGCATTTTGTTTTTCGGTAGCAATTCCTGAGAAAGCATATTTGGTTATTGTCAGGGATTTTTCTCATTTCCCACATATTTTCTCCTCTTGCTTTATTTTTCTCAATGATAGCGTATTGCACCACTAGCTTGTACTCCCTCCATTTTTAATTATATGACGTTGTTGACTTTTTTATTGAACTTGGACCAACAATATATAGCTAAATAATTACTTACCTAATGTAAAATGAATATCATTTTATCTATCATCAATAGTACTATAAAAGTATAAAGTTAACTTATACATTTAGTTATTTGCTAAAATATTTATAGATAAGTCGAACGGTCAAAGTAACAAAAAATGTCAGTGGTGTCATATATTTAAAAAACGGAGAGTATAAGCTAACATAGTAACTTGTGGACAGTTCCATTTGTAAAATGGATAATTGAATGTGGTTGCTGGTACAATCTGAAATTATGGTTTCATGACGTTGACTGTTAATGTAACTAAAAGCAACCTGGATAAGTGTTAAAGGGATAAGAATAAAGCTTTCTGTAATATCAGTATATTACGTATTACTGAATTTGGAGCGCAGTTTTCTGTAATATTACATATAATGAATTGTGTTATTTGGTTTAGATTTATTTGTCCAACTTGTTCAATACCAAACCCTTTAATTTCCATAAAAGGCTACTGTTCTACGCATGTCTGAAATCTAACCAAAACTTGCCCTGTTTCATCAGCAGAAAATGACAAGATCGAAGGTATTAAAAGATCAGCTATGATGTTTTTACAGCACGAGATCAGAAGTTTGCGAATGTTTGTGGTTAAAACGCAGCTTTCTAAAGTTTTAAAGATTGTAAATACTTCTTTAGTAATGAACTTTATCACATTGTTGGTGGTCTCTGACGATATGCACCCCATTCTCCCCTGCACTACTTCTGCAATTTGACATTGTGCTGTAGAAAGCGCTGATTGGATCTGTATCCTATGTGTGGCATATTGGAGAAGTACTTCTTGTAGACATTTGACTCTTGCCAGAATGTCACTGTTGATTGACTATGCTAATAGTTTATTTAATTTGTCTGCCTATATGAAATCAGTTTCTCAATATCAGCACCACTATAGTCATGGATCATATTCGCTTGCAGGATTACTGCAACGCGGGTGTACTTGAACTGGGTTTGTTCATTCTGGGATTCCTTTTCTCTTCATGATCGTGGTTGCTCAATTGTTCACTGATGCTCTACTGATGCGGTGTGTTTTTTTTTTCTCCCTGCGTCCATGTATGAAGGAAGCTGATTTTGGAACAGGAAATGAAATAGTTATCGTGAGATATTGTCTTGTTCAGCCTTATCTCCTATTTGTCTCGACCAAGCGACAACATTGCATCAATAAGCAATCAGCCCTATCGATAGTTTCATAACATTGCTTCCAGTAAAATGAATTGACATGGGTAGTTGGTAACTCACACGCTACGGTTTCATATCATTAGCGGTAATTTCTAATTTAATTTATTTGGAAAAGCTACAGTTGTGTTGTGTAGGCTCATTTCGATATCACAAATCTGCCAATCCTAATACTATTACCAAATTTCATTCTGGTCTAATTCGCCCAAAAAAATAATCATTCTGGTCTCATGTCCATTGCTGAATGAAGATACAAATGAGACGCATTTGGGAGAAAGAGCACGTCTGTACGAATTCAACTAAGATGGATTTAGGGCCTTAAAGATGTGCACGTCTGTACGAATTGAAGCAAAGAGGCCATCCATTTACGGCTTGCGAACGCCCTAAAAGTTTACCCATGCCATGGCCCCACAGAAGGCGTTTGGGGCGGACTTACATGGGTCCGATTGTGTAGCCCTTCATTCTTGCTATCCTTGCTCGCATGGATCTAGCGCTATAATTTTAATTATGAACTATAAAAGTTACCGGTATAGCTGATGACTAAATAATCCGTTCCATGAACTTGGCATGAAAATCCATCTCCTATGACTGCAATTGGTCAACTGGCCCAATTCAGCCAATCATGAATCACTGTTATGTATGCATTTAGGTTCAGCCATCCAATGACCTTTGTGACAGGGCATACAGCTAGTGAGATCACAAGTGAACTACTGGGCCCAAACTGGTTGGATGTACCCTAGCGGGAGAATCTGCTGCATTCAAAATTTATGCATTTAACCGAGTGTAGAGCCCATGTTGTCATGATCTACTTAGCTGCATATTCATGTTTCCTGTGTGCCCCGTTATGTATTGTACATCATGTAATTGCTTTTGTGTTTCACTGACAGAAAGTAAAAACTCAGTTTGATTTATGTTAGTGAAACAGGCTCGCGTTTAGTACTCGCTAGTTTTCTCCACCATTTTGGTTGCATATAGTTCACCCCTATCACACTTATTTCTCTCACACTATATATCACGTTAAAAGAATATTATGCTTGTTCATGTAATATCATATACGGTACATGTTATCTGTAGTGCTGAATATGGCTGGCACACCTGGCACAATTTCGTTCAGAATTGCCAAAACTTGTTTAACCTTGAGTGCTTAGTGTCAATAACAATGTAGTGTTTTTTGCTTGTAATCTGACCTAATTATTAGCAGACAGAGTGTTGGTTTTATGATGCTTATCTAACTGAACCATGATCTGTTTTATGAACAGACAGAAAATAAGAAGAGCGGGCATTAAAGATTGACAAGGAGCCTCAGCTACGGTACAATATCTGAATTATGTTAGATGTGAATTTGTGGGGAAACCGAGCTGATTAATTTTTTGGAGAAAATATCTGCTCTAACATTCAGGGTCAAGATTTCTCATCCCATTTCCCTATCCTCATGCCCATCCCTATTTCTCGATTGCCAAACAGTCCGTCAGGCTTACCGGATATTTGTAAGGCTACTATTTTTTTTTTCATAGTATCGATCTCGGTCCACGATGATATTTTCTCAGATTGTCCCTGTGCTTCTTTCTTTTGCAATTTGAGATTATGCTGTCTGTATAAATGTTGCTTGAATTCGTTTCCTGACAATGAGGCGAATGGATTGAAGTTCTGTAGATAACGGAACATAAGTGCTCACATAAACTGTATCTTGAAATGAATATCTCTGTTGACTGTGTGTAGCGCTTCTATGCTAACGGAACATGTGGCTGCCATTATGACAGAGTTTGTGGTCATCTGCGGCCATTATGGAGTATGGATGATGTTCCTATTCACTGTTTGTGCTGGTTTCACCTGAACTAAGCTCGTCCATTTATTCTCTCTTTTCTTTCCCTTCTTCGAGAATTATGATTACCTAATTGTTCACTGACTGTCAATATGTTTTGTCACTTTGCATTTGTTGTTGATCGTATCCCTGAAAGTTTGTACATTGCAGTTTCCTTTGTTTTTTCACTGTTGTTTAGATGACCGTGACCACTCACTTGTAATGGTGTGCTGACGTGCATGTTTGTTTTTATTACTGTGATGCTTATCTGGGTGGAGGAAGCTTCCTTCCTTTGCCACGGTGACTTTTATGGTTACAGATCTTCAGCGCTCAAAACATAAGCTCCCGCATGACCGCCCTTGTCTCACTTTGCTACTTGTTTCGCTAAGCAGCTCAAGGCAGCCACTATTTTCACACCATAGCGCCCACTGATTTTTTACATTTTCAACCATAACTTTCTGCTTGCTTTCACTTGGAAAGGGAAAAGAAACAAGCTCAACTTTGATGAAGAAATCCACAATCTTATAAGGAGCAATAGTAGAGTGAGAATATAGCTTCAGTACACGGTATATTGAGGAGAAAAGTAGAGTTAGGTTGATACAGGGAGGGAAATGCTCGAGAAAATATCTAAGTGCGCGTGACCTGCAGTCCCGTCTTGTGAGCTTCCACCGGAATCACCTGTGAGGTTCTATCGAAACTTCCATGAAGACTACTTGGACACCATTCGATGCTGCATAAAAAGCACACCTTTCTTTTCCCCTGTTCGTCTCTCACTCTTCGCATCTACAGCTCCATTCCACCTCCGAGAGCTTCACTGCACTATAGCTCCATTCCACCTCGTCCGAGAGCTTCGAGAGCCAGCCTAGCCAGAGTTCCGTCCGCTTCCATGGCCGTCGCCGACGACGCCGTGGTGGTGGTGGTGGTCGTCTCCGCACCGCCGCCGCCGGAGCCGGAGCCCTGTCGCCTGGCCACAGCGCTCGACTACCTGTGCATCGCGAGCTTGTGGGTGACCTGCGCGTCCGCCGCCGCTCTCACCGTCGCGGGCCGGGTCTCGGGTAAGGATTCCCCTGTGTACCACGCGCTGGGACTTACCGTCGAAGGAGTCTTCCTCCTGTTCGTGCTGGCCGTCGTCGCCTGGTGCCTTCACGATCTTGCGACGGGGCTCCGCGTGCTCAAGGCGCTTGTAGCCGACGCCGTGGTGAAGAACAAGAAGGTTTCATTCTGGAAGGTAGTACGCGAAAAGAAAACACTTTTCCCCTTTCCAACGTCAATCGCTTCGCTAAGTCCTTGAGGCTTGGCGGCCCCGGTCATCAGAATATTATATAGCAAAACAAATTGAAAATTATTGTGTCTGATTTTGCTTTCTCACGAGCGTTCTCATCAGTTTCTTGAGCGTCAATTCGGGAGAAGGACCCATTTCTGCTCGCATGGCTTGCGTGTGCCCTTTTCTGGTTGCTTTCCATCATAGGTATTCTGATGACGGAAGTGGTACCTCGGGGAAAATGTCACAGCATTGGTTCTGCACTCTTTGATCTGGGGATATTCGTCGTTGCGGCAATATGTTGCTTTATCCTGGTACCAATCATTGCACTGATGATTCCGAAGAACAAGGATTGGCGCAACAACATCGTGATATCTGAGGTATCAAATTGTTGTTCTGGCTATCCCTGTTTTTTTTTTCTTTATGCCTTGCAATCCCCGTGTCTTGTGTGCAGTATATTGCCTCATTTAATCTAACAACCCTTTTTTTTAAGAATGTCTGGCAATACGTGTGTCTTGTGTGCAGTATTATTTTTGCCTCATTTAATTTTATGGTGTGCTAATAATTTCCTTCTGTAACCATTATCTTGAACTATGAAGCCTGCTTGTATGGCAGCATGGTTGGTTAATTATTGAAATTTCTTGTGAACATTGGTATGAAACCTGGTACCAGCCTAAAATGTTACAGATAAATGTATGTCTTTATTGAAAATTTCACCTACCAATGTGAAGCTTAGTGTCATCCTCGTGACCTCGTCATAGGCTGTGTACCCTGTGCAAATTCACGTTCATGCTGTGTACCCTGTGCTGTTATTGAACATTGTGTCAATGCTGATATCTATTTTAGAAGAAATAAAGTCAGTTTGATTATGTCAATATACGGATATGGTTGTAAATCTGGACCTCTTAGTTGCCTACTACATTTTTTTAGTAGCTCCGGAGTAAAAAAAAATGGTACTAAATCAATGTGAAGCCTAGTGTAATCCTCGTGATAGGTTTTTCTCCATGTTCAGGTTGATGCTGTGTACCCTGTTCTGTTATTGTACATTGTGTCAATGCTGATATCTTTTTTAGAAGCAATAAACTCAGTTTGATTATGTCAATACACCAATATGGTACTAAATCTGGACCTCTTAGTAGCCTGCTGCAATTTCTTAGCAGCTCCGGAGGAAACAAATTTGGTTATGGACCTATGGTTAGGGGGTCATTTCATTGCGCACACTAGGACGTTTTCCTAAAATCATGGTTTCCCCCCATGTTAACTTACGTATCACCGCTGTTGGGGTAACATGGTGATACTTCCATAATATAGATTCTGAAGTTTTTGTGGTGGAATACAGTCGTAGCAGCTCTGAAGTTTTTCATTAAACATTCAGTTTTGCTCAGTCTATTAATTTTTGTTTTGTAATTATATTCAGATGATTGTTTGACATCCTGTATTGGGACAATAGTATAAGGTATCCTGTCATTTGAATTTTCAGTTGTTGACATTTAGCTTCTACTTAGTTTATTGTCAACTTCTGAGACGATCTGAGAATGAGACTACTTACAATCTCAGAATGACAATTCTTATGATTGAGACATTTTGTGTATCGGTGAGGTAGCAAAATCATCTAATTTTCTTCCATGCATCTTTTTTTGCATTCACAGGAGCCATGAATTCTGGGTCATATTTCAGCAATCTGATGTCAAATGAGTTGAGTTTACCCTGCACTCTATGCTGCTGCTGGACTGCCTGATGACACCCTACCACCTGATGAGATCCATTGCAGCTTGCGGCAAGACAGAAAAGAAGATCGGGCATGAGAAAAACGATCGGGAAAAGAGATGAGCTTGCGGCAGGATGGAAAAGGATGAAGTAGCGCTACAGGAGGAAAAAATAAGGATGGCCCACTGATGACGTGGAAGATTTGAAAATAGATTAGAGTTGGTTTTTAGCGAGGCTGCTGGATTCCATCACGTTTTTCTGGTGATTTCTATTTTACAGACTAGCTAGAAAAGGTGAATTTGGAGTTTTTTTTAGAGAGGCTGGTGGAGATGCTCTAAATAATTGAAGTGTGTGTTGCCTCTTGTGTACCCTGTTCTGTAATTGTAAAGCAATTAATTAGTGTTTTATTTTTCCATACAGACATGTGTCAGTTTGGTCATACGAATAATTAAGCTTTTGTAGACAAACAGTTACAGGTGTCCTTGGCTAGTTACTGTGTCCGCTACTATGCTTCTGCTGCATCTTGTTATAGTGTGAGATTGTCTTATTTATTGTTTACAGTTTTTTTTCCCCTGTTGCTAGCTTTCCAGATGATAGCTGCTTCAGTAGATTATAACACATATTGTTAGAGATTTAGACATTACATTTTTCGTGTCATTAGCGGTAAATCCTAATTTAAACTCAGGGAAAGCTACATTTTGGAGGGTAAGAGGTTGAGTTGTTTAAGATTATTGCAATATAAGAAACCAGCCATTCCAAAGAATCTGGTCACGTCTCCATTCCCGAATGGCGCCATAGGCATCTGTGTAACTGCTGAATATGGAATGCATAGTTGCACAATCAGGTTTAGCTTTGGCCAATTTGTGCTTGTATTGGGTGAGGTAGTTAATGTTGATAACACGAGAACTAGTTTTTGCTGCTAGTGTCTCGTATGGATGAAATATACCTATGCCACCGGAACACAGGAACACAGGATGTAAAATGCAAGGAGCTTGCAACCGGGTACAGAAGTACGGTTAGTCTCTGATACTACGACAATAGGGAGAGAAATACTGTAACTGTAAACATGAAGACCCTGTTTGGATGCAAAGTATTTTTAAAGTTTTGAAACAATACTACGGTTTTAGTAAATACTATGGTTTTAGTGAAGCAAAAGCTGTTTGGATGCAACCAACTTCATGGTTTTGGAAACCAAAGTATTCCTAAAACTGCAGTTTTATTGGAGTTTTAGAAACTCCACTCAACATCTCTTTTTCAAAAACTGAACACACGCTCGCGCTGCTGTCTTCCTGTTGGTGCACCATTTTATCCAACAAGTGCAGTGGCTACACACTACCTTGTCCTTTTTCTGAACGCTCAACAATGTTTTTGTTCAAAGGACTTTGCTGGCTGCATGTGTAGCACCCGAATGCTCACGTAGAAGCTGTTCGCGTATGTGGTCGATCTGATCAATATAGATAGTAGTAGTGTTTACTTAGACATACTAGTATATATCATTAGAATTACATCGATCCCTTATCAGATTTAAATAATGGTACTTGTTAACTCATGGTCGATCTGATGAATATAATGGTACTTGTTAACTCAGCGGATCTTGTTACGTTCGGAACTATCCTATCTTCTTGCTAGATCGAAAAAAAAATTGTGTATTCGAAATATTCTATCAGCATAATAGCTACTGAAGGAACGGAATACTGAAAGCATATAATACAACTTGCCAAACACCACGTGACATTGTGGTTTCTCCTAACACTGACCAAAACTACGGTTTCAGAATATTGTAGTATTACATGGCTTTAGTTTTAGAAACTGCAGTTTGTCAATACCATGGTTTTCCAAAACTACAACATCCAAACAAGGTCGAAAACTTTTTCAGAAACCCGAAGTTTTTGCTCATTACTGAGAATCTCTTCTCACCCATTGCCGTGTAAAATGTAGTGGGCCCTATTTACTGTGTCTGTGGGCAACCCTTTGTGTACGTGTATCAATAGTCCGAAACTCTCCCAGCGAGGAGGGCCCTATTCAGGATTTGCTCCCCTTACCAATGCCCTAACATCCATTTGCCCTCCTTCCAAATGGCTTCTAACTTTTACCCTCCTTCCAAATTTCTGCTAAAATTTGCCCTCTTACTATTTTTATTCCATTTCTGCCCCTACCTTCATCTTCTTCCTCCCGCCGCCGGCCACCGTGCCATGGACGCCGCCGCGTCCTGCGCCCCGCTCCGAGCCTTGGAGTTCCGCTTCCGTGACGTCGACGGCGGATCGCGCGGCCCCTGCGACTGACGCTTCATGCCGTGAGGTAAGGCACCGGAAGACCGAGCTCAGCCCGTTCATCGCGCTCGCCTCTGACACACTCCGCTCCCGCGCAGCTAAACAAAGGCATTTCCATGGCGGGCCTCCGCCACCGACGCCGCAGACAGAGTGGGAGGCGGCGGCGGCGCGACGCGAGCGGATCGTCCTCGAGGAGGTGGAGTGGCGGCTCATTGAGGAGGAGGTCATCCGTGAGCTCGCACTCGCGCGCGCCCGGCTCCACGGCGGGTTGCGCCCCGAGCCATTCTTCATGCCTGAAGGCTCGGAGTGGGGCGCAGGACGCGGCGGCGTCGATGGCGCGGCGCCGGCGGCGGGAGTTAGAAGATGAGGGTAGGGACAGAATCGAGATAAAAATAGTAAGAGGGCAAATTTTAGATCAAAAATCTGGAAAGAGAGTAAAAATTAAAAACCATTTGGAAGAAGGGCAAATAGATGTTGACTATTGATAAGGGGGGCAAATGCTGAATAGCCCCAGCGAGTGGACTCGGGCACCATCCGCAGTCCGACACGTAAAAGCCACTCCCACTCTGTTCTCGATCCATTCCCCTGGCTCCACTCACTCCCCCACCTCGCAGCTCACACACACACTCCACAGCGCCCGCTACTTCGCCTAGGGTTTCCGCGCTCCCATGGCCGCCGCCGACGCGATGGGTCCGGTCGTCTCCTCACCGCCGCTGGAGCGCGGGCGCCCGGTGCCCGCCGCGGGGAAAGCCCTCACCTACCTGTGGCTCGCGGGCCAGTGGGTCGCCCTCGCGGCCGTGGCCACCGCGGCCGTCGCCCGCCGGGCCTGGGGCGCGACCTCCCCGGTGGTCCGCGCGTCGCTCATGACCTCCATGGGAGCCTTCCTCTTCAGCATGCTGATCCTGTTCGGCGTCGGGCAAGAGACTTTGTTTCAGCACCTGAAGGTACTCATAAAAGTAAAGCGTTGTTAGTAGTTACTGATAAATTCAAGCGGCTTTTGGTACAGTAGATATATTAGTGGGAAATCAGGCTCTAAATTTTCTTTGTTCCTGAACCAAATGTACATAAGCGCCCATTCAATTAAGCTGCTGTATTTCCTCTTCTTTTTTTTTTAGTGAATTGCGCAAAGCACATTATTCTGGAGAATATGGATTATGGAAATCAAGAAAGAGAAACTGTAGATAAGCATAATCGCACAATCAGAAGGATAAATTTGGTTATTCCCCTCACCAGGTCGATGTGGGAGTCGCTCTATTTTCTGTAGAAAACGAATTGCACTTATATGATTGTTATCGCTCACCGAACTGACCTTTTTTGAAGGGGGTGATGCCGCGGAAGATTGTTTTCCTCGGGATTTTCGTGTGTGCTCCTGTCATCTTGCTGGGCACCACTGGTGCTCTGGTGTTGGAGTGGTTTGTAGATGTATCTCAGGGCAATTAGTTGGTCACGCACTGTGTGACGTGGGAGTATTGGGCATCGTCACAATGAGTTGCATTTTCGTTATACCGGCTTTAGCACTTGAGGTGTGGAAGACCAAGGCGATGGGGTGCTGCAGTGCGATATCTGAGGTATGACACAGTTGCTCTGGCTATCCTTGCGTTTATGTGAAGTTTTCATCTTTGCCATATATGACAATTGGCAAGCATGCTACAGTTTTCCTCTCTTTTTTAGTGTATTGCCACTTCCTTTAGTGCTGCAATGATTATCTTGAACTCTGAAACCTGGTATTGTGGCCATAGGGATAGTTACTAAATACTAGATCTCATTGAAAATTGACATTTACCCTGCTACCAGCCTAAAACAGTTTGCATGCATCTGTGTTAGAAAATACTAAATATGTATGTATGTCGTCATCAACAGTTTCTCTGTTGAATTCAGTGTGAGGCCCAATGCCATCCTCGTATTTGACTCATCTGCATATTCGCATTACCTACGTGTGGCCTGGTCTGTCTATTATGCATTGTTTTAATGCGTTTATGTACCAGTAAATAAATGAAATAAGAACTGTGCCAATGCACAAACATGGTAGTAAATCAAGCCCACTCTATGTCCTTAGTTGTCTACTGCATTTCTTGTAGCAGTTCCTGAGAAAGCATATTTGGTTATTGTGATGGCTCTTTCGTTTCCCACATATCTTCTCCCCTTGTTTTATTTTTCTCAATGACAACGAATTGCATCACTTGCCTGTGTAAGCTAACATAGTAACATGTGGAGGGTTCCATTTGTAAAATGGATAATTGAATGTGGTTGCTGGTAACATCTGAAATTATAGTTTCGTGACGTTGACTGTTAATGTAACTCAAAACAACCTGGATATAAGTTTTAAAGGGAAAAGAATAAAGCTTTCTGTAATATTACATATTACTGAATTTGGAGGACACACTTATGACTTGCGTTATTTGGTTTAGATCTGTCCAACTTGTTTGATACAGAACCCTTTAACTTCCATGGCAGGCTACTGTTCTTTATATGATGCTAATCTAACCAAAGCTTACCCTGTCTATTTCATCAACAGGCACAACAGACAAAGACAAGATCAAAGGCGTTAAAAGATCAGCTATGATGTTTTGCAGCATGAGATCAGAAGTTTGCGGATGTTTGTGGACTCAGCTTTCTGAAGTTATACTTTAGTGATATCTGCAGCTGCTAGATTGCTAATCTTCTTTAGTAATTAACTTTAACGTCGTTGATGGTCTAATGGTCTATGATGATATGCACCCCATTGTCCCCTGCACTACTTGTGCAATTTGACATTGTGCTGTATAAAGCGTTGCTTGGATCCGTATCCTGCTGAGTACATGTAGACATTTGACTCTTGTCAGAATGTCACTGTTGATTGACTATGCTAATGGTTTATTTAATTCGTCAGCCCATATGAAATCAGTTTCTCAATATCTGCACCATTATAGACTCATGGATCATATTCGTTTTTAGCATTTCAGCTACGAGGGTGTACTTTAACCGGGTTTGTTCATTCTCAAGGATTCCTCCTCTTGATGATCGTGGTTGCTCAATTGTTCACTGATGCGCAGTGTGTTTTTTTCCCTGCGTCCATGTATGAACGAAGCTACTTTTGGAACATGTGACGGCTCGGTTCAAATTTTGGGAGAGCAGCTCATCACAAAGAGCACGGAGCATCTCAACAAAGAGCTTCAATCTGACTAATGAAAGCACAGGACGGTCACAAATTGGCATATTGACATCCGTACAGACTAGAGAGTGTTCTCGTCGAACAATTCATCTTTGCTCGGAATTATCCACGTCTTTGCAGTTATGCATTTTTTTGAAAAAGAAATTACATTCCAGACTCTGTATGTTCGTGTACAGCCGACACGCACACTGGTTTATTACATAAAAAGGTAATATATCTTGTGGTTTATGTAATATATGAGTAACAAAGTGGCTCTAAGAATATACTCCATCTGTTTTTAATTATATGACGCCGTTGACTTTTTTCGTTACTTTGATCATTCCTCTTATTCATAAATATTTGTACAAATAGCTAAATGTAGAAGTTAATTTTAAAGTGTTTTTGATGAGAGATCTAACAATATATATTTCAAGTTAAGCAACTAATTATTTTCATATATATTATTTATCAAAGTTCTACAAAAAAAATCAACGGCGTCATATAATTAAAAACGGAGAAAGTATCTTGTTATCAGTTATCGGGAGATATTGTCTTGTTCAAAGATTCTTTTTCCTGTTACTCCTATTTCCCTTAACCAGACGACAACATTTGCATCAATAGAGTAAGCAGCCCATGTACTTTAGTGATATCTGCAGCAGCTTCTCTTGCAAATCTCCGCACAAGCCCACCTTGAATTTTCCCCTCCACACATCACTGATCTAATTCGAGCACTTGCTTTCCATTTACAGGAACGCAGGGTGTAATTTGGATTTTGGAGGAAGATTAAGACGACGACAAGCTAGGAATTAGCACGGACCCGGTACGTTGGCGTTGCTGAGGAAAAACCGCTGCTGCTGCTGTCCCGATGGAAGTATTCTTGCCTGAATCGATGTGATTCTCTGAAGCCTTTTGTGGTTCTCGTCTTGTTCCACACCTTGTGTTGTGTAGTCGTAGGCATGCCATTACGGCCAGGCCAGGAGCTAGCAAAGGCTAAAAGTTGTCAGGACGGACGACAAGGATGAAATGGATTGCTTCTGGGGGAAAAACACCGGATGTGATTGGTGAGTGAGCCCAATCATTTCGTTTCACCCTTTGTCTTGGCGGCATGTACTACTGTACATAGGTGGGATAATAACAGTCGCGAACATTAATCTGATTACTTAGGTGGGATAATTATGTGTATACATAAGTATGAGCAACTTGTCAAAATACACGTAATAAAGTACTTAGTGAGAAGCAGGTTTGGAGTTGATCGCGAGCTTGCGCTGCCTCAACTTGCCCCAGGAAGACGGCCTCGGTATCTGAAATCACAAACACTAGTGTGTGCTAGAGTAGTTCAGTGGCAAGGAAGCTGATCGCCCGAGACAAACACATGGCGACACGGCGCATTGATGGAGCTGGCATCAGTGGCGAGCCAAACCACAACAATCTTCCTTTTCTTGTAGCGGCACGGTTAGTAAAAAACAACGTCACGGACCCGCCCGGCTGCTCTGCTCTGCGTCACATTTGGGCTCCTTCACTAATTAATCACTCACCCGTGGAGAGGAGAGGAAAGGGTCAAGAAGAGCTTAATTCTCGAGTCCACCTGACCTGAGAACATGAGGCCAACCAAAGAAAGAGGGAGGCAAAATTGGAGCAACGGTGACTGATGCCAGAATGTTTTTTTTTTCTCCGGAAATTGCTGTGAAACGGCATATGATTATCATAAGGAATACGGAATACTAGTACATGAATGTCAGTACTACTAGTAGTGTGCATCTGAACTTCCGTATTGTTATGGAGTACAATTGCTGCTATAAATCGAGCATCAGGAATTGGATTCCTGACACGGGGCTCGGCTCCGGACCGGACGCGGCTGTGCGTGAAGCTGCAATCAACTTGATGAGGATGAAGCACAAGCAGTAGAGTACGGTGACCGAGAGGGATTCCAACCTTTTCCCCTGCATCGCCGCCTCAAAAGCCGTGCCTACGCTGATGAAAAACTACGCATCCACGTACGACGCGGTTGCAAGTGATTACTGTACTGGATAATCTTGATTAGCAGGGTTGATTATACAATGCCTCTGCTAAGAAAACTGTCTAAAAGGAAATATGCCAGTCCAGTGCGGCGAGTGCGCTAACCTGAATTCCATCCAACGAGTCCAATGTTCCAAACAGACTTTCACCGATGTTCTTCTTTGCAGTGTGCTTGTACGTGCCTCGAATGCTCCCGATACTGTTCCATCAACCCCGGCTGTTAAACGATGACACACAACACAAGTGATGCCTGCGTCACCACTGTTTCACTGATCCCTCTGACGGCGTGCGTACAACGTCCATGCTCCATGAAAGAAGGAGAAGAAAAAAAAAACGAACGGCGGGGCTTGATACAGTACACTGTACTTAACGACCACATTCGTACCCCCTGTTGACTGGCCGTACACATGGTGGTACAGATTAAGTAAAACTAGGGTGGGTTACATTAAGCCCGAGATATGCTTATGCACTGAACAACCCACTGACACTCTGACAGGGCCCATAATCCATGCAGATAGGCCTATCCTATCATATGCCAACTGAACCCAGGGTATGAGGATTAGTAAGGGGTGAGGTGGTAATAGTAACACTCCACTATAGTCAAATATATAAAGAAAAAGTTCAAATTACTCCCCTCAAGTATAGTCAAAGTCTACATAACCCCCTAAATTATTTTTTAGTTCATTTTACCCTTTAAACTATGTCACTTGGTTTAAGTTACCTCCTAATATAATTTTTCTTTTTCATTTCTTCATACAAAAGTGTGGCATTAGGTTCAAATTTTGCGAGATGATAGGAGACATCGTAACTCATGTTATAAAAATATAAAATAAATTTTAATTATTATTTTGATGGGTTGAGATTTTTAATAATTAAGTAATTCTTGAGATACAATATTATATTAAAAATGATGACGAAAAATTCATGATATATTTTTTTGACATACATTGTGATATTCACTACATTTATGCAAAATTTTAAATTAAAATTTAGTTTATGCATAGAGAAATAAAAAAGACAAATTGTATTAAAGGGTAAATTGAACCAAGTGACATAGTTTATGGGGTAAAATGAACTAAAAGATAGTTTAAGAGGTTATGTGGACTTTCATTATACTTGAGGGGAGTAATATGGACTTTTTTCAATATATAAAATGTCCATAAAATTTCTCAAACAGAGTCATATTGCTGCAAGGGCAGCTTGGTCATTTGCAAAATCTTTTTTATTCTCCATGCAAGAAAAAATCATATTCTAATGTTTTAAGTGTTGCCATAACTAAAGAGTTTTCATTGACAAAACCAAACTTGAGTAATGTACATTAGCAGATGCCAAGATTGAAAAGTGTATATGAACAAATTTTGTCATCTCTTTCGAGCACACCTAAAAATTACACGATGTGCTACACTACATTTGGTTTTGTAAATTCGTTGGTTAACCTCGAGCACTCTGCCTAAACAAACACAACGCATTCTCTCTCGGGTAGGTGGATGGATAAATCCTCTGAGCAACAGAAGAGTAGTGACCACACGTGCCTTGTCCGGTTCGTTCGTCTCCTGGTGCTGACTGCAAGTCACGCAAATTTTGGAAAGGCGTTTCAGAGCCACTGAGCCGTTTTCAGACCCGGAAATGACAGTAATCGCGGCCAGCCAGCCGTGCGCAGCACATCGAAAGCAAGCAAGCAGCGTGTAAACGCGCAACGGTTCGTTCTGGACGGCAGGTGGACCTCTACGTGTGAAAGGAGTTTTGCCTGGCGGTTAAGGCATCCGATTAATACCTTTGAGGTTTTAGGTTCGACTCCCGGTGGGAGCGAATTTTCTAGGATTTAACGGCATTTGTGTTTTCAGCGGTAGGCGACGTGGCCGTCGACAGCGAGGCGCCAGTGGTGACTTCGGGAATCTGAAGAATTTGCCGGCTCAGTCTTCGAAGATACTCATAGGGGTAGGGTTTGCGTATGTACGTTCATAGGGGTGAGTGTGCGTGCGTTGTGAGTGTCTGAGTTGTACTGTGTAATTTCTAAATATAAAAAAAAAGGTGGAGCTCTACGTGCAACGCCCGACCGGCACAGCCGCACCTCGCACGTCCGTTTCTGCCCATGGCGCGTCGCGTCACATGGGCGTCCGGAGCCATGTCACCTCTCTCTCTCTCTCTCTCTCTGCGCCATCAGCGCAAGCGCAGAAAGCAGAACAGCAACCAAAGCAGGAAAGGCATTGTCTGGCAGCAGGAAAAGTTCCCTGAGGAGAGAGAGAGGGGGGGAGGAGGCACTTCTTTTTCCGCTGCTTCAGCAGCAATTTCTTCACACTACAATCTCTCTCACACATCGCCTTTATACGGTACAAAAGATTTCATCGATCCCCTTGGGAAGAGCACACCACATTTTCCTCTTTGCGGACCGTGGGTGGCAACAACAACGGAAAGGCGAACTCCAATCCCATGACCAGAGGGAGAGGGAGGGAGGAAAAGCGTAGTGACGAGAAAAGGGGGGAAAGCAATGGAGACAGAGTGGCCACTGCTGCTCTTTTGTGTCCGCAGATTCCTTGGAGCGAGCGAGGAGGGCTTCTCCAACTAGCCACCACTAGCAGCAAGAACCGCGAAGCAGCTAGCCGCCGCGCTCCCTTCACATTCATCTGCTGCCTTTCCCTGTAGCGGGCTAGCGGCTGCCTGTTCGTTTCGTCTTGGGGGCGCGCGCCTCGGCTTCGCTCTTCTTCGCACGCAAAGAATCGCAGGACTTCTCTGCTTCTTTGGACAGCTTGCTTCTGCCCGTCTCTGCTCGCATTCCCCTGCATTTTCTTGCTCTGCTTTTTTTGACTCTGTCCAGGGGAGTGGAGTCAGCCGGTGAGGTGAAGTATTTTGTTCCTCGGGAGAAGAGAGGAGAAGAGGAGGAGAGAGGATGGCCGGAGGAGGGGCGGCGCCGCCGCCGAAGCAGGAGGAGCTGCAGCCGCACCCGGTGAGGGACCAGCTGCCCAGCGTGTCCTACTGCATCACCAGCCCACCGCCCTGGCGTACGTCACTCTCTCACCTGCAGTGGACCTTTCTTTTTGATGATCTTGTTCCAATTGTACTTCGGCGTTTATATGCTCTTGTCCAGTAGATTTATTGGCCCATTCGTTCATTATTGCTGATGTTCATGTTCTTTGTTCTCTACTGTGGTTGGTGTGATACTAGAATCTGTTTTGTTTCTAATTGCTTCTTGCGCCCGTGCAGCTGAGGCCATCATCCTTGGGTTCCAGCACTACATTGTGATGCTGGGCACGTCCGTCATCATACCCAGCGCTCTGGTTCCCCAGATGGGAGGAGGAAATGTGAGTCCCAGTCCCTAACCACCTGAATGTCCTGCTCCATGTTCTGAAACTCAGATTCAGTCTGAGATGGTGTTGTTTGTCGACTTTTCTGTCAGGAAGAGAAGGCTCGCGTGATTCAGACACTGCTGTTCGTGGCCGGCATCAACACCCTGTGCCAGTCGTTCTTCGGGACTCGACTCCCGGCCGTGATGGGTGCATCCTACACCATCGTCACGCCGACCATTTCCATCATCTTGGCTGGCCGTTACAGCAACCAAACGGATCCTCATGAGGTACTAGTAGTTCCCAGTGTAGCTTTCACTTCATATTGTCACATGCTCTGCTTGAATTCTCTTCCCTGTAATGCTCACAAGATTTTGCCGCTGTTGCGCAGAAATTCTTGCGAACCATGCGAGGAACACAGGGAGCTCTGATCATTGCGTCGACCATTCAGATCATACTTGGGTTCAGTGGCCTCTGGCGCAATGTTGTTAGGTAGGGATCTTTGGTTACCTTCTTGTACCATTATAGAATTTTTGTTTTGCATGTTCAGCAGCTGTTGCGAATTGTACAACTTTTAGTTTGTGAACTGATGAGACACCATTCATTTTGCAGATTGCTAAGCCCATTGTCTGCTGTCCCTCTGATCGCGCTAACAGGATTTGGGCTCTATGAACTTGGGTTTCCAGGGGTAAGCTCATAGGTTTGCTACTAATTTGATGTGGCTTTCAAATGATTTTTTTTTTTTTTTGAATCTTCACTGATCCTGAAACCACCGAAACACTTATTATGCGATTAATTTGGCATCAGGTTGCTAAATGTGTGGAAATTGGTCTCCCAGAAGTCATTCTAATGCTCATATTTTCTCAGGTATAGTATCCATCGTTAAGGCTTCCCAAATACTTAATATCCATTGTACCTAAACTCAGTACCAATGTATTTGTCCTATGTGCAGTATCTACCTCATGCTATTCATGTGGCGAAGCCTGTGTTCGACCGGTTTTCTGTTATTTTCACAATTGCCATAGTATGGCTGTATGCATACATTCTCACTGTTAGTGGTGCATACAAGAATGCCCGAACAAAAACACAAGTGCATTGTCGTGTTGACCGTTCTGGACTTATTGGTGGAGCTTCTTGGTTAGTAATCTGTGTCATTCATAATCACATCACTTTTTGTGTAGGCCCTGTTTTCGTATAATTCATTACAGAAGTGCGTCATTGTAGGATAAGTGTCCCATATCCTTTTCAATGGGGAGCTCCGACATTTGATGCTGGTGAATCATTTGCAATGATGATGGCTGCATTTGTTGCACTTGTAGAGGTTTGTCTGCCAGTCACAGACCCAAAAGTATAAACTAAATGTTAGATAATTAACACACTAATAGCCAGTGCGGTACTCTTTTCAGTCAACTGGGACCTTCATTGCTGTGTCAAGATATGCAAGTGCAACTATGATACCTCCCTCAGTTCTTGGTCGAGGCATTGGTTGGCAGGTAACTAGGTTCATTTACATATGCTACAATGTAATTTTCATCTAGCTTGTATATTTATGGTCAAAATTGGGTATCATCATCTGCAGGGCATTGGTACTTTACTAGGTGCATTTTTTGGAACAGCTAGCGGAACCGCCGTATCAGTGTAAGTTTAATGTTGCTATCTAATGAAACCGCCAGCTCTTGTTCACACTTCTTTTCATTTCTTTTCTTTTTTATAGTAACCTCTGAATCTTGATACTTGGTTTACTTCTTTTATGTCAATATATCTCTAAATACTCATATTTTGACATTTGCAGTGAAAATGCTGGTTTACTTGCATTGACGCATGTTGGCAGCCGAAGAGTAGTGCAAATATCTGCAGGCTTCATGATTTTCTTCTCTGTTCTTGGTAATATACAACGTTGTTTTTATTACTTTTTTTTTTGGAAATATAACTTTCTGTATGAGCCAAAGAGTATAGTATAGGTGCATTTTGAACAAAAACAATCTCAACTTGTGGCTCATTAACTACAGCAGTACTCAGGGCAAGGTTCAGTTGCTAATTTGAATATTATGACTCGAATTTAATATTTGGCAAAGATTACTTATATTTTTCAAATGGTTCAGATACTGTTGAGCATGTTTTGCAGTTTCTTGCATTTGTACCTTTTTTAGCTGATAAAACTCGTTTTGCCTAACCAGGGAAATTCGGAGCAATCTTTGCGTCAATTCCAATGCCGATATTCGCTGCCCTGTACTGCATTTTCTTTGCATACGTCGGTAGGTCCAGACATTCCTCATCCTTTAGCAGAGTCCGTTGTCTGCTTACTTCAGAACAAGTTCTTACAGGAGTTTCTGATTTAATGACTCTTCCGCGTGCAGGTGCCTGTGGAGTCAGCTTCCTTCAGTTCTGCAACCTGAACAGCTTCAGGACCAAGTTCATCTTGGGGTTCTCCTTGTTCATGGGCTTATCAGTTCCCCAGTACTTCAACGAGTACACATCCGTTGCCGGTTTTGGCCCGGTGCACACCGGCGCCCGATGGGTATGTGAAAAACAAATCCTGCAGCACCATGTTCCATTCTTCATTGTTTCAGCTGATAGTCAGTTTTGTCACTCGAGTACGGTTTGCTCACCATTGCGTTTTTCGACAGTTCAATGACATGATCAACGTGCCATTCTCGTCGAAGCCGTTCGTGGCGGCTCTGGTGGCGTTCTTCCTGGACAACACCATCCACCGTGGCGACGGCGCGGTGCGGAGGGACAGGGGCTATCACTGGTGGGACAAGTTCCGGAGCTTCAAGACCGACAGCCGGAGCGAGGAGTTCTACTCCCTTCCCTTCAACCTCAACAAGTTCTTCCCGTCCGTATGATCCGAGCTGCGAAAAGTGGTGCCTTGTTGCAGTTGCGGGCTCATCTTGGCGCGGACCGAAGAAGATGTAACCAGACTTGACGATGGCGGGTTTTGGAAATCTGTACATTCAGGTATGAAGTGGGCTCGTTGCAGGGGTAGTTTTGACACATCTGGTTGCAGATTGTGCCTCCATATGTTCGGTATGATAAGGAGTAGATCATTGACTGCTGGCCAGTTTGTTCCATTTTCGCATTTTGTTCCCTGCAATGTAGATTCATGCCGTTCATGCTTGTGGAGAAGAGGGCTGAATGTTGGTACTGATCTGTTATAATCAGTACTCAATGTTCATCAGCAGAATATTGTTTTGTGCTGCCTCGAAGCATTGCTCAGTTGTGTCATTTGAATATCGTTTTTTTTTTTTTGGAGAGGAGTGTCATTTGAATATCTTATCGAAAAGTTAAAGCACCGCGTTGGAGCCTCGTCATGCGGGCACGAGCTCCCGGTTCTGTGGCCCATTCAACGTATCCAAAATTTTGGACTTTTTAGTTTACAACAAATTCAAAAATTAAAGACTTTTTTTTTAGAAGCTTTACGGTGCACCATACCACCATGAGTCACAAGGTAGTATAAGTCAAATTAAACCGTCCATTGTGATGGGTATTAGAGTAATTATCAGCCTAATTAACAATATTACGCGTGTTACCACCGCGGGGTAAAATGGTCACAGTGAATCGGTATGCAAACCAAGAAACTGAAACATTGTTAGTCACCGCCGGAGGCCGCCGCCAGCACCTCGCTGCCGCCAACTACCAGACAACCTCGATTGGTGTCTCCCTATGGATCCCCGTTTGCTTGCCCTTGCGGACGCGGATGGAGGACGCCCGAGCGCCCATTCGCTCGCCGACACCGGAGGACTCAAGGGAGCCTCCAACGCCCAGATGACGAGGTCACTGGACGCATCGGCCGGATCTCCTCCTATCGCCGTGGAAGACGCGCGGCCACCCCTAAGGCCTCGACCCCGCAGAACCTTGAAGCACGAGTGTCAGCGAACTGTGCCTAGTTGTCTCCATTTGTGCAGGTTAATCACTCACGGCTCATCATTAGAACATCTCCTAGATTTGATTCTGCATGCATTTTTTGGGACGATCCAAAGGGATTGTTCATGTTTATATGGTGCACGTCAGTTAGTCGACAAAATGTGTGGCCTTTGTTAGCCTACTGTTCGTCCATACTAAGAATTTATTAGAATTCACGGAAAGGAGCTGACCTGATGCGGATGTCCTGCTAGGCGCAATTCAGTTCAGAGAAAGGGGCAGCATGTTGTATGTTAAGAACTTTGTGAACATGCACGATGATCCACTTTTGGATCCTCAACATGTATTTGTATTGTGAGAAAGGGCTGATGTTCTGTGTAATCTGGTAAAGGAGTTCAATGATGCACCTGAGATGATTTCTGGTTCCCAGTACCCTACATTAAACCTTTGTAATCATATTCGACATTGTAGGCGCTCATCTGAACAATGTAAAAACTCCTTGAAGACAGTACATGGGTGCTGACTATATTTACTTATCTTTGAAGAATCGACAGGTTTACCTTTTTTATTTAGGCATCAAGAAGTTTTATGCTCTTCCGGCCTCTGACAATGACACTTGCTTGCATCACATTATTCTGTTACCTGAATGCAATTAGCATGCATAATGTCATGTACGTAAAAGAAACATGGAGAGTTTCTCCGCTGGTACTCTGCCTTTATTCTTGAGATATGCTTTGCAATCCTGCAGTATTCTCATTCATTTAATCTGTGTGTGTCAATTGCATGCTTGTTCTCACATATTTTTAATTTTCTAGTGCTGAGAAAAATAAGTTTTCATAAATTAATTAGTCTCAGTTCCAGGGGGTAGTTCCAGATCATTAAGTATAATAATTGTACACTAAATTTTCAATCTACTTTCCTGGACATCCAGATTCAGAAGTCGTCGGCAAAACTAGTATGAACACAAGAACATCCAAATACAGTATCGCATGAACCAGTTAATACAACGTACTCCGTAGCACACTAGACAGGCAGATTTCCATCAGTAAAGCAATGTGATTAATTAGAGACAGAGCTCCGCCAGAGCACTCCCGCCAGCCGCCGGTGTGGTCGGCCCCGTCTCGCCTGTCCAAGCCTCCGCAGTCACCGCTCCATCGCTAGCAATCACCCACCGCGGGACCCTTCACTTGCCGTCGTCGCCACAGGAACCATCACAACGACGACGATCGTGCTGCCGCAATGTTGGATCTGGAGCTCGCGACGATGGAGAACGCCAAGCCGCCAACCACCACGCAACACAGGAATTCATGATCAGGGTTTTACGAATGCCGACGTGGTGTCGTGATGTTGGGATCGGAAGCACCAACAATGGCCGAGACAGCGGCAAGCGATCGAACGCCCAAATCCTGACACTCATGACGAGGCTATGGTGCCGCGATGGCGGAGCCGGATGAACTCGCGACTATGTAGGAGTGTAGGACATTGGCCGCCACACGCCCCGACATGCCGTCGCCGCCGGTCACAGCCGTGGCTGAGGAAACGGCGGCACGCTCTGCTAGGGTTCGAGAAATTATGAAAGGAGAGAGACGAACATGAACGAATGGAATCGGGAATTATTGACGAGATGTAATAGTCCTTTTCAATTAGATCTAGGAAATTACTAAGTACCATTACTTTTTTTTGCTAACAATACCCTCATACTCTTTATACCACTTTCAAATACCATCATACTACTAAAAAGGATTTAAAATAGTATGAAGTGCATCTGACAGTTGGATTAAGAAAAATGGACGGCCCACATTGATTTAGGTGCACCGTAAAGGTTCTCTTTTTTTTAGAGATTCAAAAATTAAAGATTTAGTATGGGACATTTAACAACAAATTTGAACATGCTAGAATTTTCCCGGTTGAAAGTTTAGGTAACTTTGGGGGAGGGAAATCTAATAAAGAGCTCAGATTTCGGAGTTAAGGCCTATTTGGTTGGGCCTCCACCTAAAAAATTAGCTACAGCTTTGGCTTCCTTGTTAAAACAGCTCATCTGATGAGAACAACTTCTATGCAGAAAAAAAAAAGTTCCTCTTGATTTGCGTTGTGTAGGATCCCTGAGGAGCCACCATTTTCTCCGAGGTGCTTTTCAAAAGAAGCGCTCTTCAAACATGAGTATTTGGTTTGGCTTTGGCTCCTAGATGTGGAGGAGTCAGAGCCGAACCAAACAATCCCTTGGTCTTTTTTAAGGTGTATAAAGACTTGGTTCTTTGTGTTGAACATTGAATTATTCGAAAAAAGATCGTTTTCTATCTACCAAGAAATACATGTGATTGCAGTATACTTGGCAACACTAAGTCCGTGTTTGGATGAAGGTTTTTTTTTATTGAAGTTTTATAAGAATACTACGGTGTAGCAAAATACTTTAGTTTTGAAAGGTATGAAGGTGTTTGGATGTACTCCGTAACAAATTTGGCAATATTAAAAACCATAGTATTGCTAAAATGCAATCATTTTTGAATTTTTAAAATTGCACTCTTGACCTCTTTTTTCTCAACCATGGTTTTGCTTCTACTTGCTTCTAAAACATGGTTTCTAATACTTTAGTTTTGAAAAACTACAACACCCAAACAGGTCCTAAGAGCAGACAGGATACATAGGGCAACCTAAAAAAAAACACATGTGTAAATCATCCTGATAGTCCACCAACTCTGAAAGACGTACTTTGACCACTGGGACAATGGAACATATAGTTCAACATTTTGATAAATAGGTTCAGCATTCTTTTCAAAACTATTTCAACAATTTTGAAAATTTAGATTCAACATTTCCAAGTAAATGTTAAAACTAATAAACACAAAATGTTGAATCAGTAGTACATAAAAAAATTGAACTAGAAATACATATATACAAAACGCTAAACTAGTACATCTGATTGTAGAACCGTATGTAAAATATTGAGTTTCAAAAGGATCTTATTAAATGCATTATCTCTGTGTTGTCTAAGCATTTTATTAATAATAGTATAAACATTTATGATACTCCGTCTATAAACAAATAGTATAGTTTCTTTTAGTTTTGTCCTAAGTTAATTTTTTAAACATTGACCACCAATATCTATAAATATATAGTATTTCAAACTAAAAGAGTTACATATTATGATAGTCCAGGATGATTATGGTGACATTATATTTGTGTTATCAATATTTATATTTTTTTGTAATTGATAGTCAAAGTTTAAAATTTTTAACTTAAAACAAAACTACATGGACGCTATATTTGTGAACGGAGGGATACCAAATAGGTATGAGGTGAGAATATATTACATGACGATTCTAATGATACTTGTTTGGCAACTCACATATAGATTCGTCGCAAAAAAAAAAAAAAAAAAAAAAAAAAAAAAAAAAAAAAAAAAACTCACAGATAGATACCTTTTCTTTGCGAGTATCAAATATTGATACCTTCTTGTAGAAGCATTGGCAAATATTGATAACGATCCGAAAGAAATTTATTTTGGTGATAACGATCCAAAAGGAACCATTTTCCCTTGGTGATTAACGATCCGAAAGGACTCGGTTGATTTGGACTCCATGCCTCAGGAGAAGCGAAACCTTATTGTAACTGCAGGTCCTTTGGGTCGTCTGGTGCCATCTCTCGCTCTCCCCGCTCCTGTTGCTCCGTATCGTCTCGGCAAACTTGGACGGCTTGTGATGAATGCGGGTGGTACACATGAGCAAATTGGGTGATCGATCGAGATGGAATGGAACCTAGGTATAGGACTATGGGAGGTACGATGATATGACGCTGGGACCGTATTTATAAAAGCAAATTTCAAACAACGGCAATGATGGATTATATACGGGCGGTAAATAAGGCTGCGAGCGATGATCATCATTCGTGCGAGCAGGGGCATTGTGCCAACAATAACAATTAAGCTAGCTGATGAGATGACACATAACAGATGTGTTGATTAAGACGAGGGTACGTACTGCCGTCCGGCATACGGCAATACGACGACACCGGCCAAACGAAAGAACCGGGGCCCCGACTGCATATCCGCATGCATATACGCAGTTCGATCGCAGCGTGCGTGATGCTCTCGTCGCAAAGATGCCAGTAGTAGTATCACTCCGATTCGAAGCAGCAGCGCGCGGCGATGCTATTTGGTAACGCAAATTTGTGATTCATTTTTTAAAAATAAGAATAAACGCAAAAGGTTAATAAGAGTACTATAAATTCGATCGTACATCAATTAATTTTTCAATTCTCGATCGCTCTGGCTAGTGCCGGCAGAAATACACACGAACAGGAGACAACAAGGGCCCACACACCAGTGCACGCACAACATCATCGGTCTGCCCGAATTCGAATATATATATGCCAGCCCAGAGTGCTCGCTCAGCAGCTCTCTTCCATCTCCCACATGATGCCACATATATGGTGATGATCTGATCTCCCTACCTCCAGAAGAGAGAAGCTTCGAGCTAGAGATGGCGCCGGAGAGGAGGTTGTTCGCGACGGAGAAGCTAGCTCGGCGGCCGGGCGGTGTACAGGCTCCACGCCGCCACGGTGCTCGCCGGGATCTGCCTGGTGCTGTGCTACGCGCGGCGGCCTGCCGCGGCGGCAGGGCGGCGTGGCTGGGCATGCTGGCGGCGGAGCTGTGGTTCGGCTTCTACTGGGTTGTCACGCAGTCCGTGCGGTGGAGCCCCGTCCGCCGCCGCACCTTCAAGGACAGGCTGACCGCGAGGTTCGAAACTACATTTTCATGTACTTATTTTATCTTCTGCATCTCATAGATCATTTCGAGTGAGGTTTCGAAGTACAACTGCTAGTAGAAATAATTACTACACGTTAGTATAAGAAGTAAAAAAGAAGTTGAATTATCTAGCTTGCTGTCTTCTGAAACGCCGGCGATCCTCCTGCGTGGCAATATACGGAGGAGGCCGGCTACCATGCGTGGACATCTTCGTGAGCACTGCGGACCCACAGGCAGAGCCACCTAGCCTTGTCGTCGCCACGGTGCTCTCCGTCATGGCGTACAATTACCCGCCTGACAAATTAAGCGTCTACCTTTCCGACGATGGATGCTCGGTTTTCACTTTCTACGCTCTGTGGGAGGCCTCAGTGTTTGCAAAACAATGGCTTCCGTTCTGCAAGAGACGTAACGTCGAGCCAAGGTCGCCTGCCGCTTACTTCTCAGAGTCGGAGAAGCCTCGTGATCCCCGCGTGCTGAAAGAGTGGTTGTTGATCAAGGTACGTGTATTTTTCAGAGCGTTGTCAATTAGAATGTGTAAATGACTGTTAATTAGTTTGAGGTAGCAAAACAGAATTCGTGTGTTTGTTCGCCGTGGCACTGATCGATGATGTTCTTTGGGCAGGGTCTGTATGAAGAAATGACAGAGCGGATAGATTCCGCTGTCAAGTCAGGAAAAATTCCTGAAGAAATCAAAGTGAATCATAAGGGGTTTTCTGAATGGGATGCAGGGATTACATCAAAAGATCACCAGCCAATCGTTCAGGTAGATCAATTTCCTATCCTTGGCGTTGGAGCAAGCAGGGTTCTAATAACTCTGTACTGACGAGTAACTTCATAGTGAAGGAAGTTCTAATTATGAATTGCTTCTTTGCTAGGTTCTGATAAATGGAAAAGACAGAACATCAGCAGTTGATAGTGAAGGTAATGTACTGCCTACGCTGGTCTACATGGCACGTGAGAAGAGGCCCCAGTACCACCATAATTCAAAGCTGGTGCCATGAACGCTCTGGTGCACTCACTAACCTCACCTCATTTAGTTACATCCACATCATTTGAAAATAACTATTCCAGTCTTCTTCGTTTATTTTTTTGTAAAATCCGTACTTCAGATTAGTAAAGATGGATTTTTCTTGTAGTCAGTGCTAACAAGTTTGTTGAAACAAAAAATCGTACTTTAGTATCACAAAATTTCTAGTAATGATAAGAATGGCAAAAGGTCATAACATGGTATATTTCCTTTGAGAAATTCATGATATGGAGCTGACATTTACATGGCATGGATTTTGTGTACCTAGCTTCCTACCTGTACGTGCACCCTTTATCTACAGCGTGTTTTTTTTCTTTTTCAAAACGTTATCTGCAACGTTTCAGGATGTGGGAGTGGGATATATCATCTAAATTTTTAATTGTAGAGATATGCCATATGGGCATCTCATTGACGCATAAATTTCAAAGTACTATATGAACGGTGTAGAAAGGGTGGATATACAGTTTGGTGCCATTTTACATCATTAATCAGCAATGTGTCATATAATTTCCCCAAGCATTGGAATGTTCCAGAAATTGTCAAAATTTCCACTCCTTCAGCCCTTTGTATAGACAAACTCCCATTAGCATCATGCCAACTCAATGCAAACTGTAAAATGGCTTAAACCACAATGGACATTTCTGAAGTGTTACCTTCATGCAGATAAGAGTGTCATCTGTGATAAGCAACAGCCCTATCATCATGAATGTGGATTGCGATATGTATTCTAACAATAGTGAATCGATCAGACATGCTTTGTGCTTCTTCCTTGATGAAGAATTGGGTCACAAAATAGGATTCGTGCAATACCCTCAGAACTTCAACAACATGACCAAGAATAACATATATGGCAATTCCCTCAATGTCATCAATCAGGTCAGGAATATCAATTGTAAATTCAAATGCAATTTGCAAAGAGCAGAGTGTGCAATATACTTTCCATGACACTAACATGATGTATTAATCCTAAAGGTGGAGATGGGTGGTCTAGACAGTGTAGGTGGCCCGCCGTATATTGGCACTGGATGCTTCCATAGAAGGGAGACCTTATGCGGTAAGAGATTCTACAAAGAGTACAAGGAAGACTGGGATCGAGGGACTAAAGAGAAATTAGAACAGTGCATGGATCAGATTGAAGAGAAAGCAAAGTCACTAGCGACCTGCACTTATGAACTTAACACAGAGTGGGGCAGTGAGATTGGTGTGATGTATGATTGCCCAGTGGAAGATATCATCACTAGATTGGCAATACATTGTAGAGGATGGGAGTCAGTCAACATGAATCCCTGAAGAGCAGCGTTCATTGGTGTATGTCCAACAACTCTTACTCAGACAATATTGCAACACAAAAGATTCAGTGAGGGTAACTTTTCAATTTTTCTTTCAAAGTATTGCCCCTTCTTCTTTGGGCATGGGAAAATCAGGTTTCAACATCAGATGGGCTACTCAATCTATGGTTTGTGGGCACCCAACTCATTGCCTACATTGTATTATGTTACCATCCCTTCCTTAGGCCTTCTCAAGGGCACCCCTCTGTTCCCTGAGGTATGTTCCATGATAAGTACTTTAGTTTCATGTCATTTTGTGTTTGAAACTGACGTCATGTTCTTATGTCATTTAGATGATGAGTCCATGGACCACACCTTTCATATACGTCTCACTTGTGAAGAACATGTACAGCCTTTATGAGGCCCTATTATCCGGGGACACATTGAGAGGGTGGTGGAATGGACAAAGGATGTGGCTTGTAAAAAAATAACCTCATACCTTTATGGCTTCATTGACACCATTAAAAAGGTGCTGGGAATGTCAGAAATGGGTTTTTTAATTACACCAAAGGTAAGTGATGAAGATCAATCAAAAAGGTATGCGCAAGAGATCATGGAATTCGGAACATTTTCGACAGAATTTGTGATCATTGGAACCATTGCATTACTCAACCTTGTGTGCCTAGTGGGAGGGCTAAGTCAATTCATGATAGGCAGCGGGAAATGGCTGCTCAGTTCACTTTTCCTCCAGGTCTTTCTATGTGGTTTGCTGGTGATCATCAATATTCCTATCTATGAAGCCATGTTACTCAGGAAGGACAGAGGTAGAATACCATTCTCCGTCACAATAGCGTCTTTAGGCTTTGTGATGTTGGCGCTCTTGGTACCGGTTTTTTGAGGTCCTAAAAGAGGCACAGATGAATATCTTGTAGCTCTCACAAATAAACTTAATTCATCTGATAATGTCACGCATACCTTGCTTATCTGATCAAAGAATATGTGCCTCTTATATCTCTTGTACGAGACTACATTAAAAAAAACTTAATACAGTAAAGGATATACTTGTATTCCTAGTAGAATCCTTTTGAGCAGCACCTGATCCATGTAAAACTAGCTAAATACGTACAGTAAAGCACTACGTAACGTCTTACGCGTTCTTTTAGTTTTTTTGCTAGATCGATTCTGTTTATGCATATAGACCAAAAGAAATTAGCGGATAGATACATCATACAGGATGAAGCAAAGGAAAAACTAACCTGTTTTGCACAACCAGGACGCTCGCTAATCCATCTCTCCATGGGAGAGCCAATGGTTTGGCGTTGATCAACGCCAACAGGAGTACTGTATTTGATTGGATTATGGCTGATGGTTTGAATCCAGGATATACTCTCGATGCCAAAACAGAGCATCTAGGGCGCCATCCAATATCAAACAGAGGCACACCGTCAGGACGAAAAGTAAACAGAAGCGGAAACGAACATTGGGAACAAAATATCACATGGGTTCAGATAAACAAGCCGCACCGTCAGAGTTAACCAGTATCCATGACTGAGTGAGTCAAACAGAACTAGTGTTCGCAGCAGATTCGTTCGAACGCTCCTACTGTAATAATAAGGGAAAGGGGAAAGAAACAAACCGATGCGCGATCCATTCGAACGCTCCTACTGTAATAGGTAACCAAGTATTGCATCACTCACAGCATCCGGCGGCGTAGCCGTCTAGCAGATGCGCCGGAGCTCTTGCGGGCGGAACGATGACGACGGGATCGAGATCCAGAATTAGGCCGGTCATTTCTTCTTTTTTTTTTTGAGGAAAAGGCCGGTCATTTCTGTTCGTAGGACCTAGGCCCACTCCATCAGCCAACGGACCGGGCCGCAATCTTGTTTGTTGCCAGGGCTTCTGTGGCCCTTTCTCAGATTCACGCTCGGCCCATGCGGCGAATCGTGTGAAAACAACGCTGATGCCGATGCGAGCTGCGACTCCGTGTGACTCACATGGAGGATGGAGCAAACTAAATACCAGTTGACTGAGATTTCCCTTTCTCTCGGTTCACGAGATAGAGCCGTTTGTTCTTCCTCCCATTTCCCATCTATTTTTTTTGTTTAAAAAAAATATTCCTTCTATTGGCGTTCTTCTCCTGATACTATTCTCTCACCCGTTTTTCCCCTTCCCGTCGCCGAATCAACCACCGCGCTCCCCCACTGCGCTAACTTGTCAGCATCAAGCTCTCTCCCTCAAACCTCGGCCCAACCGCCTCTCTCGCCGCTCGCGAGGCAGCACCCCCTCTCTTCTCACCACCAATGGGGCCGGCTTGCCTCCCTCGAACTCATCTTCTAGGTCCGGAGGCCATCGAGGCTTCTAAACTGGGAACCCTAACATTTTCTCAACCTTAACCTCGTCTAATTTCAACGTCAACAACTGAGAGATTGCTCAATCTCAATTGATTGGAGAGAAGTAAATCCGTGCCCTATCGTTACGAAACAGTGCTTCGTGCCATTTGGATGGCTGACACAGGACAATAACATTCTGCAACTTCCACTAGGCTTACTTTGCCACATAAGCATTTGAGATAATTTTTTATCTTTTGAACAACGTGCCTTCGCACTTGCATATTTCGAGAACTAATGCCGTCATGAACTGTGCGATCTGCGAGTCCGGGACAGACACCCGTGGTGTTGTTCCTCCACCGACCACCGACCACTGTCCTTACATATTTCGAGCAACTGATTGTACAAGATCACAGAGAGAAGACTGCCTCGAGCGTTTTACACGCGGCACACTGATGTCTCATCTCAAAAACAAATTTTTGAGTGCCCAGTTGTTAGGAAACAAAGTGCTCGCGCCATTCGAATGGCTGATACACGACAATAATATTCGGTAACTTCACTAAACTTTACTTTGCCACATAAGCACTTGGCACGACTTGTTTTCCTTTTTCTTTTCAAGAACGTGCCTTCGCACTTCGACACAACTGAACAATCAATCCAGTTAATGAACAACAACAATAATGTCCGGTGGCAGAGGCTAGATTTGATATTGGCCGGTGACCTTCTGGGCAGCTCCCGAACACGTGGAGGCCGCAACGACAGGGGAACAGTAGCAGGTGTGTATCCTGACAGGGGTCCCTCCCTTTGGTAATATTCCAGTCAGCTGGGTTCCTTTGAAGCATCATCTCAGTCCCAAGCACATGAGTAAGCAATGAGTCACACATGCACACACTTGCACTGCATGCATCCTAACAAAAGAGAAGCAAGAGTAGGTAAGCATGGCCCCACACACTTAGAGTCGATATACTAATATAAATGGCATACCCATACAGTCTGCAGGTGGCTACTCCCAATAATTAAAAAGCTATTCGAAGTATTAATCGATTATTTAACTGGCTGATAAGATCCTTGCTTGGTCGCAACACTTCTCCTCATGCAGCTTTGCCTTGAGAGTTGAGAGACTCAACCCAGCGTCATGCCATCTTGTCCCTCGCGTGCCTCCCCCCGGGGAGGGCAGGCCGGGATCCATGTCCTCCAATGGCGACAATTCGAGTGCAGGCCACCCAAACACGGGAAGATTCCTGCGTCAACTGCCTGCTGCCCTGTTGGGCTTGCATCCACACACGATGGGGTCTCAGGAACATGGCGAGTGTTTTTAATTGGCGGATTAGCGTGGCGGCTGCGTGGGTTATTCTGGGCACGGCGGCCGGCTGCGCCGTCGCCGGTGAACACGCCGGATTAGTTTATTAGTGGAACGGTCGTGGTTTGGCTTATATGTGTCAGTGTGTGATGTGGACGCCGTGTAGTGTACAGCCTGCAGATGAAGGCCAGCAGTTCTGAATGGTGATCTCGACTGCTAGCTTGTGTCGTCGTCAGGGCAGAGCTGTCGTCTTTCTGCTCAAATCTGAATTTTCTTACTGGAGTGTTCGTCCCCTAGCTTTGATCCGTAAATTAAAGTTTATCGAAGTCATTTGAAAGTGCGGGCCGTTTCAATGGCAATCCTGCCCATTATCTGGAGTTCACTTTCACTAACTTGTGATAAGATCAATTATTCTTCTTATCTTCCAGACTCGGATTGTTATCTGCAACTATCGTGTTAATAAGGTTTTCGTTGTTCCATTCCATGGGGGTGTCGCTTTATTGCTCATTGTCGCTTTGAGACAACAATTTATGGCTTCGCCTTCCCATTAAACTCTGTGATGTCTATCTATCTATCCATTTATCCGGGACTCCTAATCAGAGAGAATCTTGCCACTGGTCCTGTCAACTGCAAAGATTTTGTGTCGAGGACATAGTCACGGGGAGTAGACATTGATAGGCCAAAGGAATTTATGGCCAATAAGCAAAATCCTTTGGTTCTATTCCATCTTGCATCCCTTTCAAGTATGACAAATATGCATAAGCAAGGCAAGGGAAGGAATAGAAAAAAGAGTGTGCCATAGCGGCAACGGCAACCAAGTTGTGTTTCTTCTAACCACAAACAATGTGGTATACTTCTAGTTTGTCCAAATTAGTTTTTGCGACCTAAGGGTCACAACCTCAATCTCAAAAAAAAAAAAAGGTGGGGGGGGGGGGGGGGGGGGGTGTACATGGATGTCAGCTGCCCTATCTGTCACTAGTGATAGTTGAACTCTGGTTTTTATCAAAGATATAGAAGATCTATATAGAATTCGCAAAAGAAGAAGAAGAAGATCTATATAGTTTAGATATGTACCTCAGTTAGTAACTGAAAAATTTCAAACAAACATGCACAATCTTTTTTTTTTCAGGTAAATTGCAACATTACTCTTCTCTAGTAAGTAAATTTATCTTAAAAAAACTCCATCAATTTTGCCAATGAAGTAAACACATCTACTCTAGCATTAGACTTGTTGATTTGTTCCCGTAGGTGTAATATGTTCTACTTCTACTTACTTTATACCAGCCACGTTTATTTACCTGTACGGAGATGTCTCGAACAAGGGTTTGTATATTTAAAAAGCTTAGCGGGACCAGAATGACCAACAATTTTGAATCAAGAACAGTAATACCATATCCACTTTAAATTTGGATACGAATATGAAGGAACCACCGTGGAAGGCCGACCAATCTCCCACGTAAAAGCACAATCAAGAATAACAATCAACAAAATACAAATATTCCTTCAGCACTTTCCTCTCTGCGCATCTCGTTGGTCATGCCAGTAATTAAACTAGATTAAAAACAGTGATAGCAGAGGTTAATGTATGCACGGCACGCTGTTTAATGTGCAGCGTATCTTACCAGTGCCATCTCGAACAGAGAAAAGTACAGTATCAGTGTGGAACGGGACGGCTTCCAGAACGAGCAAGGCGCGCACATGCCTATTGTCTCGTGAGAAACGGCCTTGATTTGATTTGGTTTGGTTGCGTGGAGAACAGTGCGGCGCGCAAACGATTTTTGACTTCCACGCTGATCGAGCCAAGCGACAGAGATACACTAATCTAAATTATTTTGTTCGATGCACGCGATCCATGCAAACCGTAAACTTTGTTTAAAATTGATGATATCATCCTCAGAGAATACTGATATGCGTAGACGACAGAGTGCAGTAGCGGATTAGCTCAAACTTTCCATCGGAAGTCTTTTTTGGGTCCTTCGCGGTAATGTGTCTGCTCGTTTCTTTCTTTTGTTCAGTTGCGAATTTCTCGTGTGGAATAATCCAAATTTGTTCCACAAGATCCTTTGAAACTACATATATAGACGGTGCGACCCATGCAAATGCTTCACGTGCTTCATAACATGGATGTTGCCTTAGAAGTTAATTTTAAACTATTGACAAAGGCTCTGCACATATGCGATTGGAGAATATATATATGTTCCTTGAAGTGGGTAAAGGTGCTTTATTATTTGCCATATTTATCAAATCAAAGTAGTATAGCTAGTAGTATCTAGTACGGCCCAAGGAGTGTGAGTTTGTGGAGGCAATCAATCCACACTCTTCAAGAGTATATATGAAAAGATTTTTAAAAAGGAAGTTCAAATAGCATCTTATCAACCTCCATCCATTTACTTGGCAACTTGGATACATACCAATACACTCTCGTTTATTTGAAGTTCAAATGGCTAAAATATACCTCTAGTTAAATGTATGATAGTACATGCTTTTGGTAATTTCCTCCCTCCCCTTGCAGGTCCCCACCAGAGGTAAATTTGAAAATAATGTCTCGACAAACGTTTAAGAGTCAAGTATTTTTGTGAACTCAAAAAAAGGATCAAAGTTGCCAAGTAATTGAAGACTAGGGGTTAATAGTAGATATTAGCCATTGCAAAGTGATCAATGTCAAGTACTACCTCTATTCTTAAATATATGCATTTAAAATAACAAATTTGATTCAATTTAGTTGTTCTAAACATCATATGTTTAAGAATCAAGGCAACAGTGTTGTTGTTAACCCAACTGATGGCTACAAGTTTAAAAGGGAATCGCTAGTACCAAAAGTACATTTTGTTGACCGCCCAACGGTACTTAAAAATGCCAATGGAATTTGGGTACCCTTCAACCAAGGCACGAACCACTCTTGCCCATACAATATGAAGCAAGAAACAAGAAAGCAAGACGCACTTCAAGTACACTAACCTCTTTTTTTCTGGAACAATTATGGCTAATCATCTTCGTGCCGTTCAAATTACTCGAAGATTCGTACTACCTAAATTTAGTCAAACCGAAAAGAACCCCCTAGATCAGGGGCGATGATAATTATGATGATGTGCACAACTAGCAAGCAGCAAAATTTCTCTTTCGGGTCGTCATGTATTACGGCCTTTTCATCATCACTAATGGCATGCTTATATTAGCGCCATGTTGGTGACATTATGAACTGCCACATGATCTTTCGTGAATCCCGAGGTGCAAGTGATGTCAGCCTTTCTGGACTTCTGGTCCTGACCGCGTGCATAGATTGGACGGCTCAGATCGACCCGTCAAATCCGTCCGTCCGTCCACTCAGGTTGATCGTGTCCGCGTCCTGAACAGAAGCATGGCCGCCTGCATGACTTCGCTTGTCTACGATGAAAATACAAAGCATGTACAATTTACCGGGTTGCCCCTCGTGCTCATGTGCGTTTGTACGGTTGGTACTTCGTATAGCAGTATAGCTGTACGTATAGGAGCATGGAAGCCCATCCTCCATATGTCGACACGTGCCAGTGGGGTTCGCTGGTGGAGTATGCTGCTGTAGCGACGACGTACGTCAGCACGTTGGGTCAGGCTCAGGCACGTCCCGCCTTCGCTGCAACGAGATCGTGCTGTGGTGCTAGCTTGCCGTCTAGCCACTAGCCACCTACTGCCGTGCTAGAATACATTTCGTTTTTTTTTTAAAATTCAAAATGTGAATAGGATGAGAAATCGAGTAACTAAGGTAGTATACTTCCCCCGTGATATCATTACTAACGCTTGCTCACATAAGCTTGGTTGAGAAAAGGGCAGAGGAGGAATCTCCCATTGGAACACGTGAAGGATAGAGTAATTAAACGTATAATTGACTTGATATCGAAAGAATAAGGGAATCGTTTTTCTATGTTTCTACAAAAACGTGTAAAAGTTTTTCACACACCTTTTGATATTACGGGTTATACTATTGTGTCTCTATCTCGTGAATTCAACTAGTGCAAAGTAACTAAACCATGATATTACGAGAAAAATGTTTTGGTATTGTTGCGACCCTTTTAACCAAAAGCCTAGCCTTAGAGATACATGCTTATAATTCAGATCGAACATTTCTTAAGTATTCTAGGCAACAACTTTGGCAACACTAAAATCCAAGTAGCACAATTTTGCCCTGTGTCTTTCCACCTACGGATCGTACAACATATAAATATGAAAAAAAAAACACTTGTGCGCTTCATTATATTGAATTATCTCTTGTTGGCGTAATTTTTACACAACGCAAGCTATGAAGATATTCTTTTGAATGGATAATCACGCATACAAAAACCCGTTAACAAAGTTGTTTTTTTATAAAAAAAATCCATAGTACAATTTGGATTTTTAGTGAATGCTCTGGTTGGAAACCATTGAAGAAGCGTTTAGGTTTAATTCTTTCAAAGCCCGAATAAACATCAACGCGCAGGAAATATACAAGGGAGTAGTACTCATTTGATGATGATATGACAACATTTATTAATATGCAATGATGGCTATTTATTCCTACTTCACCACATTTAGTGCAATTTGCATCAAATATTTTGTCATCAATATATGAGAATAATGAGAGTATAATTTACGGAGTAGTTGTTCATAATGGTGGCTAAAAAAAAAATAAACACACCCAGCGGATGGTTGGGCGGCTGCGGACGATTTCAGCCCTGTCGAGTTCACGACAGATGGTGCGTCCATGTCAATCCCGGATAAACGGACAAAACGGAAAGTCTATCTACTAGCACTACAGTACTAGACTGCCCACTGTTCCTACCACTGTTACACCAGGCAGGGTGGGGGCGGCCATGCGTGATCACTTTCTTTTTCGCACTTCATAGAGTACTCCATGTCCTAACACGTTGACTCCTTCCCTTTTGATGACCTCACCGCGAGCCAGCACTCACTCGCGTCCAAAAGCGGATTAAAAAAACGGTGATTAATTACCAGCCTGCTAATCACTGCCTTCCCCTTCTCTTCTTCTCTGTCGCCGTCTCCGCCTCCGCCCATATAAGCAAGCGCTCACCCCCGTCCTCCCCGGAGCCCCAACAAATCCCCAGCAGCGCGAGAGGCGGCGCCCGCGCCATCACAGCACACAAGAACTCGCACGCCATTGCTTCATAGCGAATCGGCGATGGGCAACTGCCAGGCGGCGGAGGCGGCGGCCGTGGTGATCCAGCACCCGGGCGGCAAGGTGGAGCGGCTGTACGGGGCGACCACGGCGGCCGACGTGATGCGAAGCAACCCCGGGCACTACGTCGCGCTCGTCGTCCTCCGCGTCTCCGGCCCCGCCGCCGCCGTGGCCAAGCCGGACCCGGCCATCGCCGCGGTGGCCGGCGGCGGCGGCGGCGCTGCGGCCAGGATCACCAAGGTGAAGCTGCTCAAGCCCAAGGACGCCCTGCTCCTCGGCCAGGTGTACCGCCTCATCACATCCCAAGGTGAGTCTTCGTGGATTGGTTCCTCTGTTTCTTGGTCTCCTCTGCTCTAATCAATGGAGATTGGAGACTAATATGTTTCCCCATGTTCGATTCTGCAGAGGTGGCGAAGGCGATCCAGGCGCGGAGGCAGGACAAGATGCGGCGGTGCGAGGAGGAGACATCTGACGACATGCGGAGGCGGCCGGGACACGCCGCCGGCGCGGGCAGCCAGGAGCAGGCGCGGTCCACCGACCAGGTGAGTGAGCGCACACGCGCATCCTCTCCCCTTTCCTCTCAATCATTCCAATCAAATGGCGACTCCGCAGCACGGATCGCTGATTCGCTCTGTTCTTCTTGGCGCAGCAGGACCGGAAGCGGCCGGAGAAAGACCCCCGGCACCGGAGCAGCGGCGGCGGGGGAAGTGGCAGGGGACGGCACTGGCAGCCATCGCTGCAGAGCATCTCCGAGTTCCCGGCGAGCAAGTAGTCTTATTAGCAGTACAGAACAAGGCTTGGAGCCTCTAGTAGGAGGAATTAGGAAAGCAGCAGTAGTTGATCGGTGTATATTGGGTTGGGTGAGAAAACTGCGAGAGGAGCGATGGCTGCGTTCCCTGTAGTTGGCAGAACAGTGATGGAACAGTGAATCGAACTGGCTTTGCAAGAACAAAAAATATTCATGTTACCGTACTGTTATGTTGCTTGTTTCTTGTCCCAGCACAGCACAAGTCAAATTCCACAGTAGTATAATCGTGTGCTTTACAAACCGGTTTCGTCAATCAAGGCGAAGACCAGCTAGCGGATTCTTGTCCCAATCTTACTCTACAAAACAGTTACAAAATTCACCGTTCGACGCCGCCCAACCAGCCGGCAACCAGCATGTGACTGACGACCACCGCTCGCCGGTGTAGTTTGGTCGCCGGAGAGAGCGCCCCATCCATCCTTGACGTCTGCTACCTACGCGATCATCCATCCCTTCCAGTCTCGCACTGTACAAATCGAGCCATGTCGGCAATGTCGCGGTTTCAGGTTGCTGCGACATCGTCCGGACGGGGCGCGCGCACTGCACTGCACCACTGTCAAAGCTTTTTTTTGTTTGCATTGCGAAGATGCGGTCCACGGGTACAGAGCTCGAACAGAACAACGCCACTGACTGTCAGGAACACAGAACACACTACCCCTTGACAGGTCTCGATCCGGATCCAGACGAAGAAGGCCTCGCTGATTAATCCATTTCATCATCAATCATGTGATTTTCAATCTATGGTTTCACTCACATGGACGAAAAATATTACAGGGTACTTGTACTCACTTGTCAGCTCAGCAGCGAGCCGGACCGCCCCCGTGCTCTGCTGCGGTGCATACCATGGCAGTACTACCCGGTAATGATGATCAGGACGCATGGCTGGAGCAGTTCGTCTTCGTGCACGGCGAGCAATGATGCGCGCGCGAAAAGGCAGCGGCATGGTGCGTTTGCGTGATGGAAAAGGGTGCCAAATGCATCATCATGATCCCAGGAAAGCCTCAGCCTTTCTTCTGGCCAGCAAAGATCCTCTGCTGCCACACTGGCACATGAATCAGGGTAGGAGAAAATCTGGCCAGGGCAGCACGGATCAGGAAAGAGGAAATCTATGGCGGGCTGGCAAGGAGAAGAGTGTGGGGATGGGACTCCCACTCCACTCACAATGAGACACTACAGTACGTTTCGACCTTTGCATTGTTGATCGTTCGCGTCAAATACGTGTATCTGCAACATTGCAAGCTTCGGTAGTATCCTGCCTTTATCCAATGCATGCTGGGCCAACGTCTGCGAGTAAGGGCCAAATGGCGGTGCACCGCCACCACCGGCCCTTCTTGACTACTGCCGCTTCTGCACTGCAAAAATGTTTGTTTAAGCAGTCACGACATTCCTGATAAGCGCCATACTTTTTTTGAGGAAGCCGAAAAATTCAATATATCATGTTGGCCAGGCTAATACATTGCATGTAGCATCACATCACGTACTCCAAGTCTCCAACTGCTCGAGCCAACAAATCATGGTTAAGACGGCATTTCGCTCCACACCTACAGAAGACGCAATGCTCAGTCAGGCCTTCAACTTGTCCTATTTTTTGCGGGACAAGATGGCCGCGAACTCACTATACGTTCCTTCTTTTTCCTATTTGATATTTTGATAGCCCAAGATGCTCCTTGGGACTTTGACATTTCAAATGATAAAGGTCCATCGAAGAAAGCCAATTTCTTTTTATTTTCATGCCTTTTCGACATTTCACTTGGTTTTGCCTCAAAAAAAAAAAAAACCTAGCTCGGTTGGTAGGGAGTTGGGTGTGGTAACTTGTACTCCCTCTGTCCCAAAAAGATGACGTTTTTACTTTTTACCATCATGTTTGATCGTCCGTCTTATTCAAAATTTTTATGCAAATTTTAAAATAAATATGTCATGATTAAAGTATTGCTAATGATAAAATAAGTTATAAAAAAATAAATAATATTTACAAATTTTTTTTAATCAGATGAACAATCAAACTTTTTATTTGAAAGTAAAAGCGTCAAGTTTTTTGGGACGGAAGGAGTATATCCATACCAGTATACCACTCACATTTGAGGTATCTTTGACTCAAAAATGAGTGTATCTTTCCATATTATGAAAAATCATACAATTTCTTCTAGGGCGTTTCTCGTTTTGCCGTTGCATGATGCATGACTAGAGAGAATAATCATACTCAATGGGCAGGGTACTGAAAGTCTTTTAGAAATTATGTTTTGCTTTTCTAGGCTGGTTTTTGATATTTTTTTATCTACAATCCAAATTTTCGGGAAACACATTTTTTCAGTTAGAAGAAGTCGCTGAAATATATTATGCAAATCCGATCAACTACTATGCTTTCTGAGAGTTGTTCAGCGTTGTCATGATGTTAGGAAGAGATGTTGATATGCATAAAGTGAAGCTCACAGTGACATGTGGCGTTAAGAAAGCTGCTTACAAGTCTCCGGAGACGATTAGAGGCTTTGATATGACAATTTTCAATAATTATATGAGCTGACTTCTAGTCAGGACAAAACTTGCTGAGGCATGGAAACTGCTATTGGTGCAAAGAACGTAAGAGCGTGACATAAATAAAAGGAGAGAGGACTGATGATACCAGAAGATTATCTTATCCATAAGAGGGCTGGCATGAATTGTTTTGGACCTGCTCTCTTGAAATGACATAATTATGCTTTCCTCAAAGCTCAAAGGGATTCTTTGTTTGTTTTATTGCCAATCTTGTGGGTTGTCGCATGCTGAGTTTATTTTCATGGTTATAGATTTTTAGCAGCAAATGTTAGGGGCACTTCGCTGGTCGAGGAAATTAGAAAAACTATACGGGATTGCTAAATCTTGCCCGGGCATTCCACAGCCCTTCGGCACCCGAATTTTTGTGTGACCGTGATTCTTCCTTAGCTCTTCCTTCTCCAGCTCCGGCGAGGCTTCCGTGGTTCTTCCTCAACTCTGGCGACTCCTCCGACAAGGTTAGTGTTGGGGGTTGGTGTTAGGGTTCTGGGTTTGGGGGTTAATGGTGTCCACCGGACATAGAAGAGGAGGGGGCCGGGGGAGGCAGGCCAGTCAGGCGGTGGTGGCGGGAGAGACAGCGGAGGTGGAGGGGGCGCCGCCGGAGCGGGCGGCGAGAGATGGCAGTTGGGCCAGGGTTAGGGCGGGGGTGAGGACGACGACGACAGAGGTGGGAGGCGGCGAGGGAGGGGGTAGGAAGGCGGCTGCCTCGCCGGGCTAGGGTCTGGTCGCCGGGGCGGATCCGGCGACCAGACCCTAGCCCGGCGAGGCAGGGGCGGCGGCTCGATGGGCGATGGGCAGGGGCGACTGAATCGTTAGGAGGTTGAAGAAATGCGGTGTCCGTTGGATTAGTCGATCGAACGGCCCAAAATTTGGGTGCTAAGGTTCGGTAAAATGCCCGGGCATGATGCAGCTAGGTACAAACTATAACTCTTTGTACCTTAATTCTAGAAAACTAGAACTTTCATTATTAATTTCAGACTATAATAACTTGATCACCGTATGAGAAAAAAAACTACAACTTCTATGTCCGGTCCCACATGTTAGCGTCACAGTATGAGAAAAGGTTTTTTTTTTTTTTTTGAGCAATGAGAAAAGGTTAGTTGTGAGGCTGACTAGTTGAACTAGTCCAATTTGAGACAGAAGCCACTATGCTGGGAAAGAAAAAGTGCGACCCTTGGGAAAGGTGGGCCAATTTGACGCCGAAGCCGAAAGCCAGCAAAAAGCGAGCCCAACTTTCTGGCCCGATTCAAAAGGCACATCGAACCATTAGGAATCCAACCGTTGGAAATCGGCCCGGCAGCCACTCTTCACTCCGTCCCCTTCCCTCGTTGCCCCAGGAGGCCCCAAGCCGCCTCTGCTGCTACTACTGCTACCGAGAAACGCAGCGCAGCAAAAGTGAAGCAGTGATCTTGAACCAAGAACGTCGCCATCAATCGGAGAAGTCGCAAGGTAAGCCATCACCGATTCCGCACTTCTCTTTCCCTCCATAAATACCTGTCGATAATCTTTTTCCTACGCATTGTTCTTCTCTTCGTCAATCCTCCAATATCACTGCACGCCAGGTGTTCGTGGAACACCCGCAACCAATAGATTGTGACTTGGTGTTTGCCTTCAGGTGCTTTGACCGATGGCGTCGGTCCCCATCAAGCCGCTGGACGGCGAGGACGGCTACCTCCGGTGGAAGGAGTCGGTGCTCCTGCTCCTGAACACCGCTGACGTCGCACACGTTCTCACCGACGACCCGCCGGCCGGAACCGGCGACGACGGCTCTCCGGCTAACGCTGCAACGGCGGCGGCGGCCAAGAAGTGGGTGCGTGACGACGCGGTGTGCCGTGGCCACATCCTCGCCGCGCTCTCCGACCGCCTGCTCCCGGACTACGTTCGCCACGCCACCGGCAGGGCGCTGTGGGATGCCGTGGCCCGTACCTACGATGTTGCCTGGAACCCCGTCGTGTACGAGCCGATGTACCAGAGGTTCCTCCTGTTCCAGTTCGAGAAAGGCTCCCCACTCCTGGAGCAGCTCGCACACGCGGAGGCTCTGGCTGCGACCAAAAGCCCCCCACTCTCCGATGCCGAAGTGGCTGGTTCGATGTGCAGGAAACTACCAGAGGACGTTGCCAACGCAGTCAGGGAATGCTCGGAAAATGGTGGCATGACCATGGACAGAGTGTGGAAAATCGCCCGGATCACGGAGGAGATTCGCATCCATGGGCCAGTCCAATACCAGGGTGGGGCGGCTCGCGAAGAACAGGGGCTCAGGGGGGTGAAGGTGGGAACCGGGCGGCGTCGTCGTCGTCGTCGTCAAGTCGTGTACTGAGTCAGGATTGATCAGTAATGGTCGCCGTCAGGTAACATTGCACGGTTAGTCAATAGATTAGCATGAAACTACCTCCTATGGTCAGTCATCAGGTTCCTGTACTCTTGCATCTTGCTATTGTGGAAGAACGGTACTTTTCTGGGTAGTTGATAAGAAGCCGTATGCAATTGCTAGCCATTCTCGGAAGCTGGCACCGCCATCAGACTTGCACTAGTATGATGTATCAGTAGGCTTGTGTAGTGTATTTAATCATATCTGAACTTTATCAATTCCTGCTGCTGGACCTGACCCGTTGGCTCTCCAAGAACAGGAACTCAAGGGGTCGAATGCAGTTCATTGTCCTTAATTGTCAAGCCTTATGGTGATCTTGGTTTGATTAGCAATGTTCTCCTTGATGTAACTTTGCACGGTTTGTTTTGTTTGCATCATGCTAGTGAGTAGTGACTGCTTATACCCACCGAAAGAAAAGTGACTGCTTAGGCATCATGTTTGAGAACTGTTGGATACTGAATCTATAGATTAGCATGGAAACTTTGTTGTATGTTCAGCCATCAGCTTCTTGTACTTTTGCGGATTGCTGATGTGAAAGATTGGTAGGTTTTCCAGGAAATTAATATGCAGATGTGTAGTTAACTGGAGTTATTTCCTGTTGCTCTGGTCCTGATCAGTATATATGTGAACGAGAAATTTCGGTTCATGCCACACTGCTCTCCCAACTTTGGGACGGCAAAGTCCATGAGAGTTGCAGCGACTTACACACTCACTATTTTAGCAGTTGTGCTTGTTTCCTGTTTTAAAGTGACAGTCCTGCTACACGTACCGATGTGTCCATGCCTCAAGTCTCAACCATCACACTCGTGAATTCAATTCTAAATATCTCTCTCCAACGCATAATTTTCTCCCAGCATGAGCTCATGGTGCAGTGCACGCCAAGTGCTTGTGGAAAAGCACTAAAGGAGAAAAACCCACTCACATTTCAAGCTCCGATCCAGCTGTTTCTAATGTGTATTAAGTTGATAATCTCCGCATGTGCTTTCATCAATAGCGTCGTTCTCACCAATCCACTGGACAGCGATAATGGGGGTGGAGCGGTGTGTGAGACATGAAGAGTAGAGGGGCAGTTGTCCAACGCCATTCCGTAACAACAAATGTGGTAAATCTAATGAGGACAGAAAATGGTTAATTTTACAGTTAATGGCATTACATATCATCAATTATGTTCATGATTATGTTGTAAGATAGCATATCAGAGCATCTGAGTGGAGTTGCAGTACTCAAGTAAAACGAGGAATGCCACATGTCATTACTGCAATTTCTTGTAATTCAATTGTGCTAAACCAGTTGCCCCTTTTTTCGTTCAAAAAACAAAAAAGTTGCGTGGTTTTTTCAGTGATGCGGTGATGCCCAATGCCTGAACTAAGAAAGAAGGCCGAAACATATATAAAGGGCCCATTCCGGTGGCTCGTCCGGCCGTTCACAGCCCAGCTGAACATAAACCTGGTGTGTATTATCCTATCGTAGGAGTTTTGTCACTAGGCTGAAGTCCGAGCTCGCCTGGAGCTGGCTGGCCTCCCCCCATGCTCCCAAGAACGCACTCAGTACTATCAGGCAGAGCATCACCGTCGATCCGAAATCCGAGGTACATTCCACCGATTCCCGGCGTCTTCTTCGTCTCTGATCCCAATTCGCAGCGAAAAGTTCTTCCCCAATGCGATTTTGTCTACCCACCCCTTGTTCAATTACTCTGCACGTCAGGTGTTCGAGCAAACGACCCAAAGGAGAAAAAAAAAAACTCGACCTGCCGGGAGTAAGACCGCCCCCGACGGCATTTGCTTAAGGAGAAGAGCCTCTCACACAGGCCGAGAAAACCCCCTCCCCGATCCTACACAGGGACTCAGCTGGCTGTTGTGAGCTCCGGCGCGAGTCGGGATTTTTTTTTTGCACTCCAATAAACAGTACCATATTTCAGATACTGTTCACTACAGTGCCGCGGTGCCGCGGCGCTCGAACCCGGGCCGACGGAGCAGCGCTCCGGAGCCTGGCGGCTCTGGCCACTCGGACGAGCGCCCGCAGGCGACCCAAAGGAGCAAGAAACGCTAGGATTGCTAACGTCGCTTTTCATTGCGTCCGCAAGGTGATTTGACCGATGGTGTCGCTGCTCCCCATCAAGCCTCTGGACGGCGCAGACGGGTACCACCGGTGGAAGGAGTCGGTGCTCCTGCGCCTCCACAGCGTCGACGTCGCCCACGTGCTCTTCGACGAACCTCCTGCTGCCTCTGCGTTCCCATCCGTGGTCAACAAGTGGGCGCGCGACGATGCCGTGTGCCGTGGCCACATCCTCGCCGCGCTCTCCGACCGCCTGTTCCCTGACTACTCCCGCCACGGCACCGGCAGGGCGCTGTGGGAAGCTGTGGCGCGCACCTACGACCTGGACACGCCCTACGGCCGGAGTCTTGTGTTTAAACTCTTACATTTCGACCAGCGCGCACCACTCCTGGAGCAGCTCGCGCATGGGGAGGCTCTGGCTGCCGCCGTAGGTGGGGTCGATCAAACCGTGGCTTACATGGTGTCCCATAAGAGCAAGTATTATGGCCGGCGAATAGCCCGCCTAGTCAGCAACTGATCCGAGGTGGAGGAGAGAGGGAGGAAGAGAGAGAAGAGGGCCGGCGATTGTTTCGTCGCCCGCTCAAGCAGCAGACCCGAGATGAGTGCTTGCTTTCAGCCAATCTCCGAATGCCAAAGCTAAGATAAAGTAATTAAATATTTCATGGAGGCATGCAAACAGCCAACGCCCACTATACCACTGCTGACTGAAAGTGACATATTTACTGTTACCACGCCGGCAGCCGGCGACTCCATTATCCTTGCTCTAAGCTTGAACAAGACGTCGGCATCTACGTCACAACTGACTGGGAGAACTGGGAGGACGGTGGCCTCAGCACGGAGAGGGTATGGCAGGTTGCACGAGAAGAAGTGGTCCGTAGCATGGAAAGAGAACTCGAGGCGAAGGTGGAGGCGGAGGAGGCAATGTTGGAGGATCAAGAGGAGGAGAGGGCGTGCTCGAGCTACGGCAAGCGTCGTGGCAAACGGCGGCGAAATTCCCAGGCTTGATGGGACTGGTGTTCTGCAGTTACTTTTTGGATGTTGACTGAAGGGTGCTAAGCTTTCTTGGTTCTTCATCAACTCATCATGGATGACTATCGTCAATCGAGTAGTTAATCTGGGTGATCGACATCAGTATCTGGATGATGTTATCTTGTTTAGTGGTAGCTTGAAGGGGTTTTGATGCTAAGCTGAACTTGTTCTCCTAAGTAATATTGCCTGGCTACTCGAGACACTGCCTGGACTTGTTTAACAACAGCTTTAAGTTATGGGTTGGCAAGAAAACTATTGGCAGTCGTCAGTGCTAGCTTGTCGCACTCTTTGTAGCTTACTGTTCTACAAGGATGCATGGTGTTATATCCTAGCACAAACAATACAGAGCATCAGCCTCGCAATCATCGTAGCTGAGGTAAACTGAATAGAATGCAGTAGTTCTTGCCGTCTCTTGGTTCAGCAACATTTCTCTTGCAAGGGTTCGTATTTTGTTGAGAAGACGAGTACAGCATTACAACTGGCTCGCTGTGTGCTGAACTCTTGAAAGCTAATCGCAACTCTCCCGAAATGTAGAAGTACTACCGTGATTCCATGACTACATATGCTAGTATAATAACATATTTAATAGAAACTGGAAACTGAATATATCGCTTACCATGGGAGACATTCAGTTGCCGACCATTCTATACTCAGCTTCCTAGCAGCTGGTTCTTGTTTCCTGTTTGTATTGACATATATGCTACAAGCTGTCTCAAGTTTATGATTTACGAGCATGCTTCCAAGTATAAATGTTTACCAAAAGCATAACCATCTAAACTCTAATAATCTCTCGGCACAATCTCGCTGGACAGTGCACACAAAGTTCTAGCAAGAATGCACCAATTCGGCTGCTGCTAGCGTTTAGATGGTCATGATACTTATCATCTCGGTCACGTGCTTTGATCAATAGTGTCGCTCCCCATCAAGCCGCTGGATACGTGACTATACGTTGCACTTTCTTGAATATTAATTGTGCTTTAGCCGGAACAAACTGTTGCATGTTTTCTTCAGAGTTCAGCCAGACTCAATATGTTATTCATTTCCTGGGCCTCCAAGGGCCTAATAGCTACACGAACAGTATTTTCACGTGCTCTGGTCAAGAAGGCCCAAAGAATACAGAGAGGGCCTATTTACTGGCCCGTCCGCTGTCCCTAGCCCACCTTGATGGCCATAAAATCTCCATACCAGAGCCCAAACGATAGGAGTCACAGAAGTCGCCTTGCTCTGAGCCGCTGATCTCCTCCGGCTGCCAAAAGAGCGCACAGGTTTCTACATTTCGAATCGAGGAGAGCATCGTCGTCGATCAATTTCCCCAAGGTCCGTTCCGAAGATTCACACCCTGTTCTTCATCTGTACTCCCGATTGTTGGTAGAAAAAGTTTTTCGAATTTTTTTCGTGAATCCCTGTTTTGGGGTTCCTCTGCGCGCCAGGTGCTCGCGCAAATGCCCAAACGGAGCGAGAAAGCATGGTCCTGCGAGCTCGAACCCCACGACCACTAATGCCGTTGTTGATTCCTTCTCAGCAGGTTCTTTGACTCGATGGCGTCTCTGTCGTTCAAGCAGCTGGACCGCGCTGACGGCTACCTCCGGTGGAAGGAGTCGATGCTCCTGCGCCTCAACAGCGTCGACGTCGCCCACGTGCTCATCGACGACCCTCCGGCTCCGGCCGGCGACGACGACGACGCTCCGACCAAGGCTGCAGCGTCGGCGGCGGCCAAGAAGTGGGCGCGGGACGACGCGGTTTGCCGGGGCCACATCCTCGCCGCGCTCTCCGACCGCCTGCTCCCCGTCTACTCCCGCCACGCCACCGCCAGGGCGCTGTGGGAAGCCGTGGCGCGCACCTACGACCTGGACACGTCCCCCGTTTCGTGGAGCAGGTTCACTGAGTTCGAATTCGACGACGGCGCGCCCCTCCTGGAGCAGCTCGCGCTCGTGGAGTCCCTGGGTGTCGCCGGACAACCTCTGTTCCCGGATTTCGTGGCCTACAAAGTTGCGCATAAGCTTCCGGGCGACATGCGCATGCACGCCATAGTGGGCTCAGAATGTGGTCGTTTCAGCATGGACAAGATCTGGAAACTTGCTCGGATCATGGAGGAGTACCGCATCGAAAAGGAACTCAGGGCGCCAGGAGAAGGGGCAACGGTGGATAATGAAGAGTAGGGCAGGGCAGTGTCTGCTGAACTTCAGGGCTTAACCATGGCATGGAGATGAGAGGAGAGCATATATGCTGTTATTTTGGATCTTGGCAATCTAGCAGTTAGCCTGCTGGTCCGAATCTTATCTATGGATGGTGTTTAGATGCTAAACTGAATTAGGTGTCCTAAGAACTCGTCATCGCCATGGCAACAGGCTAACAGCTCATTTTGCTGCCTAAGGTATTTACTCAGACTTGTTTAAGAACTTCTCGAAACTATGGGTATCCATGAAAACTCGTTGTCAATTGGCAGTGCCTGTGGCACTCTTTGCAGCTTATTATTCTGCAAGGATGATCTTACGCGTTCTTTATTTCTATGTTCTTGTGGACTTGGGTGATGCACCAGAACTCTTGTGGGGTACAAGCATTAGTCATGAATCCTGTTGCTTAGGAAGAAGTATAGTAGCGTATTGTCCATAACACCCTGATCATAGGTTTATTGCAACAGGCAAGAATTTGAATTTCTCTGCACACTGCGCCCAAATTCTCGCAGCAGAAGAACCAAGGAGTTATAATATACCCTCATCCTCGATTCTCTGCTGTTGCTAATATTTCGCTGGTTATTACTTATCTCCTGTCACTCACCCGTGGGCGACAGATGATCTGCAGAATTATGAAGATAGGAATGAAGAGAAGAAACTATAGTTTTCTCCTATTTATTGGACCCTCCTTGTTCCTGATGACTCTGCTAAATCTCTGGTTACCAAATCTCAAATAGAAAATATAATGAGAATTTAATGAAATGTCTTCAGCCCTTGCTTTGCCATAGCATTATTCATCTGATTATACAAATCTCTCGGACATAATGTATTTAAAGATGTAACATACTTTTTAGCCTCCCAGATTAGACCACCGATCAGAGACAAAATATAATCCGATCCTTATAGCGTCGGAACCGTAAGCAGAACCCAAGGCCAACGTTGTCACTTGATCATGTCCAACCGTAGCGCTCCGTCGAGACGATTTGGAGCTGGAGCGGACGGATGGCTTGACGACGGCGCCTGAAGACCATGGTGGTGATGCTGATGAGTTGGCGCGGGAGCAGGAGCATGGTGGTCGTGGTAGTGCGGGGGCGCGTGGTGGGCCTGGTGGCCATGGTGGTGCTGCCTTGAAGCCGGAGCTTGGTAGCTGTGGTGTTGCGGGCTTGGAGCCGGAGCTCGGTGGCTGAGGTGGTGTGGGCTTGGAGCCAGCGCATGGTCGCTGTGTTGGTGGGTGCTTGGAGCCGGAGCGTGGTTGCCGCCATGGTGGTGCTGATGAGTTGGTGCTGGAGCCGAAGCATGGTGACCGTGGTGGTGCTGCGGACTTGGAGCTGAAGCATGGTGGCCCCGGTGATGCGGGCTTGGAGCCGCATCGTGGTGGCCGTAGTGGTAGTGCGGGCTTGGCGATGGAACGTGATGGCCGCCATGGTGGTGATGATGACGGTGATGCACTGGTGAAGGAGCAAGCGTGGGCGCCACCATTGGAATTGGAGCGTGATGACCATGGTGATGACGGGGGCTCGGGGCACCAGCATGGTGGTGGAGAGGCCGAGGCGCATGATGGCTGTCGTGCGCTGTGGAGGGCGCAAGAAGCAGGGCCAGAATCATCAGACCCACTAGCACAGTGATGGCACCCATGGCTTATGGCTAGTAATCAGGCTACCTTGTCTTGGTAACCCAGGATACACATCGTATATATAGCCACTATATACTTAAGGTTTCTTCCAGTGAAATAGTATTAATGCGTGATTATTTTGGAGAGAAGTAACTTGCTTCTCCAACCATTGAATGATTTTCATCCAAAATGAGGACTAGTTGACTGCTGGCCAACTCATGGGTAAGTTGGCGAATGCATGTCTGGGAAAAAAAATTGATTGCTTAGTTACTATTTGGCTAAATGAGGAGCACGATAATTACAAAGTTCCTCATGTAGTAAAAGACAGATTTTTCCATGATATAAATTGTCAATTGCTATTTAGTTGGCACAGGCTCACCTTGGCCTTGCCTACCCCGTTCTGGATGTTGCTAACGTGCTTTTGTTCAATTAATAGCGTTGCTTCCCATCAAGCCGCTGGATACGTGACTATATGCGTTGCAGTTTTTTAAATTTTAATTGAGCTTTAACCGGAACAGACTGTTGCATTCAGTCATGAACAATATTTTCTTCATACAACCTCTATGTCATTTATTTTTTAGGATTTAACAACATTGTGCTTTCATCGTAGGCGACATGGTTGTCGACAACGAATCGCTAGTGATGACTTCGTAAATTTAGAGGATTTGGCGGCTCAGTCTTCAAAGATGCACATAGAGGTAAAGTTTGCGTATATGCGTTCATAGGGTTAGTGTGCGTGTATTGTGAGTGTCTGAGTTGTACTGTGTAATCGATAAAAAATAATATGTTAATCATTTCATAGGCCTCCATGGGCCAAACAGATACATGAATAGTATTTTCACTATATCTGATCAAGAAGGCCCAAACAATAGAGATAGGGGGCCTGGTCGTTGTCATTTTTCGGCTGGCCAGGTAGTTTCACCAACTCGATGGCGTCTTGTCCTTCAAGCCACTAGACGGTGCTCACCTCCGGCGGAAGTAGTCGGTGCTCCCGCGCCTCCACAACGTCAATGTCATCTACGTGCTCACTCATGACCCTCTCCGGCTACGCCAGACGACGGCGGCGCTCAGACTAAGATTGTAGCGTCGGCGGCGGCCTAAAAAAGGGCACATGGCGACTGTGTTTGTTGTGGCCACATCCTCGCCGTCCTCTTCGACCACCTGCTCATGGATATCACCTGCTTCTCCACCGCGATGGAGCTGTGGTGCGCACCTCCGACCTTGCCGTGGTCTTGGACTCCGTCTCGTTCTGGCGGTTGGATCAAGTGGTTCAGTTTCAACGACTTCATGCCCTGGCTCCACTTTCCTGGAGTCCATGTTGGGCATTAAATGTAGCATTGATCATTAGAGACCGGCTCCCGGCGGACGAGCGGTTCCCGACTTTTGAGGAGCGCCCATGCATTTCTTCATCATCAAAGACAAGCGCCCGGCACCCGAATATTCAGCCACTGGATCATCAGGAGATCCAAAGTCTGCGGGCTTTCTCCATCCTCCAATTCTCTTTAACGACTCGCCCTCACCGCCAATCCACGAAGCGCTGCCCCGCCTCGGCAGGCTAGGGCTTCATCGAGCTCCGTGTGCCGGTGCTACGGCGAGTGTAAGCTTCATGCTATTGAAGTTAGGGAAACCCTAAGGTATGAATGTTTTGGTGATTGGATGAGAACCATGCATGTGACTAACATGTGCTTTGAGCATCTTATCCCTTAGGTCACATGGAAGTAAGTGCAACAACAACCAACCTAAACCCCAAGTCAAGGATGATTGGTTGCCTCATCAACTCATGGACGGACTTGACAGAGTCGCGGTCGAGGAGATGGATCAAGGCTAAGGACATGCTAGATCCAAACAAAGTGTTGACTTGGTTAGATGTTAGGCTTGAGTCCATAGGAAAATCCGGACTATCAAGAGAGTTCAGTTGCTACTCTTCGGTAAACACTACTGTAGAGATCTTTGGATGCATGGTGAGTCTCTCAGGTACTAGGGTCACAAAAGAGGAGTGCTAAGTGCAGGAACCAAGGAAGAAGAGTTGGATGCGAGGATCAATGGAGGAGATCAAGTTCCAGCAGAAGGGAAGTCACCGTATGATATGATGCTAGTCATCGCATGATGCGGTGACTGCATGAAGAAGATAGTGAAGGTTTCAGCCCAGCAGGAGGAGATTGAGTTACCGTATGATACGGTGGGTATCACCGTAGGATGCGTTGATGACCGTATGGTTTCGAGAGACTCAGGAATTGCTCAGAGTTGAAGACAGAATGTCACCGCACTTCCCTGTTGACTATAGAAAGTTGCAGTCTGAGTTCTGGAGTTCACTGAGGGTGTCACCATATGATCAGAGAGAGTTGATCACCATATGATGCGGTGGGCACCGTATGGTTTCCAGAGACTTGAAAAAAATGGACGAGTTCGAGAAGGAGGAGAAGGAACAGTCACCGTATGATACGGTGGTAGTCACCGCATGATGCGGTGACTGCAGGCAGAAAATCCAGAGAAAGGAGAGTCTTTGGTTGAGTCACCGTATGATCTAGAGGTGTCAGTCACCGTATGGTTTCCAGAGAGTTGGCAGTTGGTGGAAGTTGCAGATGAAGGAGTCATCGCATGATGCGGTGACTATGAGGACAGTGCCTCGCACAGGAATTGCAAGTCCCAGCAGGAAAGTTGACAGTCACCGCATGATGCTGTGAGTATGGTCACCACATGATGCGGTGATCAGAGGATTCTGGGCAGAAAAGGTGCAACGGCTTGTTTGATGGGTGGAGCCAATAAATAACTAATTGCTCGCCTCTTTGGAGGTGCTCTTGGTCAGTCAAAAGGTGGGGAGTTGCTATCAAGAAGCGAAGTGAAGGGAGAAGAAGCACTTATGATTGATTTGAGTGATCCAAGTGCTTGAGAGGGTGACACCATGTGCATCCATTGATCTCTAGGCTAGTGAGTGCTTGGGAGGATCAACTAGGGCTGTTACTCTTGGTCTATGGCAAGACCTAGACCGGTTAGGCATCGTTGGTGAGCTTGCCAAGAAGATTGTGGAAGTCACCTCAAGTTTATACACGGTCTTTGAGCTTCCCGTGTGAAGAAGCATCGTGAAGAGAGCACCCTTTGGACCGCATCACGTGCGGATCCCTACCTTCGGAGGAGCACCCGGAGTTACTGACGGGACGTGCCCGCGTCTTCACTTGGAGGGTGAAGAGTGCTTTAGAAGGGATTGCCATCGAGCGGAGGGACGGGGTCGAGACTCCGGCGGGAGGGACCCAACGTGGAGTAGGAGGAGGTGCCATCCTCCCGATACCATGGGAAATATCATGAGCACTTTCCATCCTCTCTCTTTACTACTTGCATTTACTTCATGATTATATCTTGCTTGCTAGTAGTCTTGAGATTAGCTTTACTTTGCTTGTACTCTTGATAGTTTACTTGGTCTCTCCATAGGCTCTCTTGCTTTGCATCTAGCTTTGTGTACCTTGTGTGTGTAGCTTCCTTGCTAGTTGATCTAAGGACTCTTCTTAGTGTGCTCATCTAGTATCTTGGCATTACTTGTCTAGCTTGTAGTATAACTTAGGTGTGCTCGTGTCTAGTAAACTAGCCCTATCCTTTAGGTGTGCTTGTGCTTTTACCATATGCTAGTTTACTATAGGCTAAGGACATTCCTTAGTGTGCTTGTCTCATATCACTTAGAACTACTTGCTAGGTGTTGAGTGGGTGATAGTGTTAAGAGAAAAGTTTATAGTGTGCACCAATTCACCCCCCTCTCGGTTACACGGTCCTTACAGCGAGGCCCTAACATGATGAGGCAACCGCCTTCAACCATCTTCCGCCGCCGCCTCCCATCCCCGCCATCATTGTCCTCGCTTCCGCCCTGACCCTGGCCCAACCGTAATCTCTCGCCACACATTCCGGTGGCGTCCCCGTTGCCTCTGCCTACGCCGTCTTTCCTGCTGGCACCGCGAGGCTGGCCTGCCACTCCCGGCCCCTCCCTCTTCTAAGTCCGATGGGCACCACTGACCCCAAAACCCAGAACGTCAACCACAATCCCCAACACTAATTTTGTCAGAGAGCCGAGGTCACGCAAGAATTGGAGAAGGAGGTTGCTGCGGCTTAAAAAATTCGAGTGCCGGGGATGTCTGAAACACCGAGCTTGGTTTAGCAACCCCCTTTGAGGAAGGGAAGGATGGGTGCATAAACACGGACTTGGCATGGGAGCAAGCGCGGACCATGGAGAAGTGTCGCACAGAAATGTGTACATTTGTCACAATGAAAAAAAAAATCCACTGAATATCGATGATTTTCTTTAATTTTTTTGAATTGGTCACTGTCACCAGTATTTAGTGTTATCGTTCAATACCAGCACTGAATTTTGATTAAAATTTTTCAATTAAATCATATTTCATCTAAAATTTCAAATAATTTTGAAGCATTGGATTTTTACCAGTCATATATATCGTGGAAACATAAAACAATTTATATAAATCAGTTAAAATTTTGTTGGTAATGTTGAAATCGTGAGGGGATGGCAGCACACGTGAGTTAGGGGATGACGGAAAGGGCGAAGATCCGGTGGGATGCCGGCACATGCGAGATAAGAGATGGTGCAGCTCCGACGGGGATACGAGGCACCGCTGCGACGTGTAGGTGGTCGCCGAAGTGGTGGAAGCTAGTAGAGGGCCGGAGGCGCGCCTCCAAGCCTTGCCCTGCCCGCCTCCCACCACCGTCAGCCTGGCCACGCCCACGCCGCTCAGAACCTGTCGACAGCCGATCACGCCTTTCTTCGCTCGACTGCGTTCGCGCCCTGCTCCTCCGCGTGGCCGCGCTGCGCTGCTCCTACCCCGTCATCAACCTGGCCGTGTCTTGCTCCGCCCGGCCACGCCTGCTCGCGCTCCTCGGAGGAAGAGGAAGATGGAGGGAGGCGGATCCATGGAGGAAGAGAGAGAAGGGTGGAGTGGCTGGTGGAGATAAGGTTGAGACACGGTGGGTGGAGATAAGGTTGGCGGAATTTGCTTTTGGAGGGCAGTTCGCCAATTGCGGTGACGGACGTTGCATATGTCTCAGCACACCCGTCATTGGAAATCAAAGGCCCTGTCAAAATTATAGGGTGTTGGGAACAAAGCCCGGTCCAAAAAGGAAACTTAGTGTCGGGCCTAGACATAAGTTTGTTCCAGCCCCATTTTAATAACCTAGTGGGCCTTTTTGTGCGGGCCTAGGCAACCATTTCTGTAGGTAACAATTTTCTGATTGGCCCAGGCAACCTTTTAGCGCTCCGTTCACACCACCAACACCAAGCCATAGGCGCTGATGTGCTGCATGCATGGTCACCACCAGAAGCCGAATTATGCAATTATTGAAGGCCATTTACTGGTAAAGCTGTCATGACTCATGAGTCAAAATATATAACATGCCCCATCCCATCTCTCCCTCTCGCATCCCCGAGTTCGTTCTGGTTCTAGACTTTGTAGTGTCTCGCGCATTTGTCATATGTGAGCAGCGAGAGAGTTGCCAAACTGCTTCCGCTTGGTCGCCGTCAAGGCTTCTTGCACAGCGGTGTTGTAGCTACCTGCTGCAGGTACGTTGTCTTTGATTATTGTTCTGTGTCTCGTCGTCTATCGTTGTGTTTTCACTAGAGGTTTTGGTGGTTGATGAGGGACCCAGCAATGCTGCTCATCGTGTGTCTGCAGAGAATGTAGGCAACAATAACCAGCACGTCCATGGCCACGGCGATAATTGTGCCAATGCTTTGGCTTCTGATCGCTATAAGCTCGACGGCAATATGAAAGAGGCGAGTCTGGAGAACGTGGAGGTGCTCCGGATCAAGGCCATCCTCTCATCAACCACCAAGAGCAGGTCCGAAACCTAAACCCCGTACATTTAACTGACCTTGTTGCATTGTTGTGTTCTACGCACTTCATTCAGTTTGATCAGTGTATATTTCCTGTGATGGATGCAGTCGGCCAACTTCTTGTTGGAGTCGCTCAGCCGCTCAGGAGGCTGCAGCTGATGCAGCTCACTGTGGACGTACTCGAGGTACGTAGCTAGGGATTGACCTGAAACTGTACCTTATACATTTTAAGTACAGCGTGTGCACATAAATCTGAAGTCTTGGTGATGAACTTCTCTTGGAACGATTGTTATTAGTAGCATCCATGGTGCATAGATTTTGAATCGTATAGATAGATAGCTAAGAATGTGGCACGGTGGTTGAGCTAGTTCTCTTATTGTTTTGCAGGGGATGGAAAGTTAGGGCTGAGGAATGGATTGCAAATACTAAGGTTGCAATGGCAGGTGACTCAGGTGAGTGTACTTATTGTGTGTCCTACATGATCATAATCTTCACCATCACTCAGCTTAGCTAAATGGCAATGTAATATATATGTAGATAAATCCCTAGACCGGGCAAATTCATCAGCTGGTGAAGATGAATGGGGGCTTGCTATTCCACCTATGGACGTAGGTGCACTGTAATTTAGCCAGCCAGATATTCCACATGGGTCTGAGGTACGAAAATATAAAGCTTCCTTATTACTGTTCCAAGTGGTGCAAGCACATTGTTTCGAAAAGAAAGTGGTGTAAACATACATATCACTATCTGATTTGCTCCTGCTGTGCTGGACTTGTTCTTGAACAATAATGTTACTTAATTTTGCTTTACTCATTTGCTTTACTCATTTCTTTGATCCACGCAACGTGAAGTTCTTTGAAGACATGGATGATGATGGTCGAATCAGTGAGTATAACAATTCAGTTCTTTGCTACTGAAGTTCTCTTTACAAGTATTCTTACTATTTCCCATAAAAGATATTTTTTAGAAATTGATATGAGTGAACAACCATATAACTAGTATGGACAAAGACGAAGGCTCAGGGAGCGGAATGAAATATAAATATCCTAGCAGGCCTTTATACACAGCGGCAGGCACAAAACAACAGATTATAGTACAAGAGTCTTCAGCGGCACAAGGGTCGCTGCTGAAGAAAGCAAAGCCACAAAATCATAGTATGAGCTGTCAGCAGTTGGAGTAGGTTCCAGCTAGGTGAGATTCCTTAACTGGCTATATATAGCAGCAACTTTGACTCAACTAAGCCCTTCTGCAGTGATTTCGCTTGCTTCAATAACATTATTGATCAGGGTTTATCTATCAAGGGAATTCCCCCCTTTGGTCGGATACTCCAATATACTTTGGAAAATAGACTTCTTGGAAGTCTAAATTCCTAGATTGGCCACATGCAGTTTTACCTACAAGAGAAGAACATGTACCTCCCCCGAAAAAAAAAGAAGAACATGTACCACCTGTTACGAACCTACAAAACCCACAAAAACAAGTACGCCGCCTCTTTCGCCTGATCATAGAAACTAAGGCCACTATAAGTAAAGGAGAACCAAGGAGTTTGTCTAAGGACATTCCTGAGATGACACCCCGTGAAGATGTGAAACCAAGACAGTATTCTCGGGGAGTTACTGTCACAAGAACTTCTTCAATTGCATCTGCAACAAAGCCGCCGCTACCTGGCCATGTTATTGTAAGTGTGTATCTTATGCTACTGATATAAATCTGAGATCTCATGATGCTTAATTAGCTAAATATTTCACTCTTTGCTTTGGCTGCAGAAAACAGACATGTCGGCGCAATCATTGGAGGATCCCAAGGTTGAGTTAGGGAAGAGGAAGATTGATTTAGCTGATGATAAGGAACTAGACAGGACGAGACACATGCTATGTGAAGCTTACCAGGAAGTTCAAGATGGTGAGTACCCTCCCTTCAAGTTGTAACTCTTCTTTTTATTGCTTGTGACCTAATCATGCATACATCGCCTTTTTTTCATTCAGAAGAAAAGGAAGCGTACAATCCAGATTATGAGGCCGCATGATGCACCAAAACCAGACAAAGCCCAGTCAGGAAACCAAGGCGCTCCACTAGAAGGGCTTAAACAAAATGCAAAGGATCACAAAGCAAATGAGTCTACCTGCATCACAAATCTTGAGACAGCAATGCATCTGTTCAGAGAGTGCTTGGTAGTGCAAGAGATTTGGCGTGCAATCAAACTGGAGCAATGGCCATGTCTGCAGCATAAGAATTGGAGTGCCAGGGCTCACTACAGGGCTGGTTCTTATCCCTGACTGGAACCAGCACGGCACATGCGCTCAATGTTGCACATGGCACTGCGACGTTGAGAATTTTTGATCTTTTGGATGGTGCGGAAGGAGCGCGGCGTTAGGATTTTCAAGGCAGCACAAACTGATATAGGGGCTAAACAGATGCAGACGGACATGGTGACGGGTTGTACAAACGAATAGAGAGTAATATCTTTTGTTTGCTTCGGTGTTCTGGTACGATTCTGTCCAGTGAATGATGAAGTGCACCGTTGGTGCATGTAAACAATTCTATTCTTCTTATTAATATATGCTGGGGATGTAATTTCCTTGGTCTTTCAAAAAAAAAAGAAAACAATCAAACATGAGCAATATTTCTCCTCTCGTATAAACTATGTTGTGGATTATTGTTTGCGCATGCTTAATCTAAGCTTTTAAAGGGGAGGTATAAATTCTTCCAGGAACTCCCATATAAATTCTTCCATGCTTAATCTAAGCTTAGATTATTGCATTGCGCATGCTTAATCTAAGCTTTTATAGGCAGCAGGTTATTTCCGTTATTTGGAATCCCTTTTTGAAGGTGTACATTATATAGTTTCACAGAATGGAGAAGAGTTTCAGTGCTGGAGAGAACATGGAGTTTGATCACTCTGTATTAACTTCGGAGGCATTTTCGTAAAAGATAACCCTGATAATATGTGTATGTGGTACCATGCAAGTAGAATTTTATCAATATCTGTACACGACTTATCCATTTTACAGCTTTGTACGTACAATGCATCGAATGACAGATTCGCTGTCCGCATATGCATGCAATCTCTAGCCAAACTGCTTTAGACTTTTGTTCACCAAAAAATAATTTGAGAAAACTTCTTGAAATTATACATATAATCCGAATCCTGCCATGTAATCTTGTCACAATTGCATTTTACAAGGGTGAAAAAAAATCTGTTTCGAAGCTATTTTGTTGACACGGAAGCCCCTCAAACTTTATCTCTCATCTCTGAATGTTAAGCCATAACCGATACCTGTCACCTGATGAAGTGAAAAGAACATACCGTGCTGAGCACTCAGATATATGGATATGGATACAAAACATTTGAAGTGCATATGTAATTAGCCAGTATTGAACAATATAACTATATTTATATTGTTCTTGAGCTTTGCAACTAATTAACAGTGAATAGCCATACATCGCTATTCATATGTGGGTGCTCTATTTATTATTACAAGTATCTTCCCGATACCATCGGAAAATATGTGTTTAGTGCCATCAGTTGTGACTTCAATATCTGGAGTTACTTCAACATCATATGATGAGATTTCAAATGTCGGGCGTAAAGAGCAGAACAATTGACCCATTCTAGCTGCACACTTGGAAACTGAAAGGATATCTTGGAATTGGCCCATCGGCGCTCTTATACACTCTGCAGTTAGAGATTTATTCGAAGCAACATCCAGACAGAATTACCACGAAGCTGGCTAGCTGAGAAGGCCAAAAATTCCGGATGTTTCCGGTCAGTATCTCGTCCTCGGCCTCTGCCGAGTAGTAGTTCATAAGTGTGCCCAGCTTCTCCGCGTACAGCTCGTAGTGATCCTCCGCGGCGTCCAGGAACTTATGGAAGCCCCGGACCTTCAGATCGGGGTCATATGCCCAGTTCGGCAGGCCCTCGGGCAGGAGGGCCCCCGAGTTCTCGGCGTGGCGCACGGCCGCCCGGTACAGCTTCCCCATGGGGTCATTGGAGACGTAAATTGGCTTCTCCCAGCGTTCCATGAAGTCAGGGGACTCCCGGGGTCGCAGATAGTTGGGCATCTCCGCTGGAGCGCCATTCTTGGATGGAGACATGGGTTTTTAGAGACTGCAACTTTCCTACAGCTGTTTCCCATCATCAAAATGAAAGAACGGCTGCTTATTGTCCTTCTTCTCCTTCTGATTCTTTGTAACTCCGATGTAAACTTGACCATATTCTAACTTGCCTGTTTCGTCCAAATAACCAATAAGAACACAGCCTTTTGGAACATGAATCCTAAACTTACTTCTGATGTCAGTCAGACTTGGCGTGATGGGCTTTAAGAACCATTGACAGATATGGTCCCGAACTTGGTTCCTAGCCTTGCAGCAGCATCTTCGCTGCAGTCCTGGTTTCAGCGCCACCCATTTTCCCCAGTGCAGACAAAGCAGCCTCTTTGTTAGCTAGCATTTCATCTGCTTCACCCATATCATCTTGTTGCATTGACTCAAGTATTTCATCCCTTATCCCCAAAGTTGAAAGAAGAGAGATAAGTTCACGATTCAGATAGCATGACTGGGACACACGCAATAAGGTAAATAGCTACAGATTCCCACGTGACTCTGTGCCTCAGACATTTTATCTATAGTGTGTGTTACACACATAATCTCCTTGCATGATACTCCCTTGTGATCGATTAATCATATCGTTTGTATTAGCTAGTATATTCTGTTCCTTGATCTATGTTGTTTTTTTTTGGATCTTGGGGAGTACTGAAATTGAGGATGCTATTAATGCACTAAAAAAAACACGTCATATATAATCAAGATGCTTGCGCGTGATATCACTAAGTAATAAGATCACGGTGCTTACACTGATGACTTCAAATAAATATTTAATCAAAATTTCATATCATTCATAGTGCATAGATCTTGAAACAAGGATAATTACTTCTAGTTCGCAGGCTTCAAGGAAAAAGTCCGGGTAGGCAAAACTCAGAACATGGAAAAATCTGTTTAGTGGTTGAGCTAGTTCTCTTGTTTTGCAGGGGCTGGAAAGCTGGGGCTTATGGGATTGCGCATAAAATGCCGAGTGGCAGACAAGCCCTCATGTCAAGCAGTACTTTAGCACCTATAACGATGCAGCACATCGGCATTGGCTTCTACAATGACATGATCGAAAGACCGGTCACCTCACCACGCAAGAAGTGGAGAGCTTCATCAGGGAGGTCCTCGGAGACCACAGTCCACAACCATCATCTCTTTTTTTTTTATAGAATACCAGGACATACGTCCCCGTCTCATTGATATCAATGGACCAGAAAAGTTTACAGTTCCCTGTTCAGTTAAGCGCAAAAAGTAAAGAGCACCACTGCTCAAAGTGCCAGCACAAGTGACCAAAAGATCATCTATCCTGTTACATCAGCTCCATCGCTGAGCAGGCTTTCAAGCCCCACGTTCCAACTTCTTCTTGCTCACCAGCCACGTTCAGGATCAGCGGAGTCTTGGTGGTCTTGTTGCCATCTCCCTCAACGAGCTGATGAGCTGCTCTAGCTCCTGCAGATGGCCAACCGGACCGAGCAGGTGAGCAGCTTCCAGTTGTCCATCAAGATGGTGATCTTTCTCCACACGCACGCCAAGCTCTTCCACCTCGTATTCTGAAAGCACATTCCATTTCTTATTTTCCATAACCCCACAGAGTTGCAGAACTAGCAATATTAACCAAACAGAACTTTCTATTGCTAAGCCAGCATTTACCAACAGACTCATAATCAGCTCCTATATCTAACTGTAAAATTTCAGAAACACCCATCCACACTGCTTTTGCTACTGTACACTCAAAAAACAGGTGGTTAACAGATTCTGGCTCATTGCAAAACAAACAGGATTTATCATCAAGGTGTTTTCTTTTACTAACATTGTCTCTAGTGAGTGTTTTGTTCTTAGAAAGTAACCAAAGGAAAATATGCACTCTGGGGGGAATTTTAATCTGCCTAATTGCAGGAGTATGTACAAGAATTACTCCTCTAAAGTTAATAACTTTGTACAACGATTGAGATGAATACACTCATGCTGAGGCATATTGCCAGATCATGGCATCTTCCTCCTCAGATAGGACTATTGTAGAAGCTAACTGAACAATTTCATCCCACACCTGCATCATGGCTACAGTAACGTTCTCCTGAAAGTACATCTCAGATTAACCCCATCCCATGCTTCCTCTACTGTAATAGCTTTTTCATTTACTATTCTATAAATATCCCAGAACTGTACAGCTAAACTAGAAGTACCTATCCACACATCTTCCCAAAACTTGACTTTTTCCCATTTCCTATCTTCCACTTATACCCCATTTTGGCAGCCTGTGCTGCCCACATGAACCCTTTAAAGAATTGTGAAGCTTCTGTGACAGGAGTGCAAAAAATATTAGGTCTATTAGTCCTATACTTATAGTCAACTACCTCTTCCACAGTTTATCTCTATCTAAGCTATATCTTTTAAGCCACGAAGCCAGCAGACAAATATTTAAATCTCTAAGATCTGGTACTCCCAAACCGCCAAACTCCTTTTTCATATTAACATGCCCCCACTTTGCCAAGTGGTATCTATGATGACCATAGAAATTGTTCCATAAGCAATGTGCCATATGTGAATTAATTAACTCTATTGCCCACTTAGGAAATTTGATAAATGACAAAAGGTAAACTGACAACCATCATCTTGTTGTAGGGCTCAACATGGAATGGCGAGTCGTCTAGGAAGATGGTGAGTTCAAGCATCTGACGCCTTGCTGCAGCTGTGCATCGATAAACACAGCCTTGTGTTCCAGATTCACCACACCGATGTCATTCCTGACGCGCTGAAGGATTTTCTGACATGCCCGCGATGCAAGTTTGTCAGCGCAGCGGTGAAGGGCGACATCGAGCGGCTGAGCTTGGACTACAGGATTGATGTTCCCATATGGTCAGACCTGCAGTTCATGGCCAAGAAGATGAAGGGGTATAAGAGGACACCGTCGCTAAAGGATGACATGATGGATGTGACCATGAACAAGGACATTGTCCACACGTTCTGGGAAGAGCCGAAGGTTACTCCAAGGCAAATCGACGAGGGCGCTGTGATTGTCGCGGTTGTATCTTCAAAACTTGCATTGCTGATGGGAATCAAGTCAGTTTCCAAGGACGTTAATGAGTAATTCCTCCATAACAATTGTAGTTACGTGTCCGAGCATGGGGATCTAGCCCTAGACGCACCTTCTCTCATGGATGTGGAGTCACCGGATGTGGCTGAGGTCTGTCTGGCGCCTCTCCCAGTCCAGCCATAGTCCATTTTGTTGCCTCGGCGGCCTGCATGCACGAGGAGACGAGATGGGGAGCGATCACGTTGGATAAGAACAGCACAGCGCCGCCCGCATGGTTTGACAAACCTGTTATAGATGAGGGCTACCATCGCTTTCTGGCAACCATGTACGATGCCTCAGCGGAAGCTAGCTTGGTCTTCAAAGAACAAAGAGCAGGAGGAGGAAGAGGTAGCGGTAAAAGAGAAAGAGGAGGATTAGGAGGAGAAGCTCGAGGAAGGGCAGAGAAGAAGGGCGTGGAACTGTGGAAGTATGGAAGCCTGTCCTGCTGACCTGCTGAGAAATCGATATACTCGCAATTACATGTCAAAATCACTAATGATTGCTATTTGTTAATAGAAATGCCTCTAATTGTTAACCGATAGTGCGAAGAGAATTTCCTCGTTTTTATGCATATGCTTATTCTTACTGTGCAGTGCCACAGCTGTATAATAATCACGAATTATGCTAGGATGTTTTCTAAACATATCATACGACCTTGACAACTTATTTCCAGAATATGGATGTGCAAATGTATTATACATATTAATAATTTATTTTAATTCATATATAGCAACTCATTAAGACCATTTTTGTAACATGGAGCATCCCTGAAATTATTACATCTTCCGTTGCATTTCTTGTGACACCCCGTGTCACGGCAGCCGAATTCTGCAGAAAACACACACAAAAACTGAACCAAACTGAGATCAAACCAAATCTGAATGAGAAATCAAAAGTTCAAACAAATGTCAAACCAATGCTTGTGAAGAAACTCAAATTTTCCAATAGCAAATTGACCCAACCAAAAATTCCTGAGCAAGCACATCAGAAGAAATAATTTTGGAGATTTTTCCAGGATTTTTAAAATTCAGGAAGTGTCTCTAAAAATTCAGAGAAGAGGTTGCAGATCTGACTGTTCTCTGAATTTTAGTTCAAATTCCGTAGCTGAAAACTGCATGGACCCAATGAGAAGTTGTAGCTGGATCTTGGATCTTCGTCTCCAGAATTGTTCGTAATTTTTGGAGCTTGGAAACTACCCTGTTTAATTCTCTGAACTTCACTGGATTTAAATCAGCGAAAATAGCAAAGGTCGCCGGGCCTGCTGTCAGAACTCGGCTGCCACGTCGCCGGCGACGACCGAAGCCACGCCGCGCGCCTCCGCCCGTACACCGGATAAGGGACCGATCCGCGTCACTCCTCCCCATTCTCTCCCTCGACCGCCGCCACTTGAAACCCTAACCCTAGCCGCCATTTCCCATCGCCGAGCTCAAGCTCGAGCTTCTCGTCGCCGCCGTGCCGTCGTCAAGCCGACTCCGGCCGAGACCCACCTCTGCGTAGCCACGCGAGCATCCCCTGCACCTCGCCATGGCCACCATTGCTCGTCTACCGCCGTGAGCCACGCGAACTCGGCGCATCTTTTCCGAGTCCGGCAGTCCAACCCGCCGTCGCGCCGCCGCACGATTCGTCTTCTCCGGTGAGCTTCACTTCAATTGCTCGCCTCCATAGCTTCTCATCGAGTCCGTGCCTTTCTCTGACCTGTTCCCATCACCTTTAAGCAACCCAGGACGTCGCACATCGAGTTTCTTCCCCGCGTCTGTACGTCATCGTCGTCGAGCAGCCCCAAGTCGAGTTCCCTCTTCCAGCCCTCCTCGTCGACAACGCGCTGCGTGCCGGGCTCTGGTGTGTCAAGGTGAAGCTCCCCCTCCTTTTTACCCATCGTTTAGTTCTTCCGTTCATGCGTTCGTCGTCGCCGTTCTTGTCTGAGCCGCTGGACTCGGCGTCGGCCACTCTCCGGTGGTTCCCGTCGACCCCAGACCCCTCAAATAGATGTGCGTTGAGCTCTTCATCGTTCCAATATTTTTTCTGGAATTTTTGGAGGCCGTTTGGTCGGTTTCCGACGAGCCGCCGGCCCTCCGGCGAGGTCCGGCTGCCATGGCCGACCTCTGCTGAGAGCTGGGCCGGATCGGCTGCGCCCGGGATCCTGTGACCCATTGTGTGGCCGCGCTCTGATTGGCCACCTCAAAATATCCTTTTTCTAGATTTAGTTTAAATCCTCAGAAAATGCTTGCAACTTGTAAAATTCACAATAAATTGTACACACATCGGAAAAATGCAAAACCAATTTTGTTCGCTTCCTTACACTCATGCCTACCCATCCAAACTGGCAAATTCATACAAACCGTGTTCCTATTCCCTGTATAAATCTTTAAGGGTTGTTCCTTGTTTAAATCAAAATAAATTCCATGTTGCTCCATAAATCATGAGTCTCTGCATGATTGTGAAGCATCTGATTGCACACTTACGGAACACTTTCCCACTGTCATACCTTGCTTAATTATTTTTCTATGATTTAAATCGTATTCTGCACTTGTTTAATTATCATAAATAATCCAGAAAACAATAAATCTTCGAACTTCACAGTAAATTACTTCCAGTGGTGCTTAATCCCAGAAAATGTCACTGTACCATAACTTGATTTCGAAATCATGTAAACCAAATTCTTTACTTAAGTAAATTTAATTGCCTCATGTTTATTGCATCTAATTTGCATTTCCTTGTCATGCATATAGCCTACGAGGTGATCCAGGAGCAGCTAGAGGATCAGGATGCTGAGCAGTTCAGGAGGAGATATCAGCTGACCTTAGCTAGTAGCTAACACTTGAGCCAGGCAAGCCCCGGTGCATGCCTACCTATTTAGATTTTTATTTATCACTTGATTGGGGCTAGTAATTGTTTGTGCATTAGGTTTATTAGGAGTTGATGTGAAATCCATAGAATTGCATTAGGACTCCCTTCCAGATTTACCTTGTGTCCTATTTTGTAGTAGTTGGTTCTAGGTTAACGTTAGAACTTGCTAGGCTTAGTGGCTAGCGGACGGTAGAAGACGAGTGGTAGGTCCCACTCGCAAGATAGGAATCACCCTGGATTGTACTAGCAGAATTTAGGATTTGTTGAGACCGGACGGGGAATTGTTTGTATAGGACGGATGGAGAAGGCTGGGCCTTCAAGGTGGTAGCCCCGTTTGTGTCGGTTAAGGACCGTCCGTTGTTGGCCCCGTTGAGCAAGTTCGAACGTACTGATCACATGCTAGTGTTTTATGGGCCTAGTAAACCTAGTAGCTTAGCAATCGTGGGGACGAACCTTACCCTGCTGCTTCGGGGAAATGGGACCATAGGCAACGGCGGGGCCGGGTGTCGTGTGGGGCCTGATGATTCGCCGTGAGCAGTAGCTAGACTTCGGCCTTGCGGGGGCTTTGTAAAAGGTTGCCATATGTGGTGTCCTTTGTGCTGCATATGTCGTGTGGTCAGGTTTTCTCTTGCAGGATGTACATCGATGCCGCCGCTCTCGGTCAAGAGCAACCTTGTTCACTGAGTCACATCGTAGTGTGATATGCTTGATGATGATGACTAGTACTGTTATATTTATCTTGTATTACTGTTATATTGCTTATCTGATGTATTGTTACTTTATACCTGTTTTAGAGATAAGTGCACTGTTTTATTGGTTAAGTACTTAATCTGAAATAAAACTTGAAAGTAAGACCAAGTAATTAGTGCAGTTTTATGCTATCGAGTCAGCCTACCCCTTGTAGCCTTTGCATATTAGGAGTCGGCTGTAGTTAGCCACGTTGACGGGTAAGTCTTGCTGAGTATTAGTTGCTCAGGGTTTGGCTCTTTATGTTTTTGTGCAGGTTTGTTCTTGCTTTCGCTGATCTTTGGTGGAGCTTTCAGCAGGTCCACATCGTAGGGCTTCGATGTGTGGCCTTTGTATCGTCGAGAGTAGTAGTTATTTATCTATCTTCAGACTTCCGCTGTGTACTCTCGTGTTTTAAATCACTTGTACTTGATATAATAACTTAAAGATTTAAAATTTGTGTTTTTTATGTGATGTATTGTTGTGTCTGTTCATCAGCACTTCCGACTCGATCCTGTGAAAAGCGGAAACGCTTCAGCTGACATCAGAGCCGTGTTGGGACAGTACATCATATAAACGGCCTATTTTCGAAAAGCTAACCACGTTACGAGTGAGGAACGAAAGCCCTAATATAAGGATGTTAGAATATCAGGTGGTAATAGGAGTTGCTTGTTTATTTTCTGTAACGACGCACCGACGCCCAGGTAAGAAGGTAAGGATCATGTATGGCTCCGTGGATATGGTATTTTCTGGCATGGACCATCGAGTTCATGGGTGACATTGATTTTCTGGCATGGACCATCGAGTTCATGAGATGATGAGGATTGAGCCATGCATTTATTTTCTGCAAAGTTACGTCACCTGAGTAGGTTGTTTGAGGTGACGTTGTGTGGTTTTCTGCAGGTACACTAACTCGCGCATAGATCGTGTAGAAACGTTTGTGACTACGACTTAGTTGCCACCACTGTCTACGGCCTGCTATACTTGGGCAAATTTTATTTAGTGAGGACGTATAGGTCGTGCATGCATTGCATCTTCATGATTTAAAACACTTCCACGAATTTCAGATCACTCAAAAATTTCAGACTGACAAGCTAACTTCAAAAATTCATAACTCCAAAACCGCTTGACCAAATTCAATGAACCAAGACTTTCTGGAAAGCCTAGAACATGAAATAAAACTTTGCTTCAGAGTTCCCCTTTAGATTCTGTCAGTATCCCCTCCCAATTTTAGCTTTGACCAATTTTCCAGGATCTGTCCACCAATTTCAAAAATTGATATCTCCAGCTCTGCTTGTCCGTTTGAGGCGTTTGAGTACTCTTTAGAAAGATCTCAAAGTTATATACAAGTTTCATGGTCTGACTTTTCCCTTTTGACGTCTCCAGAAGTGCCAGTTTTCGTTTTAGTGACTACTGCTCGTAGTCGGGACAGATTTCAATCTGTCAGTTTGGAAGGCTTTTGCTTTCTCATTTTTACTCGAATGGATACTGGTAGCTACTTGCTACGACCTTTGGGAAGTCTCTCACCATGTCATAATTTTTATTTTGCATGGTTGTTCTGTTGGAGCAATGGTTATCATTTTCAACTTTGGCCCATTTAATTGCTGATTTTCGGTCTTGGCAAGATAAATGTATCTAATGTTGTATGCCGTTTTATCTTGCAGCATGGCTGCTAATGCTGAGAATAATGAAGAAGATGCACCACCTGCAGCTATGCTTGAGGAAGCTATTCTTGCGCAGAATGAATTGCTTCGTCAGTTGGTGCACAACACAGCTAATGAGGGTCAACCCCAACCGGGCACTTATGCTGAATTCTTGTCAACTCAGCCGCCCGTGTTCGTTGCAGCTGATGAGCCACTTGAGGCTGACTATTGGCTCCGTACCATCGAGTCCAAGTTCAGTCTTATCAATTGCACAGAGTTGCAGAAGACGCAGTTTGCAGCCCAACAACTTCATGGTAATGCAGGAGCTTGGTGGGGTAATTACCAGGCAACGCTTTCTGCTGATCACCAGGTCCCTTGGGCTGAGTTTCGTGAAGCCTTCAGAGCTCACTATGTTCCTCCTGGCATCATAAGGAAAAAGCGTAATGAGTTCCTAGATCTCAAGCAGGGCAACATGAGTGTAATGGAATACTCCAATAGGTTCAATCAGCTTGCTCAGTATGCTCCAGAGCATGTGAACACAGATGAGAAGAAGAATGAGTTCTTCTACAGAGGACTCAATACCAAGTTGCAGTCCCGCTTGGCTTTGAGTCTTGGTGGCAGCTTTAATGAGCTGCTTAGTGCTGCCATTATGATTGAAGACGCCGTTGTCAGACGTCAAGAGGAGAAGAAGAAGGAGAAAAGAGCTCTCACTGGACCTTCTTGTGATGCACCATCGAGGTATAGGCTGGCTTTCACTCCACCTCCAGCCCGACCTCCATGTCCTCCTCAGCCGCAGCAGCTTGCAGTCTATCATCCTCCTCCAGAGCAGCAGTATGCACAGCGACCCCGCTCAGAGCAGCATATTCAGAGTAGCACTCTTCCTGTAGCGCAGGGTAAGGCATCTCAAGTTCAGCGCCAGTCCTCTAGTCAGCAGCAGCCTCAGAGAAAAGCAGCCCCAACTAAGACAGGTCATGTCAACTATACCACATTGGAGGATGTTCCAGAAGGAGAACCAGTTCTAGCGGGTACTTTTTCACTCAGGGGCCACCCAGTTGTCATACTCTTTGATTCAGGAGCTTCTCATGACTTCATTAGCAAGTCATATGTGGAGAAGCGTGAGCTAGTGATGGGTGTTATCAAGTCTCCATACATCATTCGCACCCCTGGGGCACAGATTGTTACCAATCAGTGGGTTAGGCATGCACCTCTCCAGATGGAAGGAAAAGTGTTCTCGACATCTCTCGTAGTACTTGAGAACCAAGGGATAGATGTGATCCTTGGTATGAGTTGGATGAAACTCCATGGCGCTTTGCTTGATGTCCCATCCCGTGCTGTCCGACTTGATTATCCTGTACATGGCAAGATGATCATTCAGCTTTGCTCTCCATCTGCCCAGAAGCCAGTTGTGTATCAGATTGTTGGCAAGAGTCTTGATGCTATTCCAGTGGTGTGTGAGTTTCCTGATGTGTTCCCAGATGAGTTACCAGGCATGCCACCAGAGCGAGATGTAGAGTCTCAGATCGATTTGCAGCCAGGCACAGCACCTATCTCCAGAAGGCCGTATAAGATGCCACCTAATGAGCTAGCAGAGCTGAAGATTCAGTTGAAGGAGCTATTGGACAAGGGTTTTATTCGTCCAAACTCTTCACCTTGGGGTTGTTCCGCCTTGTTTGTGAAGAAGAAGGATCAAACACTTAGGCTATGTGTGGACTACCGACCGCTCAATGCTGTGACCATCAAGAACAAGTATCCGTTGCCTCGCATTGACATCTTGTTTGATCAGCTAGCTAGAGCCAAGGTGTTCTCCAAGATTGATCTCCGCTCAGGTTATCATCATATCAAGATTCGTGCAGAGGACATCCCGAAGACTGCATTCTCTACCAGATATGGGCTTTATGAGTATCTTGTTATGTCATTTGGGTTGACCAATGCTCCAGCTTATTTCATATATCTGATGAACTCAGTGTTCATGCCTGAGTTGGACCAGTTTGTTGTGGTATTCATTGATGACATTCTCATTTACTCCAGGAATGAGGAGGATCATGAGCAGCATCTCCGCATTGTGTTGCAGCGTCTGCGAGACCACAAATTGTATGCCAAGTTTAGCAAGTGTGAGTTCTGGATGACTGAAGTACCTTTTCTGGGCCATGTTATTTCAGCAGAGGGCATAGCAGTTGATCCTAGCAAGGTACAGGATGTTCTAAATTGGAAGGCTCCCACTACTATCTTTGAGATTCGCAGCTTTTTGGGTTTGGCTGGTTATTACCGTCGGTTCATTCTGAACTTCTCTAAGATATCCAAGCCCATTACTGAGTTGCTGAAGAAGAATGTGAGATTTGTGTGGAGCCCACAGTGTGGTGAGGCGTTCCAGAATCTGAAGAAGCTTCTCACTACCGCTCCAGTTTTAGCTCAGTCTGATATCACCAAGCCATTTGATGTTTACTGTGATGCTTCTGGTACTGGTCTTGGATGCGTGCTGATGCAGGATGGCAGGGTGATTGCTTATGTTTCTCGACAGCTTAAGCGACATGAAGAACATTACCCCACCCATGATCTTGAGCTTGCAGCTGTCGTACTTGCTCTGAAAGTATGGCGGCATTATTTGTTGGGAAATCTGGTGCACATCTATACAGATCACAAAAGCCTCAAGTATATATTCACACAGTCAGATCTGAACATGCGACAGAGGAGATGGTTAGAGCTGATCAAGGACTATGATATGGAGATTCACTACCACCCAGGGAAGGCTAATGTGGTTGCTGATGCCTTGAGTCGCAAGGCTCATTGCAACAATCTCATCGCAGCTCCTTATGCAGAGGCAGAGCCCAGTCTTCGAGTGTATGCTTATGGCTCCTTGGCTAATATATCACTCGTTCCGACCTTGCGTGATGAGATTGTGGCAGCGCAGAAGAAGGATGAGAAGGTGAATCACCTCAAGAGAAGACTCAAGCTTGGGGAAGCGAGAGTCCAGTGTTTCAGAAAGGATAAGGATGGAGTCCTATGGTTCAAGGACAGGTTGGTAGTTCCGAAGGACTTTGAGTTGTGCAAGAAGATTTTTGATGAGGCGCACAAGTCCAAGTATTCCATCCATCCTGGCAGCAACAAGATGTATCAGGACTTGAGGAGTCGCTTCTGGTGGACCCGCATGAAGCGGGAGGTCGCGCAGTATGTTTCTGAGTGTGACACTTGCAGGAGGGTCAAGGCAGAATACATGAAGCCTGCAGGGTTGCTTCAGCCTTTGACTGTTCCTGCTTGGAAGTGGGAGGATATTAGCATGGATTTCATTGTTGGCTTACCTCTCACATCACAAAAGCATGACTCTATTTGGGTAATTGTTGATCGACTGACCAAGTCTGCTCACTTCATTCCAGTGAAGACAGGTTACACTGTGAATAAGTATGCTGAGTTGTACATTGCCCGAATTCTCTGTTTGCATGGAGTGCCCAAGACTATCATTTCTGATCGGGGACCTCAGTTTGTTTCACGTTTCTGGGAGCAGCTACATGCTTCTTTGGGCACTACTTTGATTCGCAGTGCAGCTTATCACCCTCAGACAGATGGCCAGACAGAGAGGGTGAATCAGATTTTAGAGGATATGCTTCGTGCCTGCGTGATACACCATGGCAAGTGTTGGGATGAGAGCTTACCCCTCGCAGAGTTCTCATACAACAATAGCTATCAGGAGAGCATCAAGATGGCACCGTTTGAGGCCTTGTATGGACGTCGTTGTCGGACTCCCCTTAATTGGGTCGAGGCCGGCGAGAGGGTCATCTTCAAGGCAAAGCCCGCAGCTGCAGCAGGGGAGACAGTTGTGACTGATGAGGAGGTCATTCCCACACCAGATTTAGTGGCAGCAACAGAGGAGACCGTTCGCCGCATTCAATCAAACTTGAGAGCGGCCAAATCTCGGCAGAAGAGCTATGTAGATAGAAGACGCCGACCGTTGGTGTTTGCAGTTGGCGACCACGTATAGCTTCGTGTCTCTCCCCTGAAGGGTGTACATCGGTTTGGTGTCAGAGGAAAGCTAGCACCCCGATATATTGGACCGTTTCAGATATCTGAGAGGTGTGGACCTGTCGCTTACCGTTTGGAGCTGCCACCAAATCTTTCGGGGGTGCACAATGTCTTTCACGTGTCGCAGTTGAAGAAGTGCTTGAAGGTTCCCTCAGAGGTGACAGTCAGTGATGTGCAGCAGCTTGAGCCAGATCTCACTTATCCTGAGCAGCCCATCAAGATCATTGATCAGAAGGACCGCATCACCCGCAAAAGCACTACCAAGTTCTTTAAGGTGCAGTGGAGCAACCACTCCGAGGCTGAAGCCACATGGGAGACGGAAGAGTTTTTGCACTCTCACTTTCCCGGATTTCTACATTCGAGGTGAGTTTTTAGTTTGCTTCCGTTTTTGCATCTTGCTCGTCGCTTTTGCTCTTTCTCTTCCTTCCTTCTCTTTAATCTCGGGACGAGATTCTTTTTAAGGGGGGAGGGCTGTGACACCCCGTGTCACGGCAGCCGAATTCTGCAGAAAACACACACAAAAACTGAACCAAACTGAGATCAAACCAAATCTGAATGAGAAATCAAAAGTTCAAACAAATGTCAAACCAATGCTTGTGAAGAAACTCAAATTTTCCAATAGCAAATTGACCCAACCAAAAATTCCTGAGCAAGCACATCAGAAGAAAGAATTTTGGAGATTTTTCCAGGATTTTTAAAATTCAGGAAGTGTCTCTAAAAATTCAGAGAAGAGGTTGCAGATCTGACTGTTCTCTGAATTTTAGTTCAAATTCCGTAGCTGAAAACTGCATGGAGCCAATGAGAAAGTTGTTGCTGGATCTTGGATCTTCGTCTCCAGAATTTTTCGTAATTTTTGGAGCTCGGGAACTACCCTGTTTAATTCTCTGAACTTCACTGGATTTAAATCAGCGAAAATAGCAAAGGTCGCCGGGCCTGCTGTCAGAACTCGGCCACCACGTCGCCGGCGACGACCGAAGCCACGCCGCGCGCCTCCGCCCGTACACCGGGTAAGGGACCGAGCCGCGTCACTCCTCCCCATTCTCTCCCTCGACCGCCGCCACTTGAAATCCTAACCCTAGCCGCCATTTCCCATCGCCGAGCTCAAGCTCGAGCTTCTCGTCGCCGCCGGGCCGTCGTCAAGCCGACTCCGGCCGAGACCCACCTCTGCGTAGCCACGCGAGCATCCCCTGCACCTCGCCATGGCCACCATTGCTCGTCTGCCGCCGTGAGCCACGCGAACTCGGCGCATCTTTTCCGAGTCCGGCGGTCCAACCCGCCGTCGCGCCGCCGCACGATTCGTCTTCTCCGGTGAGCTTCACTTCAATTGCTCGCCTCCATAGCTTCTCATCGAGTCCGTGCCTTTCTCTGACCTGTTCCCATCACCTTTAAGCAACACAGGACGTCGCACATCGAGTTTCTTCCCTGCGTCTGTACGTCGTCGTCGTCGAGCAGCCCCAAGTCGAGTTCCCTCTTCCAGCCCTCCTCGTCGACAACGCGCTGCGTGCCGGGCTCTGGTGTGTCAAGGTGAAGCTCCCCCTCCTTTTTACCCATCGTTTAGTTCTTCCGTTCATGCGTTTGTCGTCGCCGTTCTTGTCTGAGCCGCTGGACTCGGCGTCGGCCACTCTCCGGTGGTTCCCGTCGACCCCAGACCCCTCAAATAGATGTGCGTTGAGCTCTTCATCGTTCCAATATTTTTTCTGGAATTTTTGGAGGCCGTTTGGTCGGTTTCCGACGAGCCGCCGGCCCTCCGGCGAGGTCCGGCTGCCATGGCCGACCTCTGCTGAGAGCTGGGCCGGATCGGCTGCGCCCGGGATCCTGTGACCCATTGTGTGGCCGCGCTCTGATTGGCCATCTCAAAATATCCTTTTTCTAGATTTAGTTTAAATCCTCAGAAAATGCTTGCAACTTGTAAAATTCACAATAAATTGTACACACATCGAAAAATGCAAAACCAATTTTGTTGGCTTCCTTACGCTCATGCCTACCCATCCAAACTGGCAAATTCATACAAACCGTGTTCCTATTGCCTGTATAAATCTTTAAGGGTTGTTCCTTGTTTAAATCAAAATAAATTCCATGTTGCTCCATAAATCATGAGTTTCTGCATGATTGTGAAGCATCTGATTGCACACTTACGGAACACTTTCCCACTGTCATACCTTCCTTAATTATTTTTCTATGATTTAAATCGTATTCTGCACTTGTTTAATTATCATAAATAATCCAGAAAACAATAAATCTTCGAACTTCACAGTAAATTACTTCCAGTGGTGCTTAATCCCAGAAAATGTCACTGTACCATAACTTGATTTCGAAATCATGTAAACCAAATTCTTTACTTAAGTAAATTTAATTGCCTCATGTTTATTGCATCTAATTTGCATTTCCTTGTCATGCATATAGCCTACGAGGTGATCCAGGAGCAGCTGGAGGATCAGGATGCTGAGCAGTTCAGGAGGAGATATCAGCTGACCTTAGCTAGTAGCTAACACTTGAGCCAGGCAAGCCCCGGTGCATGCCTACCTATTTAGATTTTTATTTATCACTTGATTGGGGCTAGTAATTGTTTGTGCATTAGGTTTATTAGGAGTTGATGTGAAACCCATAGAATTGCATTAGGACTCCCTTCCAGATTTACCTTGTGTCCTATTTTGTAGTAGTTGGTTCTAGGTTAACGTTAGAACTTGCTAGGCTTAGTGGCTAGCGGACGGTAGAAGACGAGTGGTAGGTCCCACTCGCAAGATAGGAATCACCCTGGATTGTACTAGCAGAATTTAGGATTTGTTGAGACCGGACGGGGAATTGTTTGTATAGGATGGATGGAGAAGGCTGGGCCTTCAAGGTGGTAGCCCCGTCTGTGTCGGTTAAGGACCGTCCGCTGTTGGCCCTGTTGAGCAAGTTCGAACGTACTGATCACATGCTAGTGCTTTATGGGCCTAGTAAACCTAGTAGCTTAGCAATCGTGGGGACGAACCTTACCCTGCTGCTTCGGGAAATGGGACCATAGGCAACGGCGGGGCCGGGTGTCGTGTGGGGCCTGATGATTCGCCGTGAGCAGCAGCTAGACTTCGGCCTTGCGGGGGCTTTGTAAAAGGTTGCCATATGTGGTGCCTTTGTGCTGCATATGTCGTGTGGTCAGGTTTTCTCCTGCAGGATGTACATCGATGCCGCCGCTCTCGGTCAAGAGCAACCTTGTTCACTGAGTCACATCGTAGTGTGATATGCTTGATGATGATGACTAGTACTGTTATATTTATCTTGTATTACTGTTATATTGCTTATCTGATGTATTGTTACTTTATACCTGTTTTAGAGATAAGTGCACTGTTTTATTGGTTAAGTACTTAATCTGAAATAAAACTTGAAAGTAAGACCAAGTAATTAGTGCAGTTTTATGCTATCGAGTCAGCCTACCCCTTGTAGCCTTTGCATATTAGGAGTCGGCTGTAGTTAGCCACGTTGACGGGTAAGTCTTGCTGAGTATTAGTTGCTCAGGGTTTGGCTCTTTATGTTTTTGTGCAGGTTTGTTCTTGCTTCCGCTGATCTTTGGTGGAGCTTTCAGCAGGTCCACATCGTAGGGCTTCGATGTGCGGCCTTTGTATCGTCGAGAGTAGTAGTTATTTATCTATCTTCAGACTTCCGCTGTGTACTCTCGTGTTTTAAATCACTTGTACTTGATATAATAACTTAAAGATTTAAAATTTGTGTTTTTTATGTGATGTACTGTTGTGTCTGTTCATCAGCACTTCCGACTCGATCATGTGAAAAGCGGAAACGCTTCATTTCTTATTGTGTTTATCCTTTCTTCACCTGATATAGTTGGAGAATGTAGAAAAAGAACTAGGTATTAACCAAAGGCTAGATTCAGACTTACCGCGAAGGTGTTGATTCAGGTCCTTATAAAACAAGGTGATTGGAGAGTATCGTAAATTTTTTGTAATGGCTACCCATCGTACTTCGATATGAAGCTATGTTCGATACGCAATAGAACAACGTTCTACCTGACGGAGAAGATGGGCATTTCATATTTGCATCACTATCCAGGCATACTTTTTTTTTTGAGAAAGGGATTGGATTTCATTGATATAAAACCCCTTTTACAACCAAGACCTCAACATAAAATAAAATTACATTGAAACATGCCACTAGGTTTTTATCCTTCATCTTCTTTGCATCCGGCCACATCCATTGCTTCAGGCGAAACCATGGCCATGGAACTTCACCAAATTCAAGCCCGAGAGTCACAATCCCCACCAACAGAAGACTCCACAAATGTGGAAACCGCATAAGAGGCGCAATATGCTCATCCACTTCAGGGAGTAAAATGCGCCAAAAGCACATCGCCCATATCTTCTGAAGGTTGGACTGACAAAGAGATCTGACACCACCGCTAGCCATCACCAGCGGTAGCCAGAAGGGCAGATCCGCCACCGCCAGTAGCACCAGCGACCGAAAGATGATTCTACCAAAGGAGAAAAAAGATTCACTCCCTCCTCAAAGTGGATTAGGTGAACGTGCCTAGATCCCTCGAAAGAGAAAACGCTGCCTGCAAAGAGGACGACGCATCCCATGGAGAAAAACCAGGACGAAGCAGAAGGCCGGATTGAAAACATCGAATCGACAATCCAAGACCTAACCCTATTATTGTGGAGGAAAGGAAAATTATTGAAAAGAAACCTAACAAAGCAGTAAATCCCTAGAGGACAGATCCCCGCTCCTCCTTGCCACTGCCTGTGAGGTCAGAGGCGAGGAGGAGCGGGGGAATCAGGGACGGCGGCGGTAGCAGGCGCTTCGCTAGTTGTCTCCGCCCGAGTCGCCCGAAGGCGACGCGAGCGGCAGGGAAGTTACTATCGAGGCATACTTATGTAGTATTTAATACATGTTACCTTTTATGAAAAATGTTTGTTTGTGGGTTCTTCCATTACATATTACATGTTTATGAAAAGTGGTTGTTCATTGGTTCTTCCATTACATATTACCTGTTTATGAAAAGTTTTTGTTTATTGGTTCTTCCATTACATTTTACCTTTTTATGAAAAGTGTTTGTTTATTGGTTCTTCCATTTGGCATTACTTAACTTTGTTCATTGTTAGTTATTTCACTACCGGAAACCTTGTGTTTGCCGAGTGCCGAAAGCACTCGGCAAAGGCCAAAAAACACCCGGCAAAAGGTTTGTCAAGTGTAACACTCGGCAAAGAGCACTCGACAAACTGTGATCGGCAAAGAGCTCGCGGAAGGCGAAACCAACACTCGGCAAATGTTTAATAAAATAATAATAAAAAGCACCCGCCGCCGCCCGCCACCACCACCACGTCGCGCCGCGCTGTGCGTAGCTGAGGGTGCACCGGCGCCGCACGGATCGCGCCCTGCTGTGCCGGGTTCGCGTCCTGCCGCCACCGCGCCTCGCGGGCCGAGGGAGTGCCGCCGCCGCCGCTGCACGCGCCGGACGTCGCGCCCTGCCGCCGCCACGTCGTCCACGCCGCCATGGCCCAAATAAGAGTCGTATGTCATGAGAAGTTATACAACTTTGTAGTTCAACACTTTTTAATTTGAATTTAGTTATGGCTTCAAAATATAGTTTAAATTTTTCTTTGCCGAGAGCCATAAATAATACACTCGGCAAACACCATCTTTGCCGAGTGTTTTTTTGGGCACTCGGCAAAGAGGGGTCTTTGCCGAGTTTTTTCTTTGGGCACTGTGCAAAGATGATGTTTGCCGAATGTATTTGTTTTCCCGAGTGTTTTTTTTAGACACTCGGCAAAGACGTTTGCCGAGTGCCCGAAGGAATACACTCGGCAAAGTCCCAAGCACTCGGCAAACATGGATTTTCCTGTAGTGTTTCTAAAAATTAGTCTAATCGATTTGATAGACTAAATTTCCATAACCCATTGCACGGTGTACCCTGTCGTTCTTTAGCCTAGCTGTTAAGGTGCCTCATTTCTTTTAACAATTAGCAATAGTTTACATAATTAAATACACTTTTTTGATGAAAAGACAGCTTTATTACTCATATACTGTTATCCTGAACAATGACATGCTGGACACACACACGCGCGCACGCGCACACATGCACACCACTTACGGAAGCATGTGTTTGGCTGTGTGCAGGACACACATGATTTTAAAACTCTTTAATTTGTATGATATATTGTTGTGGTTGTGAGATTTGGTACGTTTGTTGAATGCGATCTAAGATTTATAATTGTAATGTTCACATTGTTAGCTTGGACGTGATGGCTAGACCAAAATATCAGGGAGGTATGGGTTTCACTAACACAAAGCTAACGAACGAATGCCTGCTATATAAGTGGATTATTAAACTAGAGAGGGGTGACCAAGATATATATATGCAGTAAATTGTTGAGATGGAAATACCTAGGCGAGAGAGTTTTTTTTTTTAGTAGCAGACCCAATGGTGGATCACAGTGTTTAGGAGATCGAGGGCTTCATGAAATTTGGTGGACAATGGTAAGAAGGCGGATGTATGGAGTAGCAATCGCTGCTACAGGATCAAATACAGGCTGTTAACAGAGTTCTAGAGGGGAGTGAAATAAATTTTACTAATTTCAGAAGGAAGTTTGGGGATGCTGAAATCTTATAGTGATAGGAATTAGAGGAGGAAATGCAAAATATCCACCTAGTAGAGGAGGCTGATGATTCAATTAGATAGGAGCTGACACCAAATGGAAAGTTCACAACTGAATCCTCCTCAGGTTGTGTGTACTTAAGGATGGAAGAGTTATGGAAATCCAAAATGCCCCTGAAAGTAAAAATTTTGTTTGGCTTCTGCATAAAAATAGGATTCAAACTGCTGATAACCTAGTCAGGAAAAAGTGGAAAGGAAGTAAATTTTGTAGACAGGAGGAAACAGTAAATCATTTGATGTTCTAATGCCCTTTAACGATATACTAGCAAAAGTGCCCATGCGATGCCACGGGCTGGCCGAAAAAAACATACCACTAAATTTAAATATAATAAATGTCTAAATATTTTTTATAAATTACTTCGAGGAGGCCGCTGTCCGCCAGAACCTTGAGCTCAATGGCCATGACGCCGCCGTCTCCACCTTCTCATCCTCTGATCACCTGTCTAGTAAGCTCGCGGGTGCCTACACCCTGGGGGATGGAGCCTTCTAGTTGCAAGGGATCGGGTGTTGGATTTGTGGAGAGCTCATCCCAACTTTGGATTTCTTATGGGGGAAGAGAGATTGAGCTGAATTGGTTGGAGGCAGGGGGGATACGGCAGCTGCACTGCACTTAGCATTGCATATTCAGGCTTCTGAGTGTTAGGTTTGTGACCGTTTGACTGCTGGTTTGTACAATGTTGCTGCTGACTTGCTGTGCAATTAATCAGTTAGAGCTCGGTGAGCTTTTCTGATGCATCACCAGAGTCTCTCGATGCTATAACGCCTTATAGAAAATCCCAGCATTAGTTTTTGGGACTCCTCCACTTCAAGATTGTCTTAGGCTCGGCAATGTGTCGATGTAGATGAAATGCAACAGAGACTATGGCTGAACATGCATGTTCAAATTATTACGGAGAATCATCACGATCAAAGTTTGGACCATGTATGGTCTAGCTTTAGCCTCAGACATCAAATCCAGCCGAGGGCATGAACTGGACACACACCTCCCAAAGGTATGAATTGCGGCGCCGACCCGAATTAAAATGGAAGCACGCAACAATATGAATTTAAATACATATATTCGACTTGTTTTAGGACACTAATTAAAAATCCGATTCAAATACAAAAAATGGACACTGGTGCTGACTTGAGAGTTATATATATACAAATACACCAACAACACCATCCACATCAGCACCTTCCACTGTTCACATCTCGAAATTTTGCTCAAACTTATACCTGTTCAGATTCCACACAGAGTCACCATGTTCATCATCAGCTGCTACCAAGTCGTCACCGTCATCATCCCACAGCCGGTGATGTCCATCACGACTCAATCCTGACTTGATCTAGCAAAACCGCAAATGTCCATTGAAAGGAAGGTTAAGATAATCAATGGTAAGTTGCAACCATTCATATAACAGGCTCCATGTAGATTATGCATATATATCGAGGCAGTTGTAAAGGAACTTGGAGGAATGAACCCTAAATATGATGATATAACAATGTGTCCGGACCCTGTTGACAGTGAATTATCATCCAAGATTCCTAGACTAACTGATATAGAGAGTATGCTCCACAATGATGAATCAGATACAAAAGAATGAAGCATTAACAGCGCCACCACAACTCTTGTATATAGGAGTTCAGACCAATCAGAGTGATATAGAACAAGCTGTTAATTAGTACTTGAATGTAAGCATCAGATAGTTACTGCAATAGTCTAAAAACATATCACATGGATCCTTTCATGAATTACATAATAGCTACAGTGCGCAGAACAGAACCAATATCAGTGGCTTGGTCTCACCTTGCTGCTAGGCACAGAGTCATTACGATGACTTAAGATAAACTAATTATCGATGATGGCCCGCTTACCCCAGGTCGCCTCATGTATAGCACAAAACTGCACAAGCAGGTACATGTATGATACATCAATTCTTACACAGTTGCACAAACCTTTACCAGTATGAAGACACACAAGTAAATGTATTGAAAACTTTCTATTCCCAACAAAAAAGATCAAAGTACTGACCCTTGAAAACAAATGTCAGAAAACCTATATATGCTCAATGACTTGTAAAATGGTAAAAGCTTGTGCTTCATACAAACACGTACTTTAGTGTTTCATCTACTTCTACTATAATCTGGACATCTGAAATCTCAGTAAACCCAACCGGGTTTATGTGTGGACGACAAAAGAAAAATAAATTATTTTCTGACGTGGAATGGAAATATCATTCAGAAATATAAGAGATTTTGTGAAACAAACTGAACTGATTTTTGTCAACCATTAATACTACTTGGTTTAGACTAAGCAACCACTGTTTGCAGCCGCCACAAAATCTGTTGGATAACGACCTTACGGTGTATTCCTAACTGCCAGAATTTGAAATAAGGAAGACATTATAATTCAATGGGATTATTCTAACGCGCGTACAACCTCAATTTCATCAAGTCACCAAATCCCGAATCTCAATCAAGTTCTTGGAATGGTGAAGCACGGCCTAATAGTTGAATATCAGCAACACAAACACATGCACGAACACAGGAAACCCTCAGTGAAAGTGGAAAATCAAAAGTACATGAATACCTCAGGATAGATTCTAGTCTCAAAGGATTTTGAGGGTTCCGTAGTACATACGGAAGAATTATCAGTTCAGTGGTTTCAGGACAGATGTCGTTGAGCTTGTGGCAGAAATAAATCTCCTCCCTGAAAATGATCAGTTTCTTAAGGGGCACATTAGAAACACAGTTTCTTAAGGGGCACATTAGAAACACTCAATTATAATTTTCTTGCATTAGGTGAGAACTAAACAGCAAAAAAAAAAAAAAAAACTCATCAGCCCACGTCAAATAGGAGGGAGATTTTGTGAAGCAACCAGACTGGTAATAAACAGACCTAAATCCAAGTACTCCCTATGATCTCAACTATGTTTTGCTTCGATTTTGAATTAATGTACCTATCTTCATGTATAGATGAGAACATACACATAAAAAAAATGTGAAACCATATGTATCTGAATCTGTGCCAAGAGCTACGAATGTAATTTAGTTTTAGGACTTCTATTAAGCTGGCATCACATCAGACTACATGGAGTAGTTTAAAATTAACGAGTCTCATCAAAGTTATCCCAATAAAAGAGCCATCGCATGGGTCACTGGTCAAACTTTGGTATGAGCCTATCTCAATTGACATGTATGCAAGAGTGCCAAACAATATTCTTACCATTCTCATCCAGCATACTTGTTGAAAGGACATGAAAGAACATCTAAATAATTGTGCTTGAAGCCCATTACCTTTTGAAAAAAAAATCTGCACAAATAATGGAATCAGCAACATAAATTTGCTAAGTGCTTGGAGTTCCACTACATGCGTATTGAACAGTACAGGGACATTGTAGCATGTGGAATAAGCCTAGGATTGCATTTGCAAAGAATAAGCTGTACAGAAAAATAATTATGGAATAACCAAAATCATAAATTTTGATAACCAATGGGCGGACTGCTAAATGACAAACAAATAAATGATCAGAAGAAGGCTAAGAAGTTCCTTGATAATTGTTGTGGTTCTAGGGTTAAACACAGATCATTATCCATCACAATGAAAATGCAATCTACTGCAGAAAGAGACATTCAATGACTGCAAGGAAAACGTTAAAGATCACTACCCACTTTAATGAATAAGATCAGCTTTCGAAATTACAAATCAAATCCACACAACGTTTCCTGCAAAATACCCCAAAAAAAAAGGGCTCGGCTCAAGTGACAAAAACAGGCTTTCTGAAACTGTTACGCCAATTTTCAAGACCCATGTTTAATGCCAATTTCGTGTGAGGGTCTTCATGTAAACTAGCTGCTGTACCACCCTGAATAATGGAGAATGTTCTAGCCTTTTTGGGCGTTTGTCCTTAAAAAAAAAACTGTTACGCGCAAAACAGTTCCGCATGCATTATATTTCCTAAATACCCTAGATGGTTATGCTAGATTTAATATTTGAAATTGCTAGATTGCGCTATGAAACAAGAAATTGCTAGATATATCCTTTATTTGCCGAGTGCCAAGGACACTCGCCAAAGCCCAAAATGCACTCGGCAAAGGCTTTGGCCCTTTGCCGAGTGTTGCACTCGGCAAAGAGCACACGGCATATCTTAATCGGCGAAGAGCTATTTGCCGAGTGTTTTTTTTCGGGCACTCGGCAAAGTTTTTGCCGAGTGTTTCTAAACACTAGGCAAACAGAGACACTCGGCAAAGTTTGAATCAAAAAAATCGCCTAAAAAAATAGCAATTTTTTTTTTCTATGAGGGGAGGTCCCCACTCCCCATCAACCCGCCACAACTCCCCCAAATCTGCGGCTTTTTTCTTGTAATATTTGCACACCATGCGGCCATCAAGATTCAAACCCATGACCTCTCCTTCGCGTGAGTCCACCTCTACCACTACACCACAGCATCACATGTGCCCATATCCCATTTTGATTCCACTCATATTAAACTAAACTGAGTGTCAATTGATTATTTGAGAACCTGAACGAATTCAAATTAAAACGTTGTCAACTACAAAGTTTCATAACTTTTCAAGATCTATATCTTTCATTTTGGTCTTTTGTCCATCTGAGGTCGTTTACAAAATTTGAATTTCAAATTTGAACTCTTTCAAACTTAGTTTTCGTTGACAAGATGATTTCAAATCAAAAAGTTGTCAACTACAATGTTTCATAACTTATTGTGATCTACAACTCTCATTTTGACTGTTTCTTCATCCGAGGTCATTTGAAAATTCAAATTTTAAAATTTAGCTCTCATTCAAACCTCCATTTCGTAAGCAAATTTAATTCAAATTAAAAAGTTTTGAACTACAAAGTTTCATAACTTCTGAGTATCTACAACTTTTATTTTGGTCATTTGGACATCCGACATAGTGATAGTCACATTGTTCACAAATTTTATACATCTCCCTTCTAGTTTCATGAAACTTAAAAAACAGAGGTTGATTTTGTGAACAACTTTACTATCACTTTGTTTAATAAAAAATTCTCCAAATAAGAGTTGTAGACCTTGAAAAGTTATACAACTTTATAGTTGAACACTTTTTTAATTTGAATTCGTTTAGGGCTTCAAAAAATTGATTTGAATTTCGCTTTGCCGAGTGTTATTTTTTGGCACTCGGCAAAGATATCTTTGCCGAGTGCTTTTTTTTGGCACTCGGCAAAGATTGACTTTGCCGAGTGCTTTTTTCTGGCACTCGGCAAATATTGTCTTTGCCGAGTGTTTTTTTGTTGGCACTCGGCAAAGATTATTTTTGCCGAGTGTTTTTTTTTTTCCGAGTGTTTTAAAAAAACACTCGGCAAAGAGACTCTTTGCCGAGTGCCCGATATAATACACTCGGCAAACAAGCAAATGTTGGGGGATCGAAGGTCTCGGTGAGACAAGTCGAAGCCCTCCAACGAGTGATTGAGGTGTTTTGGTTCTGGCGAAGCCTTCGGAGGTGGTCGATGCCTTCGAGTCTCCTCGCGAAGCCCTCTTCGCTTGTCGTCGTTGTCTTCTGGTTGGAGCGAAGCCCTCTGTCGTGGTCCGCGGTGCCGGACGAAGGGGTTCTCGCTCAGGTTCCCTGCAGTTCAGTCGCGCGAAGCTCTCCTTCTCCCGCGATGCCGGGCGAAGGGTTCAGGTGATTAGAGAGTTCAGAACACGGTGCGAATGATTCTTCCTCTGGCTCGTGGCCCGAAAAACCGATGTCATTACAGGATCATCTCCCTCCATATTTATAAGGGGGAGAGTGATTATATTTACATACATGCCATTGGCTGTGTAAGCATGGCTCTTAGTTTGATTGCCTTCTCCATTTCGCCTTCGCCATTGGCTGTTTATTCTTCGTGTGGGTCGGGTAGGGGCTTCGGTGCAGTCCCCAACAGCAAACACTCGGCAAATAGCCGATTTCTCGTAGTAAGCCTGTAATTTTTTTTACAAAACCCTCCACTACTTGAAGTAAAGCATCATAAATCTACTGGAAGTACTTTCATGTCAGCCTGTTCTAAAATGATATCTGCATGAGCAATCAAAAAATTTTGATTGATCAGTCAGTTGCTAACAATTAAAATTGGAGCAGATAAAACTTTGTGAGTTGTGATAAGCACACTGATCTGCTGCCAGCATCAACTAATTTGCAAACCGAAACACCAAGTACTGAAGGATTAGATGCTCATAGTTGAAGGATTAGATTTCCTTTTGCTTTGTTCAGCACATTTCAACACGTTTCAACAGAAAGAATTTACCATTGGGAAATTCCTTGAGCTTCTTTCCAGATCCCTACAACACAGAAAGCAACAAAGGATCAACTGACGCGAATAAATGGCCCAGCTTTTAATAATAGACGAACAAACTTTCCAATCTGAAGCATAGAAACGTTATATTGTTCAGGAAACTAAGAATCACATCTGGAAACAACAGGCAAAACGCACGAACGAGAGAAAAGAGGGGAGATTTCCTCACCTGGAGAATAGCAGGGGACTTCTTGACAGGTGTGAGGCTGGGAACGAGCTCCGAGGACCTATCGACCATCTTCTGCTCCATTCCGCAGGCGTCTTCTTGTGCCGGCCCCGCTTCCTCTCCGGCTGCTGCGGCGTATTCTCCGCCTCCAGCTGCTTCTTTCCCTTGACCTTCGCCTTGGTCTCGGGCTCGACGCAGTTCTCCGAAGCGGTGGTGATGGCGCTTGGGGGACGTTCTCGCCGCCGGCGTCGTCTCGCTCTTCCTCCTCATCATCCTGCTCCTCCGCTCATACGGCTCGAAGCGGAGTCGATTTCCTCGGTTGCTGGCTGCGGCGGCGGGAGGAGTACGTCTTCGCCACCGGTATCGCCTTGCTCTTCCTCCTCCCCTGCTCCATAAATCGGGGGAGAATTAGTCTGGGAATTTGGAATCAAAACCGGATGAAGGAAAAAAAACGAACAGCGAGTGGGCGTGAGAAGCAAGTCCTTGCAGCCGTGGGCGGCGCTCCACGGCGCCGTCGAGGCGCGCTGCAGGGGCGAGGAGGTGGACAGGTACGGAGCGAGGAGGAGCGGCGGCGGCGCGAGCGGCCCTCCACGGCGCCCTTTTTTTCCAACGGGGTGGAGGGCGTCGCGTATATGGGTGCACCCGCGACAGCTGCTCCGCCTCTGCCCGCCGCCAACCGGGTTGATGAGGGAGCTGCGGGCCCTGGCGGACATGGCATGGCGGCGCATGCATGGGGGGAGGGATGTGTGGCGAGGCGGAAGCGGTAGTGGAGGAGCGGGTGCGCGAGGGAGGCGGAGGCCCCCCAGAATCGACGACGCGTGTGGCTTGGCGAGGCGTGGAGGCGGGGGCAGGCGCGGGCGACGGCGCACTTCGGCGAGGGTTTACCGGTTGGGGAGGCGAGGCGAGGCGTGAGAGAAGGCGGGCCCACCTGTCGGCGCCGATTCTTTTACCGATGGAGAGGGCTGCGACGCACGCAAGTGGAGTCACAAGACAAATGATAAGGAGTAAAGATATGTTGAGATCAGTACAAAACGTTGCGGCATGTACTGAGATCAGTATCATAATTAACTTGAATTCAAATAAGTGCCACAGAAGAACGATAATAATTGTTTTATTTAGCATGTGCACTTTTTCTTTCCTTCTATTGAAAATGTCAGACTTGACCGGTGTGTTGTTGAATCCTATATATTGATAATATCCTATTTCATCTTAGTATTTGATTCTTCCAAATTTCATCTTAGTATACGCTGAGGTTGGTGTCACGCTTTGGATTGAAATAATCGCCACACTAAATCAATAAAATGGTTTTAGTTAGCACGGTAAGTTTTTCTATCCTCCGCGACGTGACAAGCTGCTGTTATGTTCACTGTGTAGTTTGATCAGAAACTGAAGGGGTTGCTGTGCCGCATACAACATTTGGTAATACGCCTTTGCAGTTGGTTCTGGCTCCTCCTCCCAATGCCCTTCATCGAAGTTGTGTGTCTCTGCATAGTCATTTTACATGTCCTCCTACCCCGATATCAGCATCAAAAGCCTCATCGATGTGTTGTCTCACGACCTCGTGTCTCACACGATCGGCCTCACCATGGTAGGTCCACCATGTATAGTTCTCCATGAATGCATTATTGATGAGATTTTTACCCATGTCCTCCTTTATTTGTCGTTTACGGTTTTCACAAGCACTACATGGACAGAAAGTCCGAGGCACCCCTTCAACATTGGCAAATGCTTGGTTCAAGAAAGCTTGAGTTTTGTAACCCATTCGTCCCTTGTACATCGACTCACGGTCATCCATCCTCTAACATATCACCGAGTAATAGAAAAATCAAATGCATCTACCATTCATTTATACAGTCTAATATCAGAAGATATGTCCTAATCCCACCCGAGGATGTGTATATGAGGTTAGTTTTCATGCTCTACTTCTATCCAAGACAGAATTTCGGCAGCACTTCCCTATTGTTCTCCAAATACACGTCCTGACAAGGAGATTGTGTATCCAGAGAACAACTGAGCGATCATGCCGAAACTCTGTCTCGGATAGGAGTAGAGCATGAAAACTAACCCATCTACACATCCTACAATGTCCAAAAAATATGGACAATTCGAAACAGATACGACTATAGATATGCAAAGATCTGCATATTTGCAATCATATCTCTTTCGAATGAGAAACGCCTAACTAGGTTACGCGTGACCGGCAAACACGAATGAAAAAGGGGATCTTTATGTCACCTTACTGTCCTGCAAAGTGATGAGTCGAGGACGGTGCAACAGCCTCTCCCTGAAAAAAAAAGGAACATGATAGTGTCAATTGTAAATTTTGGCAGCACCTCCCCTACACGGCAAGGTTTCCAACACCTGCAACAAATCAACGGCACAATGGCCGACAACCACAGCCACAACAAACCTCGTACATGTTTATTCAATAATTTTTACATAGCATGCAGAGATGTAGTTTAAGGTATACAAGTATTTTTATCAGGTAGCCCTGCTCATAAGCAAACAAAAGAAATTGATCACTATTTTCTTAGTTCCAGAAATTTATTTATGAATTTTCTAGTATCTTATTGCTTTTTACTGTAGCAGCAACAACAGCGAGTTCAGGCATGATTCTGCTTTAGAGCCATATACGGAACAGCAAGCTTCAGTGCTAGAACACAGGCATCGACAAGGAAAAAGAACAAAAATCAAAATGGAAGCGGACCATGAGCATCAAGGCCACGGCGGTGCTCACCAGGAGTCGGCAGTAGAAAGCTCGTCTTGCAGGTCGACGTCGAGCTTAAGGCTGTGCTGGTCGTCGTGCGTGGACGCAACGGCGAAGACGAGGCAGAGATGGAGGGGCCGGGGACGCCGGCAGCCTGGGACTGGGAAGGGTGCGCTAGGCCATGGGCTGGTCTGATGCGGGGCACGGCGGCCGCGGCGAGTACCTGAGGGCGACGGCGACCGCGGCGAGCATTGGAGGGCGACGGCGCGAGCGACGGTGCGGGCAATGGCACGGGCGCGAACTGAGCGACGACGCGGGCACGGGGGCGAGAGGGCGAGATGCGGGAAGGGCGGCGCGCACGGGGAGGGCGGTGGGCGGCGGTGCAAGGAGGGCGGCGGTGAGGGCGTGGGCGCGGGTGCGGGCAATAGTGCGAGAGGACGAGATGCGGGGAGGGTGGCGGGCGCGGGCGAGAGGGCGACATATGCGGTCCGTTTGCCGAGTGTCGAGATACGGACACTCGGCAAACCGTGCTAGTTGGATCCCTTTGCCAAGTGCCTGAGTCAGGACACTCGGCAAAAGGCTAGTTTGCCGAGTGCCCTCCTTGCACACTCGGCAAAGTACTATTTTGCTGAGTGGACTACATGGGCACTCGGCAAACATTATAGATTTGCATATTAAAAAAATTAAAATTATCAAACAAATTCGATAAATAACCAAAGTTTGACATGACACGATTAATATGATATATAGCCTATAAAAAAAAAGTTTTGAAGTCAAACTCAAATTCGAAAAACCATTTGACTCCAAATCTTGACAACCAATTCTAAACTCTATGTCTCTTCTCCTTACAAATCTCATGATTTTCTGATGTTATTTGTATTTTATAGAATTTTAAAACAATTCGGTCACACGCTCTAGTCATATTTCATGAACAAGAGGCGCGAAATTTCATTTCATTTCCTGGATACGGCCTCACGTTGAATTCAGTAACATGAATATCATTTTTTTTCATTCAGTTTATTCTATTATTCGAATCACTTTCAGTTCAAATTTGACTTATCACCAAAAAATACCATTAATAAAAAAACTAAATATAGCAAATGGATCGAGAAAAATGTACCATATTTCAACATGAACCACAATGAATTGTATGTGGGCATGAAAAAAATTTGGTTGGCAAAATTCGAAAAAACAACTATTTTGCCGAGTGCTTAGAGGGGACACACTCGGCAAAGGGATAGTTTGTCGAGTGTCAAAAACTTGGACACTCGGCAAAAGAGGCCAACCAGGGCACTCGGCAAGGCCAGCCCGGCCCCCGCACGTGTGCGGGGTTTGCCGAGTGCCCTTGGTTGGCCTCTTTTGCCGAGTGCCCTTTTTGCCGAGTGCTCAGTCTTTATTTAGTGTTTAATGGCTGGGACACTCGGCAAAGGCTTGATTTGCCGAATGCCTGGCTTTTGCCATGTGCTACTGATATGGCACTCGGTAGGGATGAAAGAGGTCGGGAAACGGTTGGAAAAAGGCTAAATCGTTTTCAGTTTCGTATTTTTTTCTCGGTAGCGAAATCGATAGAGGTACTTGCGGAAATAAACACGGCGTCGGTATTACGGGAATATCAAAAATGAAATTAGCATGACAGAAATTTGCGGTATCAGTCGGAAATCAATATTAAATATCGGTAACACAAATCACAGTCGTGTATTAGCCATACCACATCATATATAATATTACATGTGAATATATATTGTTAGTATTTGAATAGCTACAAATGTAACACATACATTTGAAAAGACGTGTTCAAATTAAAATATCAAAGGAGCCTTGATTTCTTTCCCTAATTAAATTTGGCTTTTCCGGTGAAGCCGATCTTTTTTGATACGCGGGAAGGGAATGCTAAGATTAGGCTTAGACCACTCTTGATTTATTGGCTATTTTAATTTGGAATATAACATATATATTTAATTGCCTAGACTAATATAAAACGGTTATCAACGGTAATTTCCGGCTTAAAACGGAAATTGTCGGAAATGATCGGTAAAATCTAAAATTGTTTTCATTTTTGTTTCCACCAAATACTTTCACTTTTGTTTTCATTTTCTCGGTATATCATTTCCAACTATTACGGTCGGGAAAAGTCGGAAATGAGTCCCGGTTATCTGATAAATTTCGTTTTTGCTTTCATCCCTAGCACTCGGCACAGGCCCCCTTTGCCGAGTGCTCGAAGAAAAGCACTCGGCAAAGGTGCGCCATTAAAAATAGAACCTACAAGCTCATTTTTTGCAACGATGATAACACATAGTGTTTCTGCATCGTCATAAGCCACCATATATAAAAAGGGACCGTGCTCATTTCATTCAATTATTTGCTTATTGGTGCCAAAATAAATTAAACATGAGAATTTATCACTAAAATGGCATCGACAACAGACTGAAATTGTAACAATTACTACCACAATGCGAATGTTATAGCAATATCATGCAGCAAACACAGTAGCAGAGCATAAAATACTACACTTTTAGTTAATGTTTTGTTAACACCCTTCCACCTAAAGACCTCTTACCAATTATCAAAACCCATAAACTAAACAAGAATATTGGAGGATTCCGGCCAATGGTGAGGAAGCCATAAAAAGGCTATCCAGAATTTTAGAGTTGAACTAAGTAGCATTCTAGTCTAGTTTGTGTACGAAGATTGAACCAAATAGGCTTGCCAATGAAAAGGTATGGTGATAGCTAGGTATCTCCTTTATTCAACAGAAATTTCTGAAACTTAGCCGGATCCGTTGAAATTCCATCTGAACTCTGAAATATCCTACCGGCTCATATGTTACAACTCTTTTCATACAAAGTAGCAGTATGCTAAGAACAAGCATTTCACGTCTAGACGAGGGAAGAAAAGTTGACTACTGGTTTAGCTTTTATACTTCAAAAGACTGTAACGCCTAAATCAAGTTAATGATATACTCCAGGTCAGAACATAAGAAAACTCTGATTTCAGTAGCTGTAACTTCAACATCTGTAATGCCCACAATAATCTGTACATGTACATAAACATCCTCTTTCAGAGGGAAAGAACTTCCAGGCCAGCAGCCGCAATGGTGCTCCGTGGTTGGAGCTTGTGGAAATAAGGAAATAGAATTGCCGTCGCGGTCGCATGGTCAACACCAGAAGCAACAGTCGCATGGTCAACACCAGAAGCCGAATTAGGAAACACGCCTTTGCTCCGTTCGCATCACCAAGCCATACGGGCTGATGTGCTGTGTGCATGGTCATCACCGGAAGCCGAATTAGGCACATATTGAGAGCCATTTACTTGTGAAAGCTGTCATGACTCATTCGTCGAAATATAAACACGCCCCGCCCCGCCAAGTGACATCATGACATCTCTGGAGGCTCAAAGTATCGATCTCCAAATCATCCTCCTTTCTCGTACACAATCTATGCAGTAGCAATACATCAAAAGTGATATGTATAGGTGATTGATCCTGCATGTCTATCTGCCTCGCGTTCGTGGATACAGCTTCTAGTTGAGTGATCGTGCATTTGTCTCTATGCAGAAAGACAGGTCAACGATGAAGATGCCCAGCTTGGGGGAGATGGCCCTCCTCGATGCTGACCGCGTCGCGCTGGCGTGTCTATGCATCCTGCTGGAGACAATCTTCTTCGATGAATGCCCAGAGCATCCGGACGCCAGCAGAGTCACGCGCAGCGTCGGCTGTAATTTGTTCTACGCCAACTGTCGGCCCCTCTGCTCCGGCTGCATCGAAGGTGAGCACGACGTTGTAGCCGTTGTAGCGAGATCTTGATGACATTGTTAAGAGGAAAAGATGACAACGACCTAGCAGAGGTAATAATCTGACATGTGTGTTTGGTGCAGACCAGGAAGTCGTCTAGGCACAACGTTGCCAAGGTTAAGGATGTAGAGTCGCTGCTGGGCATCGGGGAGGTGCAGACGTACCCCCAGAACAACGACCTGGTTGTGTTTCTGAACAAGAGGCTCATGGAGGGCAACGGGAAGCCTGGGGAATATAGGTGCAAGCACTGCAACAGGGCTTTGCTCAAGAAGGAATACCGCTTCTGCTCACTTGGATGCAAGGTACTACGTGCTTTTCTCTATGCTGATTTGCGCTCATCTTTATGCATCTACCATTCGTTTATATTACTTCAACTGCTAGGTACATGTCGTAGTTGACATTGTTCCATTGTTTGCATTCTTGACACTTCATTCAGAATTAGTGTAATTTTCCTGTGTGATTACTGCAACCGATGGACTCTTTCGAGTCGCTGAGGAAGTTGCAGCTGATGCAGCTCGCTGTGGACATACCCAAGGTACGTAGCTACAGATTCACGTGAAGCTGTGGCTCGGACATTTTATGTATAGTGTGTGTTACGCACAAATAATCCCGGCGCATGATATTCCCTTGTGATATTCCTCTAATAGTATTAGCTAGTATATTCTGTTCCTTGATCTAGGTTGTTTCTTTTTGGATCTTGCACAGTACTGAAATTGAGGATGCTGTTCGTGCAATGCCGAAGCACAAGTCGTATATAATCAGGACATCAAATAAGATCACGGTGCAAGACATCAACAATTAAGATCACGGTGCTTTACACTGATGACATCAAATAAATATTTAATCAAACTTTCACATCATCCATAGGGCATAAATCTTGAAACACATAAATAGATATAGTTCACAGGACATGGAAAAATTTGTACGGTGGTTGAGCTAGTTGTCTTCTTGTTTTGCAGGGGCTGGAAAGCTAGGGCAGTTGGGATTGCAAATAAAATGGCGACGCAACACATCAACGTCGGCTTCCACAATGATGTGATCCAGACGACAGTGATGTCGTCCGCGCAAGAAGTGGAAAGCTTCATTAGGGAGGTCCTCGGAGACCACAGCCATCATCTCGTTGTGGGGCTCGACACGAAATGGTGAGTCGTCCAGGAAGATGGCAAGCTCTGGCATGGCACTGCTGCAGCTATGCGTGGATGAACACTGCCTTGTGTTCCAGATCCACCACACCACTGCTAACCCAGACACGCTGAAGGATTTCCTGACATGCCGCGGTGCAAGTTTGTCGGCGCAGATCCAAACGGCAACATCCGGCGACTGAGCGAGGACTACGAGATTGAGGTTCCCACATGGTCGGACCTTCAGATTGTGGCCAAGAAGTCTAAGGTGTATAGCAAGACGTCTCGCTCAAGGATATGGTTCCAGACATGATGGATGTGATCATGGACAAAGACATTGTCAACACGTTCTGGGGACACCCGAAGCTTAATTACAACGTCGCAAATCAAGTATGCTGTAATTGATGCGTTTGTATCTTCAAAACCTGCATTGCTAATGGGCATATGCCAGTGGCCAAGGACGTCAATGAATAACAACATTCCTCCATAACAAATTAGAGTTACGTGTCTATCTCTAGTAATATTTAACTTACAAACAACATATCTTCCCCAATGACAAGTGTCTCTACTTTACAGTTACCTGCCGCATGTATGTCGTCTTTAATTACCATGTCCTATCCATCGATCTCATTGTGTTTTGACTAGGTAGAGATTTTGGGATTTGAATTTTGGGCGGCGTGGGGGCTAGGTCCAATCCAGAAATGGAAACGTGTGGGAAAACGAGTAGAAAATCTGTATGTGTGCGGCATCCATCTAGGTCTATAGGTCTGTGAGGAGAGGCACCTGAGATCTAGAGCAACTGTCTTGTTTACACAATATTGCATAGACAGTGGTTGCAAGAAACGGGAGACTTGTCACCACCAATACCTCTCTCCCCTGAATCTTTTCTTCAAATTCGGTAGTTCTTTCTTGTGTGCAGCTATCTCTCCTGTTTATTTCTATATCCAATTAATAGAATCGACATCCATTTCCTGCATCATATTATGGCATAGGTATATCTCTAATTATTCCATTCCTTGTGTCAATCATTGCGTTTCCACTAGACTACAGGTGTTGGGGTTTGAATTTTGGGCGGATAGAGGGAAACGGTTGTAACACCCCAGCCCAGAGTACGTCTCCAGACCCGTACGCCTGCAGTGCGGGCCCCACCTCCTAGTAGCAACTCATACGCTTTCATCCTCGCTTAGCGTAAAAGGGTTAACCCGGTTACTACTGCTCCCTGGACTGTGTATTTAAGCTTGTCATGCTCTCCCTCGATTTCCAATGTCGGACTAAACCATGCAAACTAATACTACATGCCTCGTTGCATTTTGGGCCAAATCTATTTGGGCCGGGCTTTCACAACGGTCCAAGCCAGATATGGAAACCTGGGATGGACGCGGGTGGGAAAGCGAGTAAAAACATATTTGTGCGACGCCATATAATTCTATGTACGTCTGTGTGGGAGAGGCACCTGAGATCTAGATAGATACTCAGATATAGATCATCCAATATCCAGAGGGATAGTCTTGCTTAGTTACAGCATCACATAGACAGTGGTCGAACTCTTGGTTGCATGAAACGGGAGAGTTAGTTCTTCCATGTAGATAGTCATCTGTAGCTTTGTCTCCCGAGTTTTGATTGCAAAACTAGGGTCGATCGAAAGCGCCATCAATCCGGTTTCTTGAAATCAGGGGTAGTTCTTTACTTTCTTTCTCCGTGGTGCTTTATCTTATGTTTCTAATCCATAGACCATGGTATATTTTCAACCATTTCTTGAATCTTATCATGTTGGTCAATCGTATCTTCCGCTCGCGTGATGGCTTGGAACTGTTCGCAGGCGGCCGGCACGAATGGCGTCGGGTTGGAGCCGTGGCGCAGGTTCTTCGATGGCGCCGACATTTTCAACATCCTCACGCACGCCATCCTCGTTGCCGCAGGAGTTCCGGCACCGCCGTGACATCATCGTCGAGCTGATCTACAATGCCCCGGTCGTCGTCCCAGTCCTGGGTACGGCCACCGCCGAGAGGGCCTCAGCAGTGCTGCTTGTCGTGTGTCTGCAGAGAATGCAGGCAATAACAACCAGCACGTCCATGGCCACGGTGATAGTTCTGCTGACGCTTTTGATTCTGATCTCTATAAGCTCGACGACAATATGAAAGAGGTGAGCCTGGAGAACGAGGAGGTGCTCTGGATCAAGGCCATCCTCATTAACCACCACGAGCAGGTCCGAAACCTAAACCCCGTACATATTATTACAACTGACCTTGTTGCATTGTTTGTGTTCTACGCACTTCATTCAGTTTGTTCAGTGTATATTTCCTGTGATGGATGCACTCGGCCGATTTCTTGTTGGAGTTTCTCAGGAGGCTGCAGCTCACTGTGGACGCACTCGAGGTACGTAGGTAGGGATTGACATGAAGCTGTGCCTTATACATTCTATGTACAGTGTGTGTGCACATAAATCTGAAGTCTTGGTGATGATGTTCTCTTGGAACAACTGTTATTAGTAGCTATGCTTTGTTCCTTGATCTTTATTGTTGATTTTTGGATCTTGCAGAATACTAAAATTGAGATTGCTGTGGCTGGATTGGCCAGGCACGAGTCACCTAAAATTAGGGAGCTTGTGCTTGAGATTGCCAAGTAAGATCTATCACTGTGTTTGCACTGATGAGTTTAAATATTTAATCAGGTTTTAATATCATCAATAGTGCATAGATTTTTAAATGTATAGGTAGATAGCTAAGAATGTGGCACGGTGATTGAGCTAGTTATCTTCTTGTTTTGCAGCGGATGGAAAGTAAGGGCTGAGGAATGGATTGCAAATACTAAGGTTGCAATGGCAGGTGACTCAGGTTACTGTACTGTGTGTCCTACATGATCATAATCGTCATTCTCACTGATTCTAAAAAAGAAAGAATATTCATCACACTCAGCTTAGCTAAATGGTAATGTAAAATATTTGTAGAAGACAAATATATCCCTGGGCCAAGCAAATTCATCCGCTGGTGAAGATGAATGGGAGCTTGCGGCATCACGGCATCTCTGGAAGCTCAAAGTATCTATCTCCAAACCTACGCACGTAGCAATACATCAAAAGTGATATCATAGTTGATTGATCCTGCATGTCTCTCAACCTCGCGTTCGTGCATACAACTTCTTGTTGAGTGATCGTGCATTTGTCTCTGTGCAGAAAGACAGGTCAACGACGATGAAGATGCCCAGCTTGGGGGAGATGGCTCGCCTCAATGCTAACCGTGCCGCGCCGGCGTGGCTGCGCATCCTAAAGGAGACAATCTTCTTCGATGAATACCTGGAGCATCCGAACGCCAAGCGAGTCACGTGCAGCGTCAGCTGCAATTTGTTCTGCGTCGACTGCACCAGTCGGCCCCTCTGCTCCGGCTGCATCGAAGGCGAGCACGACGGCCACCGAATCATCCAGGTATGTAGCCATTGTAGCGAGATCTTTATGACATTGTTAAGAGGAAAAGATGACAACCTAGCAGAGGTAATAATCTGACATGTGTGTTTGGTGCAGACCAGGAAGTCGTCGAGGCACAACGTTGCCAACGTTAAGGATGTAGAGTTGCTGCTTGGCATCGGGAAAGTGCAGACGTACCCCCAGAACAACGACCTGGTTGTGTTTCTGAACAAGAGGCCCTTGGAGGGGAACGGGAAGCCTGGGGAATATAGGTGCAAGCACTGCAACAGGGCTTTGCTCTAGAAGGAATACCGCTTCTACTCACTTGGATGCAAGGTACTACGTGCTTTTCTCTATGCTGATTTGTGCTCATCTTTATGCATCTACCATTCGTTTATATTACTCTAACTGCTAGGTACATGTTGTAGTTGACATTGTTCCATTGTTTGCATTCTAGACACTTCATTCAGAATTAGTGTAATTTTAATGTGTGATTACTGCAGCCGATCGACTTGTTCGAGTCGCTGAGGAGGTTGCAGCTGATGCAGCTTGCTGTGGACATACCCAGTACGTAGCTACGGATTCACGTGAAGCTATGGCTCAGACATTTTATGTATAGTGTGTGTTACACACAAATAATCTCGGCGCATGATATTCCCTTGTGATCAATCATACTAATTGTATTAGCTAGTATATTCTGTTCCTTGATCTATGTTGTTTCTTTTTGGATCTTGCAGAGTACTGAAATTGCGATGCTGTTCGTGCAATGCCGATGCACAAGTCGTATATAATCAGGACATCAAATAAGATCACGGTGCATGACATCAACAAGTAAGATCACGGTGCTTTACACTGATGACATCAAATACATATTTAATTAAACTTTCACATCATCCATAGTGCATAAATCTTGAAACACATAAATAGATATAGTTCACAGGACATGGAAAAATTTGTACGGTGGTTGAGCTAGTTCTCCTCTTGTTTTGCAGGGGCTGGAAAGTTAGGGCTGATGGGATTGCAAATAAAATGGCAACACAACACATCATCGTTGGCTTCCACAATGATGTGATGCAGACAACAGTCACGTTGTCTGCGCAAGAAGTGGAGAGCTTCATTAGGGAGTGTTGGCGTTTGTTACGCTTTATAAAATATTTCTATTCCGCAAGCGCACGGAACACAGTTGTAGCATTTTACCCGGGAGTATTCCAAGGGTATCATATTTATATTTTTCCACAGGGAAGCAGGTTAAGAATATCGTGAGCTAACAAGGAAACATCTATTATTTATAACATTGCTATCTAGACCAAAGCAAGAATACAAATATGAGGTATGTGTGTTGTACTCAGGAGAAAGATCCATCATATAGATAACATGGAGTTAGCATTTAGTTTGGGAGAACAACGAGAAGAAGGTATCTTTTAGCCTATGGGTTAGCATTTAGTTTTCTGATAGTCTACAACTATAGATAAATTCATGGTATCGGGGCACACGCATCTCCTAGCAGCTAACCCGAGAATTAGGTTCAACTACTAAGGCCGCTACGTGCTATTGAAAACCCTGCCTGTCTGACCTCGAACGTGGTGGATTGCAAAGGCCTCACACGCCTGTCACACGTGGGGCTACCATCCTCCGTAAAGACGGGTGCACTCTCATGTCTAACATGATTCTTTGAACCATACAAACAATCATCCTAGATAACTTACTCTTCCGGTGAGAGCAAGCCAACCATACATGATAAATCTATGTGAATTGTGTAAGCATATGGTGGTGCAAACAACTCATGCAGATAAATCTACCATGCACAGGCGTGGAACTCACACAAGAATTTCTCTATAATATAAACTAAAAGGAAATCTAAATTAAATAAATAAGAAAATAAATAAAAGAAAAGATACAAAAGAACTTTACCCAAACTCCGAAGAGAACTCCGGAACTCCTCTCACTTCTACTCTAACTCCTATAACTACCCTTCGCAAAAAAAAAAATCTCCCATAACTACAACACTAATCCTATTCTAATCTACACAAGTGGAATGCTTCTTCTATGAGGTACGAGTTGAACAGGAGGGAACCAGGGGTATTTATAGCCTCCTCACGGCGGGGGGATTTTATAGTCGAAGATGACTTGGCGGGGCCCCAAGGCAGGCCGACTGGCCCCCCTACTAGGCCGGCCGGCCCTCCATTGTGCTGGTTGGCCACCACCTTCCGCGTGGACGCTCCAGATGCGTTCCTGGTGTCCGGTTACTCCGTGGGGGCGGTTGTGGTAGAGTAAGGGCCAAGTTTAGGCCAAAACAGCCCACTTTGCAATGTCGGTTGGTCTTCCACCTTGATGGGCACTTGGGCTAGATATTTTGATGTGTGTGTAGCCAACTGGAGGAAATTGGGGACCAACAGAGGGAAGAGTAGGCCGGTCGGCCTAAAGTTGGGCCGGCCGGCCAACTGTTTTTCAGCGTGACGCTCAATTATGGAATTGGCGTAGCTTCTGCTGCTGGAGTCCAAATTGGGTGATTCAAAAGTCCATTTTGACTATCTCGGCGAGAGCTTTGACATGGAGGGATCAAATCTCCGTTTTGAATAATTATTTCCTATGTCATCCCTTGATTCTTGCTTTGAGTGTTGCCGAGATGTCAGAGCCGGGTCTTGTGCTTTTGGATATTTGATATTTCTCTATGAGTATAAGCACATTTGCACCAATATTCCTTTGTACCTTGCAAAACAAGCTTACATCCAAAACTTGTGGAACTTTATTAGTTTAATGCATAAAACAGTTGGTGCATACCGGTAAGTTGATGGTGATTTAGCATTTTAATGACCGTCAACAGGGAGGTCCGCGAAGACCACATACATCATCTTGTTGTGGGGCTCGACATGAAATGGTGAGTCGTCCAGGAAGATGGCGAGCGTAGATGAACACTGCCTTGTGTTCCAGATTCGCCACACTGCTGCCATCCCAGACGCGCTGAAGGATTTCCTGACATGCCGCGCTGCAAGTTTGTTGGCGCAGATGCGAACGGCAACATCCGGCGACTGAGCGAGAACTACGAGATTGAGTTTCCCACATGGTCGGACCTTCAGATTGTGGCCAAGAAGTTCCCTCAAACTTTATCTCTCATCTCTGAATGTTAAGCCATAACCGATACCTGATGAAGTGAAAAGAACATACCGTGCTGAGCACTCAGATATAAGGACATGGATACAAAACATTTGAAGCGCATATGTAATTAGCCAGTACGTATTGAACAATATAACTACATTTATATTGTTCTTGAGCTTTGCAACTAATTAACAGTGAATAGCCATACATCGCTATTCATATATGTGGCTGCTCTATTTATTATTACAAGTACTGTCGCAATTTGTCGAGCAAATTTTAGCGAAATCTTCCCGATACCATCAGAAAATATGTTTTTTGTGCCATCAGTTGTGACTTCAATATCTGGAATTACTTCAACATCATATCATGAGATTTCAAATGTCGGGCGTGAAGAGCTGAACAATTGACCCATTCTAGCTGCACACTTGTAAACTGAATGGATATCTTGGAATTGGGCCATCGGCGCTCTTATACACTCTGCAGTTAGAGATTTATTCAAAGCTAACATCCAGACAGAATTACCATGAAGCTGGCTTGCTTCCCCATGGGGCCATTGGAGACGTAAATTGGCTTCTCCCAGCGTTCCATGAAGTCAGGGAACTCCCGGGGTCGCTGATAGTTGGGCATCTCCGCTGGAGCGCCATTCTTGGATGGAGACATGGGTTTTTAGAGACTGCTACTTTCCTACAGCTGTTTCCCATCGTCAAAATGAAAGAACGGCTGCTTATTGTCCTTCTTCTCCTTCTGATTCTTTGTAATTCCGATGTAAACTTGACCATACTCTAACTTGCCTGTTTCGTCCAAATAACAAATAAGAACACAGCCTTTTGGAACATGAATCCTAAACTTACTTCTGATGTCAGTCAGCCTATTGGTGCGATGGGCTTTAAGAACCATTGACAGGTATGGTTCCGAACTTGGTTCGTAGACTTGAAGCAGCATCTTCGCTGCAGTCTTGGTTTCTGCGCCACCCATTTTCCCCAGTGCAGACAAAGCAACCTCTTTGGTAGCTAGCATTTCATCTGCTTCACCCATATCATCTTGTTGCATTGACTCAAGTATTTCATCCCTTATCCCCAAAGTTGAAAGAAGAGAGATAAGTTCACGATTTAGATAGCATGACTGAGACACACGCAAGGTAAATAGCTACAGATTCCCACGCGACTCTGTGCCTCAGACATTTTATCTATAGTGTGTATTACACACATAATCTCCTTGCATGATACTCCCTTGTGATCGATTAATCATATCATTTGTATTAGCTAGTATATTCTGTTCCTTGATCTATGTTGTTTCTTTTTTGATCTTGGAGAGTACTGAAATTGAGGATGCTGTTAATGCACTATAAAAACACGTCATATATAATCATGGTGCTTGTGCGTGATATCACTAAGTAATAAGATCACGGTTCTTACACTGATGACTTCAAATAAATATTTAATCAAAATTTCATATCATTCATAGTGCATAGATCTTGAAACAAGGATAATTACTTCTAGTTTGCAGGCTTCAAGGAAAAAGTCCGGGTAGGCAAAACTCAGAACATGGAAAAATCTGTTTAGTGGTTGAGCTAGTTCTCTTGTTTTGCAGGGGCTAGAAAGTTGGGGCTTATGGGATTGCGCATAAAATTCCGAGTGGCAGACAAGCTCTCACGTCAAGCAGTACTTTAGCACCTATAACGACGCAGCACATCGGCATTGGCTTCTACAATGACATGATCGAAACACCGGTCACCTCGCCACGCAAGAAGCGAAGAGCTTCATCAGGGAGGTGCGCGGAGACCACAGTCCACAACCATCATCTCGTTGTAGGGCTCGACATGGAATGGTGAGTCGTCTAGGAAGATGGTGAGCTCAAGCATCTTATTACGGCCTTGCTGCAGCTGTGCATCAATAAACGCAGCCTTGTGTTCCAGATTCACCACGCCGATGTCACCCCAGACGCGCTGAAGGATTTTCTGACATGCCCGTGATGCAAGTTTGTCGGTGCAGCTGTGAAGGGCGACATCGAGCGGCTGAGCATGGACTACGGGATTGATGTTCCCACATGGTCAGACCTGCAGCTCATGGCCAAGAAGTTGATGGGGTATAAGAGGATGCCGTCGCTCAAGGATGACATGATGGATGTGACCATGAACAAGGACATTGTCCACACATTCCGGGGAGAGCTGAAGGTTACTCCATGGCAAATCGACGAGTTCGCTGCGATTGTCGCGGTTGTATCTTCAAAACTTGCATTGCTGGTGGGCATCAAGCCAGTTTCCAAGGATGTTAATGAGTAACGTTCCTCCATAACAATTGTAGTTACGTGTCTATCTTCAGTAATATTAACGATCAAACTAGTCATTTGTTCCTCCCATCTATATATAGTCACTTACGTGTTAAGGTTGTAGCATTGCACATGATTGATCAGCGAGATCGACGTCGACTACATGCTCCACCACGTCCACCTTGAAGGTGACTCCTACGTGGTGAAGATTCCATTCACAGACGATGTCTCCGCTCCTGCCGTCATCGGGTACGAGGAGGAACCCATCGCCGATCCTGTCGACGGCTCTGAGCATGGGGACCTAGCCCTAGACGAACCTTCTCTCATGGATGTGGAGTCACCGGATGTGGCTGAGGTCTGTCTGGCGCCTCTCCCAGTCCAGCCATAGTCCATTTCGTTGCCTCGGCGGCCTGCATGCACGAGGAGACGGGATGGGGAGCGATCACGTTGAATAAGAACAGCACAGTGCCACCAGCATGGTTTGACAAACCTGTTATCGATGAGGGCTACCATCGCTTTCTGGCAACCATGTACGATGCCTCAGCGGAAGCTAGCTTGGTCTTCGAAGAACAAAGAGCAGGAGGAGGAAGAGGTAGCGGTAAAAGAGAAAGAGGAGGATCAGGAGGAGAAGCTCGAGGAAGGGCAGAGAAGATGGGCGTGGAAGCATGGAAGCCTGTCCTGCTGACCTGCTGAGAAATCAATATACTCGCAATTACATGTCAAAATCACTAATGATTGCTATTTGTTAATAGAAATGCCTCTAATTGTTAACCGATAGTGCGAAGAGAATTTCCTCGTTTTTATGCATATGCTTATTCTTACTGTGCAGTGCCACAGCTGTATAATAATCACGAATTATGCTAGGATGTTTTCTAATCATATCATATGCCCTTGACAACTTATTTCCAGAATATGGATGTGCAAATGTGTTATACATATTAAGAATTTATTTTAATTCATATATAGTAACTCATTAAGTCCATTTTTCTAACATGGAGCATCCATGAAATTATTACATCTTCCGTTGCATTTCTTATTGTGTTTGTCCTTTCTTCACCTGATATAGTTGGAGAATGTAGAAAAAGAACTAGGTGTTAACCAAAGGCTAGATTCAGACTCAGGTCCTTATAAAACAAGGTGATTGGGAAGAGTATCGTAAATTGTTTGTAATGGCTACCCATCGTACTTCGATAATGAAGCTATGTTCGATGCGCAATAGAACAGCGTTCTACCTGACGGAGAAGATGGACATTTGATATTTGCATCACTATCGAGGCATAATTATGTAGTATTTAATACATGTTACCTTTTATGAAAAGTGTTTGTTTATGGATTCTTCCATTACATATTACCTGTTTATGAAAAGTGGTTGTTCATTGGTTCTTCCATTACATATTACCTGTTTCTGAAAAGTGTTTGTTTATTGGTTCTTCCATTACATTTTACCTTTTTATGAAAAGTGTTTGTTTATTGGTTCTTCCATTTGGCACTACTTACCTTTGTTCATTGTAAGTTATTTCTAAAAATTAGTCTAACCGATTTGATAGACTAAATTTCCATAACCCTTTGCACGGTGTACCGCGTCATTCTTTAGCCTAGCTGTTAAGGTGCCTCATTTCTTTTAATAATTAGCAATCATTTACATAATTAAATACACTTTTTTGATGAAAAGACAGCTTTATTAATCATATACTGTTATCCTGAACAATGACATGCTGGACACACACACGCGCGCGCACACACACATGCACACCACTTACGGAAGCATGTGTTTGGCTGTGTGCAGGATACACATGATTTTAAAACTCTTTAATTTGTATGATATATTGTTGTGATTGTGAGATTTGGTACGTTTGTTGAATGCGATCTAAGATTTATATTTGTAATGTTCACATGGTTAGCTTGGACGTGATGTCTAGACCAAAATATCAGGGAGGTATGGGTTTCACTAACACAAAGCTAATGAACGAATGCCTGCTATATAAGTGGATTATTAAACTAGAGAGGGGTGACCAAGATATATATATGCAGTAAATTGTTGAGATGGAAATACCTGGGCGAGAGAGGTTTTTTAGTAGCAGACCCAATGGTGGATCACAGTGTTTAGGAGATCGAGGACTTCATGAAATTAAAGGACATGTATCAGAGGTATAAGATATTTGGTGGATGTATGAAGTAGCAATCGCTGCTACAGGATCAAATACAGGCTGTTAACAGAGTTCTAGAGGGGAGAGAAACAAATTTTACTTTCAGAAGGAAGTTTGGGGATGCTGAAATCTTAGAGTGATAGGAATTAGAGGAGGAAATGCAAAATATCCACCTAGTAGAGGAGGCTGATGATTCAATTAGATAGGAGCTGACACCAAATGGAAAGTTCACAACTGAATCCTTATATAAACACTGCTCATCCTCAGGTTGTGTGTACTTGAGGATGGAAGAGTTATGGAAATCCAAAATGCCGCTGAAAGTAAAAATTTTGTTTGGCTTCTGCATAAAAATAGGATTCAAACTGCTGATAACCTAGTCAGGAAGAAGTGGAAAGGAAGTAAATTCTGTAGACAGGAGGAAACAGTAAATCATTTGATGTTCTAATGCCCTTTAACGATATATATCTTGAGGTCAGTACAAAACGTTGGGGCATGCACTGAGATCAGTATCATAATTAACTTGAATTCAAATAAGTGCCACAGAAGATCGATAATAATTGTTTTATTTAGCATGTGCACTTTTTCTTTCCTTCCACTGAAAATGTCAGACTTGGCCAATGTGTTGTTGAATCCTATATATATTGATAATATCCTATTTCATCTTAGTATTTGATTCTTCCAAATTTCATCTTAGTATACGCTGAGGTTGGTGTCACGCTTTGGATTGAAATAATCGCCGCACTAAATTAATAAAATGGGTTTTATTTAGCACTGTAAGTATTTCTATCCTCCGCGACGTGGTAAGCTGCTGTTATGACCACTGTGTAGTTTGATCAGAAACTGAAGGGGTTGCTGTGCCGCAGACAACATTTGGTAATACGCCTTTGCAGTTGGCTTTGGCTCCTCCTCCCTACGCCCTTCATCGAAGTTGTGTGCCTCTGCATAGTCATTTATCATGTCCTCCTACCCCGGTATCAGCATCAAAAGCCTCATCGATGTGTTGTCTCACGGCCTCGTGTCTCACACAATCGGCCTCACCATGGTGGGTCCACCATGTATAGTTCTCCATGAATCCATTATTGATGAGATGTTTACCCATGTTCTCCTTTGTTTGTCGTTTACGGTTTTCACAAACACTACATGGACAGAAAGTCCGAGGCGCCTATTCAACATTGGCAAATTCTTGGTTCAAGAAAGCTTGAGTTTTTGAAACCCATTCGTCAATGAACTCTTACTTGGGCGACCCTTGTACATTGACTCACGGTCATCCATCCTCTAACATATCACCGAGTAATAGAAAAATCAATTGCATCTACCATTTATTTATACAGTCTAATAGGTGAAGATATGTCCTAACCCCACCCGATGATGTGTATATGAGATTAGTTTTCATGCTCTACTACTATCCGAGACAGAATTTCGGCAGCACTTCCCCGTTGTTCTTCAAATACACATCCTGTCAAGGAGATTGTGTATCCAGAGAACAACTGAGTGATGATGCCGAACCTCTATCTCGGATAGGAGTAGAGCATAAAAACTAACCCATCTACACATCCTAAGAATGTCCAAAAAACGTGGACAATTTGAAACATATACGACTATAGATATGCAAAGATCTGCATATTTGCAACCGTATCTCTTTCGAACGGGAAACGCCTAACTAGGTTACGCATGACCTACAAACATGAATGAAAAAGGGGGGCTTTATGTCTCACCTTACTGTGCTGCAAAGTGATGAGTCGAGGACGGTGCAACAGCCTCTCCCTGAAAAAAAAAAGAAGATGATAGTGTCAATTGTAAATTTTGGCAGCACCTCCCCTACACGGCAAGATTTCCAACACCTACAACAAACCAACAGCACGATGGCCGACAACCACGGCCACAACAAACCTCGTACATGTTTATTCAATAATTTTTACATAGCATGCAGAGATGTAGTTTAAGATATACAAGTATTTTTATCAGGTAGCCCTGCTCATAAGCAAACAAAAGAAATTGATTTCACTATTTTCTTAGTTCCAGAAATTCATTTATGAATTTTCTAGTATCTTCTTGCTTTCTACTGTAGCAGCAACAACAGTGAGTTCAGGCATGATTCTGCTTTACAGCCATATACGGAACAGCAAGCTTCAGTGCTAGAACACAGGCATCGACAAGGAAAAAGAACAAAAATCAAAATGGAAGTGGACCATGAGCATCAAGGCCACGGCTGTGCTCACCAGCAGTCGCCAGTAGAAAAGACGCAACGGCGAAGACGAGGCAGAGATGGAGGGGCCAGGGGCGCCGGCAGCCGGGGAGGGGTGCGCTAGGCCATGGGCTGGTCTGATGCGGGGCACGGCGGCCGCGGCGAGTACCTGAGGGCCAGTGGCGGAGCGTGACGCAAATTTAAGAGGGGGCCATTTGCCTAGTGCTGATAGTGATTAACAGGGATTAGTGGCTAATCGTGCCGGCTGCACAGGCAGTGCGGCAGCAGGGCGAACGCCAAGGCTGCCCAGACGGGCTAGAGCGGAAGCCGGAGGATGCGTGCTTCTCAGTTATTATCATTGTTGCGCTGCTAGTCTGCTAAAGCCTTGGCTTTGGCCTCCAGAGAATGAGGCATGCTAGTTACGAGTTAGATGCACGGCTCGGAGCAACCTTGGATGTTTTTGGATTAATCAACTATCTACTCTCCGATGCATGGCTCACCTAATTTCTCAAACCTTTGTCATGGGCAAGGGGGGGCCGGAGCCCTCTTTCGCCAACAGGAGGCTCCGCCGGTGCTGAGGGCGACGGCGACCGCGGCGAGCACTGGAGGGCGACGGCGTGGGCACGGACTGAGGACGACGGGGGCGAGGGCGGCAACGGCACAGGTGCTGGCGAGATGCGGGCACGGGGCGCGCACGAGGAGGGTGACGGGCGGCAGTGAGGGCGTGGGCGTGGGTGCGGGCAATAGGGCGAGAGGACGGGATGCGGGGAGGGTGGCGGGCGCGGGCGAGAGGGCGAGATGCAAGCGCGGGTGCGAGAGGGCGACATATGCGGTCCCTTTGCCGAGTGTCGAGATACGCACACTCGGCAAACCGTGCCAGTTGGATCCCTTTGCCGAGTGCCTAAGTCAGGACACTCGGCAAAAGGGTGGTTTGCCGAGTGCCCTCCTTGCACACTCGGCAAAGTACTATTTTGCTGAGTGGACTACATGGGCACTCAGCAAACATTATAGATTTGCATATTAAAAAAATTAAAATTATCAAACAAATTCGATAATTAACCAAAGTTTGACATGACACGATTAATATGATCTATAGCCTATAAAAAAATTTGGGAAGTCAAACTCAATTTCGAAAAACCATTTGAGTCCAAATCTTGACAACCAATTCTAAACTCTATGTCTCTTCTTCGGACAAATCTCATGATTTTCTGACGTTATTTGTATTTTATAGAATTTGAAAACAACTCGGTCACATGCTCTAGTCATATTTCATGAACAAGAGGTACGAAATTTCATTTCATTTCCTGGATACGACCTCACGTTGAATTCAGTAACATGAATATCATTTTTTTCATTCAGTTTATTCCATTATGCGAATCACTTTCAGTTCAAATTTGACTTATCACAAAAAATACCATTAATGAAAACAAAAAAACTAAATATAGCAAATGGATCGAGAAAAAAGTTACCATATTTCAACATGAACTACAATGTGGGCAAGAAAAAAAAATCGGTTGGCAAAATTTGAAAAAACAACTATTTTGCCGAGTGCTTAGAGGAGGCCACACTCGGCAAAGGGATAGTTTGTCGAGTGTCAAAAACTTGGACACTTGGCAAAAGAGGCCAACCAGGGGCACTCGGCAAAGGCCAGCCCCCCGCCGTCAGCTCTAACGGCCCGCGCACGGGCCGGGCACGTGCACGGGGTTTGCCGCGTGCCTACACGCGCCGTTAGAGCTGACGGCGGGGGGGGGGGGCTGGCCTTTGCCAAGTGCCCCTGGTTGGCCTCTTTGCCAAGTACCCTTTTTGCCGTGTGCTCAGTCTTTGCTGAGTGTTTACTGGCTGGGACACTCGGCAAAGGCTCGATTTGGTGAATGCCTGCCTTTTGCCAAGTGCTACTGATATGGCACTCGGCACGGGCCCCCTTTGCCGAGTGCTCAAAGAAAAGCACTCGGCAAAGGTGCGCCATTAAAAATAGAACCTACAAGCTCATTTATTGCAACGATGATAACACATAGTATTTCTGCATCTTCATGAGCCACCATATATAAAAAGGGACCGTGCTCATTTCATTCAATTATTTGCTTATTGGTGCCAAAACAAACTAAACATGAGAATTTGTCACTAAAATGGCATAGACAACAGACTGAAATTTTAACAATTACTACCACAATGCGGAATGTTATAGCAATATCATGCAACAAAACAGTAGCAGAGCATGAAATACTACACTTTTAGTTAATGTTTTGTTAACACCCTTCCACCTAAAGACCTCTTAACAATTATCAAAACCCATAAACTAAACAAGAATATTGGAGGATTCAGGCCGATGGTGAGGAAGCCATAAAAAGGCTATCCAGAATTTTAGAGTTGAACTAAGTAGCATTCTAGTCTAGTTTGTGTACGAAGATTGAACCAAATAGGCTTGCTAATAAAAAGGTATGGTGATAGCTAGGTATCTCCTTTATTCAACCGAAATTTCTGAAACTTAGCCGGATCCGTTGAAATTCCATCTGAACTCTGAAATATCCTACCGGATCATATGTTACAACTGTTTTCATACAAAGTAGCAGTATGCTAAGAACAAGCATTTCACGTCTAGACGAGGGAAGAAAAGTTGACTACTGGTTTAGCTTTTATACTTCAAAAGACTGTAACGCCTAAATCAAGTTAATGATATACTCCAGGTCAGAACATAAGAAAACTCTGATTTCAGTGCTGTAACTTCAACATCTGTAATGCCCACAATAATCTGTACATGTACATAAACATCCTCTTTCAGAGGGAAAGAACTTCCAGGCCAGCAGCCGCAATGGTGCTCCGTGGTTGGAGCTTGTGGAAACAAGGAAATAGAATTACCGTCGCGGTCGCATGGTCAACACCAGAAGCAACAGTCGCATGGTCAACACTAGAAGCCGAATTAGGAAACACGCCTTTGCTCCGTTCGCATCACCAAGCCATACGGGCTGATGTGCTGTGTGCATGGTCATCACCGGAAGCCGAATTAGGCACATATTGAGAGCCATTTACTTGTGAAAGCTGTCATGACTCATTTGTCGAAATATAAACACGCCCCGCCCCGCCAAGCGACATCATGACATCTCTGGAGGCTCAAAGTATCTATCTCCAAATCATCCCCTTTCTCGTCCACAATCTATGCAGTAGCAATACATCAAAAGTGATATCTATAGGTGATTGATCCTGCATGTCTATCTGCCTCGCGTTCATCGATACAGCTTCTAGTTGAGTGATCGTGCATTTGTCTCTATGCAGAAAGACAGGTCAACGATGAAGATGCCCAGCTTGGGGGAGATGGCCCTCCTTGATGCTGACCGTGCCGCGCTGGCGTGTCTATGCATCCTGCTGGAGACAATCTTCTTCGATGAATGCCCAGAGCATCCGGACGCCAGCAGAGTCACGCGCAGCGTCGGCTGTAATTTGTTCTACGCCAACTGTCGGCCCCTCTGCTCCGGCTGCATCGAAGGCGAGCACGACGGTCGCCGTATCATCCAGGTATGTAGCCGTTGTAGCGAGATCTTGATGACATTGTTAAGAGGAAAAGATGACAACGACCTAGCAGAGGTAATAATCTGACATGTGTGTTTGGTGCAGACCAGGAAGTCGTCTAGGCACAACATTGCCAAGGTTAAGGATGTAGAGTCGCTGCTGGGCATCGGGAATAGGCAGACGTACCCCCAGAACAACGACCTGGTTGTGTTTCTGAACAAGAGGCCCATGGAGGGGAACGGGAAGCCTGGGGAATATAGGTGCAAGCACTGCGACAGGGCTTTGCTCACTTGGATGCAAGGTACTACGTGCTTTTCTCTATGCTGATTTTCTCTCATCTTTATGCATCTACCCTTCATTTATATTAATTCAACTGCTAGGTACATGTTGTAGTTGACATTGTTCCATTGTTTGCATTCTAGACACTTCATTCAGAATTAGTGTAATTTTCCTGTGTGATTATTGCAACTGATCGACTTGTTCGAGTCGCGGAGGAGGTTGCAGCTGATGCAGCTCGCTGTGGACATACCCAAGGTACGTAGCTACAGATTCACGTGAAGCTGTGGCTCCGACATTTTATGTATAGTGTGTGTTACACACAAATAATCTTGGCACATGATATTCCCTTGTGATCAATCATATTAATAGTGTTAGCTATTATATTCTGCTCCTTGATCTAGGTTGTTTCATTTTGGATCTTGCAGAGTACTGAAATTGAGGATGCTGCTCGTGCAATGCCAATGCACAAGTCGTATATAATCAGGACATCAAATAAGATCATGGTGCGTGACATCAATAAGTTAGGGCTGATGGGATTGCAAATAAAATGGCGACACATCACATCATCGTCGGCTTCCACAATGATGTGATCCAGACGGCAGTCACGTCGTCCGCGCAAGAAGTGGAGAGCTTCGTTAGGGAGGTCCACGGAGACCACAGCCATAATCTCGTTGTGGGGCTCGACACGAAATGGGTGAGTTGTCCAGGAAGATAGCGAGCTCTGGCACAGCACTGCTGCAGCTATGCGTGAATGCACACTGCCTTGTGTTCCAGATTCAGCACACCGCTGCCATCCCAGACGCGCCAAAGGATTTCCTGACATGCAGCGGTGCAAGTTTGTCGGCGCAGATGCGAACAGCAACATCCGGCGACTGAGCGAGGACTACGAGATTGAGGTTCCCACATGGCCAGACCTTCAGATTGTGGCCAAGAAGTCTAAGGTGTATAGCAAGACGTCGTCGCTCAAGGATATGGCTCAAGACATGATGGATGTGACCATGGACAAAGACATTGTCAACACATTCTGGGGAGACCCGGAGCTTAATTACCACGTCACAAATCAAGTACGCTGTAATTGATGCGTTTGTGTCTTCAAAACCTGCATTGCTGATCGATGGGCATATGCCAGTGGCCAAGGAAGGACGTCAATGAATAACAACATTCCTCCGTAACAAATTGGAGTTACGTGTTTATCTCTAGTAATATATTTAACTTACGAACAACATATCTTTCCCATTGACAAGTGTCCCATTGACAACATATCTTTCCCATTGACAAGTGTCCTCGCTTCGCGTAAAAGGGTTAACCCGGTTACTACTGCACCCCGGACTGGGTATTTAAGTTGGTCATGCTCTCCCTCAATTTCCAATGTCGGACTAAACCATGCACACTAGCACGACATGCCTAGTTGCATTTTGGGCCAAATCTATTTGAGCCGGGCTTTCACAACGGTCCAAGCTAGATATGGAAACTTGTGATCGACGCGGGTGGGAAAGATAGTAAAAATGTATGTGTGCATCGACCATATATTTCTATGTATGTCTGTGTGGGAGAGGCACCTGAGATCTAGATAGATACTCAGATATAGATCATCCAATATCCAGAGGGATAGCCTTGCTTAATTACAGCATCGCATAGACAGTGGTCGAACTCTTGATTGCAAGAAACAGGAGAGTTAATTTCTTCCATGTAGATAGTCATCTGTAGCTTTGTCTCCCAAGTTTTGATTGCAAAACTAGGGTCAATCGAAAGTGCCATCGATCCGGTTTCTTGAAATCAGGGGTAGTTCTTTACTTTCTTTCTTCCGTGGTGCTTTATATTATGTTTCTAATCCATAGACCATGGTATATTTTCAACCATTTCTTGAATCTTATCAGGTAGGTCAATCGTATCTTCCGCTCGCGTCATGGCTTGGAACTCTTTGCAGGCCGGCACGAATGGCGTCGGGTTGGAGCCGTGGCACAGGTTCTTTGATGGCGCCGACATTTTCAACATCCTCATGCTCTCCGTCCTCGTCGCCGCCACCGACTTGCTGCAGGAGTTCCAGCGCCACTGTGACATCATCGTCGAGCTAATCTACAACGCCACGGTCGTCGTACCAGTACTGGGTACGGCCACCACCGCCGGCGAGGGCCCCAGCAGCGTTGCTTGTCGTGTGTCTGCAGAGAATGCAGGCAATAACAACCAGCACGTCCATGGCCACGGCGATAGTTGTGCTGACGCTTTTGATTATAATCTCTATAAGCTCGACGACAATATGAAAGAGGTGAGCCTGGAGAACGAGGATCGGAGGTGCTCTGGATCAAGGCCATATCCTCATCAACCACCATGATCACGTCCGACACCTAAACCCCGTACATTATTATAACTGACCTTGTAGCATTGTTTGTGTTCTACGGACTACATTCAGTTTTGATCAGTGTATATTTCCTGTGATGGATGCACTCGGCCGATTTCTTGTTGGAGTCGCTCAGGAGGCTGCAGCTGATGCAGCTCACTGTGGTCGATACTCAGGTAAGTAGGTAGGGATTGACATGAAGCTGTGCCTTATACATTCTATGTACAGTGTGCGCACATAAATCTGAGTCTTGGTGATCATGTTCTCTTGGAACGACTGTTATTAGTAGCTATGCTTTGTTCCTTGATCTTTATTGTTGATTTTTGGATCTTGCAGAATACTAAAATTGAGATTGCTGTGGCTGCATTGGCCAAGCACGAGTCACCTAAAATTAGGGAGCTTGTTCTTGAGATCGCCAAGTAAGATCTATCACTGTGTTTGCACTGATGAGTTTAAATATTTAATCAGGTTTTCATAACATCCATAGTGCATAGATTTTTAAATGTATAGATAGATAGCTAAGAATGTTTGAGCTAGTTATCTTCTTGTTTTGCAGCAGATGGAAAGTTAGGGCTGAGGACTGGATTGCAAATACTAAGGTTGCAATGCAGGTGACTCAAGTTACTGTACTTATTGTGTGTCCTCCATGATCATAATCGTCATCACACTGATTCTCAAAAAAATAATATATATTCATCACACTAAGCTTAGCTAAATGGTAATGTAATATATTTGTAGAAAAATCCCTGGGCCGGGCAAATTCATCAGCTGGTGAAGATGAATGGAGCTTGCGGCATCACGACATCTCTGGAGGCTCAAAGTATCGATCTCCACATCATCCTCTTTGTCGTCCATAATCTACGCACGTAGCAATACATCCAAAGTGATATCTATAGGTGATTGATCCTGCATGTCTCTCTGCCTCCCGTTCGTGCATACAACTTCTTGTTGAGTGATTGTGCATTTGTCTCTGTGCAGAAAGACAGGTCAACGACGATGAAGATGCCCAGCTTGGGGGAGATGGCTCGCCTCGATGCTGACCGCACCGCGCCGGCATGGCTGCACATCCTGCTGGAGACAATCTTCTTCGATGAATGCCTGGAGCATCTAGATGCCAGCCGAGTCACGCGCAGAGTCAGCTGCAATTTGTTCTGCGTCGACGGCACCAGTCGCCCCCTCTGCTCCGATTGCATCGAAGGCGAGCACGACAGCCACCGAATCATCCAGGTATGTAGCCGTTGTAGCGAGATCTTGATGACATTGTTAAGAGGAAAAGATGACAACCTAGCAGAGGTAATAATCTGACATGTGTGTTTGGTGCAGACCAGGAAGTCGTCTAGGCACAACGTTGCCAAGGTTAAGGATGTAGAGTCGCAGCTGGGCATCAGGGAGGTGCAGACGTACCCCCAGCACAACGACCTGGTTGTGTTTCTGAACAAGAGGCCCATGGAGGGGAACGGGAAGCCTGGGGAATATAGGTGCAAGCACTGCGACAGGGCTTTGCTCAAGAAGGAATACCGCTTCTGCTCACTTGGATGCAAGGTACTACGTGCTTTTCTCTATGCTGATTTGCTCTCATCTTGATGCATCTACCCTACGTTTATATTAATTCAACTGCTAGGTACATGTTGTAGTTGACATTGTTCCATTGTTTGCATTCTAGACACTTCATTCAGTATTAGTGTAATTTTCTTGTGTGATTACTGCAGGCGATCGACTTGTTCGAGTCGCTGAGGAGGTTGCAGCTGATGCAGCTCGCTGTGGACATACCCAAGGTATGCAGCTACCGATTCACGTGAAGCTGTGCCTCGAACATTTTATGTATAGTGTGTGTTACACACAAATAATCTCGGCGCATGATATTCCCTTGTGATTAATCATATTAATAGTATTAGCTAATATATTGTGTTCCTTGATCTAGGTTGTTTCTTTTTGGATCTTGCAGAGTACTGAAATTGAGGATGTTGTTCGTGCAATGCCGAAGCACAAGTCGTATATAATCAGGACATCAAATAAGATCATGGTGCGTGACATCAATAAGTAAGATCACGGTGCTTTACACTGATGACATCAAATATGTATTTAGTCAAACTTTCACATCATCCATAGTGCATAAATCTTGAAACACATAAACAGATATAGTTCACAGGACATCGAAAAATTTGTACGGTGGTTGAGCTAGTTCTCTTCTTGTTTTGCGGGGGCTGGAAAGTTAGGGCTGATGGGATTGCAAATAAAATGGCGACACAACACTTCGACGTCGGCTTCCACAATGACGTGATCCAGACAACAGTGACGTCGTCCGTGCAAGAAGTGGAGAGCTTCATTAGGGAGGTCTGCGGAGACCACAGCCATCATCTCGTTGTCGGGCTCGACACGGAATGGTGAGTCGTCCAGGAAGATGGTGAGCTCAGGCACGGCCTTGCTGCAGCTATGCGTGGATGAAACACTGCCTTGTGTTCCAGATTCACCAGGCCGCTGTCATCCCAGACGCGCTGAAGGATTTCCTGACATGCCGCGGTGCAAGTTTGTTGGCGCAGATGTTAACGGCAACATCCAGCGAATGAGCGAGGACTACGAGATTTCACTGCCGAATCTTAAGCCATAACCTCTACCTAATGAATCAAGGAAAACAAGACCAAACTGAGAAATAGGAGAGACGATGGACTCAAAATGTTTGCAGTGAATCTGTATACGCTATTATTATATTTTCCCTTCATGGGAAAATATTCAGTGCAAACAACACATTCGGTGGAATCGTGAAAACCCCCTCGGAAAACCTATTTCAAAGTTTTGAAAACTTTTGAAACTTGGCATACATGTAAAGGACATGGTGGAAAACATGCACAGAAAATTTGAGATCCAAATGAAACTTGCACTAAAAATTGAGTTTGGTGGATTGCTACTATTTTGTCATTTTCCTCCTCTTTCATCATGATTTGTTATTTTTGTATCCTTTAGTAGAAATTGAGTTTGGTGGATCGCAAATTTTGTATGCGTGTGTTTCCCATATGTCATCTATTGGATTTTTTTTAAATAATAGTATTTTAATAGAAAATTGCAGATTTGGGGTACGAAAAACAAAAATTGCAAAAATAGCAGCCCTGTCGGTCACCCAGTTACCAATTGGTCACTGGATGACCGATAGGTTACGTGGCAGCTGACGTGGCGTGGGGTTCGGGACCTATCGGTCACCGGGTGACCGACAGGCCCTGTTGGTCAGCCCATGACCGATAGCTTCATGGATTTCTCCACACAGGCCTATCGGCCCGACAGCAACCACCTATCGGTCATGGGCCGACCGACAGGGCCTGTCGGTCACCCGGTTACCGACAGGCTTCGGTTTTTTTTTTTTGTGCTGGTCTTGTGTTTTTATAAAATTTGTTTTGAAACATGGAGCACATGTACGGTTTTTTTTTAATCAAAGAGCAGGAAACAAATTGAAGTACGAACATGCGAAAGGAAGTAGCATAAAAAGGTACAAACATCATGATAATACAAGATATCTGCTCCAACATAGACGACAATAATCTCGAAATCATCATCCACGCCTACCACGCTTGCTGGCCTCGCCTTGTGCCCTCTTACCCTGGGCCTTTCTCGCTCGTCGAATCTGATTGGTGGGGTACGTGAACTGGTCTGGTGGCTGCCTCATCCTGGGACCCTCTGGTGGTGTGGAAGCAAACTGCTGGGTGGGCTGCGTCAGTGGAGGAGCCCCTGGCATCTAAGAGAAACCCTGTTCATCTGGCTGTCCATAAGAGGACTCATACACTAAGCTCTCAGAAGCAGAGTGTAAGGAGTAGTCGGGCGCGGCGAACTGTACCGCAGGGCCTGTAAAAAAAACAATGTTAAATGATAATAACAGAATGTTAGGAATAAAAAATTGACATGTTATTTATACCTGTGTTCCATCCAGGAGTAGGCATGAAAGGCGGGGCTGGAGGCATACTCGACGACGAGTCCCCGGCGTGGAAACGAGAAGAACCTGGTGCACTAGCAGGTGTAGAGAGAGGTGGAGACCTCTGTCGTGTCCTCGGCTGCACATCTGTGGTGCTCATACAGGAAGCGCACCGAAGAGCATCCCTGCAGTGGCGCGCAAGACGGAGTAGTGCTGCTCCCATGTCCCGTGGCTGGACTCGTGTAGGGTTGTCGTAACATCGAGAACCCAAATCCTCTAGGTCGCCCGCGATATCCTTGAACGTGTCAGTCTAAAATACGATAATATAACATTAATAATTAAACAGGTAGGATAAATATAAAAAATAAATAAATAAACTTACCATCAGGTGAAAGGCCCGAGTCGGCTGCGTGGCGAAGGTGTCTGTAATTTTAGCCACGTGCTCTACAAGTTGGTCAGCCACAGCGAACAACCGCACACGCGTCGCCCTGTGGAACCACTGAAGGTACTCCCCGTATCTGAACGGATCGTATGGGCCCTGTGGAACGTGCACATCTGTCTCTGCACCAACCCACTGCTGTACCCACGACTCCATCTTCGTAGCCCACGTACCCTCATAAGCAAGACCCTGACCTTTCCTGTTAAACCTGCAATAAATATATTGCAAATATGTAAACATTTAGGTAACTTGAACAATGAATTAAATTGTTTATGTTGTACTTACGTGTGGCTGTGATCTAGCTGCACTCTAGGAACAGGGAAGTCCTGAAAGTATCCAAACTGGCGGAGGACTCGATACACGGCGTACATCTCGACATAGATGTCAAAGACCAAGCGACGCCGCGTAAGCCAGAAAGCTGGGTCACGTGTGCACAAGGCAGAGAGTCCACGCGGTGCACGCCTCGCGACCTCCTCTGCGGTGTACGGCATCCATCTGACCCGGTCCGCCATCAGCTGGTCGAAATCAGCAACGAACTACGGGTACGCCTTACGTACTGTCCCTGTAGCCCAACTCGGCTGCAAGAATTGAAAGAATGATCGAATTAGTAGCGAAAATGAAATTGAAACTTAAATACACAAGAATAGAGTGTTACTTACATCGCGCTTGCACCAAATCGAACCCATAGTGGGTCCACCGAGAGGATCGTAAAGTCCAAGGTCGTCGAGGTCATACATGTCATCCTCGTACGCGTCGTACGAGCTCAGCTTCGGTCGCCCGATGTCCACACGCTCAAACGACCACAACATCAGGAACAAAGGGCACCCTGTCAACGAACCTGCGCTGGTCGTCCGCCTGCACGCCTCGCACAACGCCCTGTACGTCGCTGCTAACACAGCTGAGCCCCAACTATACTGTGGCATCTCTGCAGGATCTGTGTCCGCTATTTGCCGTGCAACCTGGATCAAGCGCTTGTCTACAGAGTCCTGGTGCGTACTAGTGAACATGACCCACCCGAACAACCAGAGAAGGTACGCCTCGAGGTGCCTACGAACCCTCCAGTCCTCTGAGTCAACAGGTCAACCTCTCTGCACGAAACTGCTCAAGCCACACCTTCGTCGGTCCGTGCCTGTCGTGGAAACCAAACTGCGGGTGCTCCGGATCCGGGGGGAGGACACCTGCAAACCTCTCTAAGATATCATCCATCCACGCAGGGTTCACAACAGGAGGAACCAGTGCAGCTCCAGCTATAGGAAGCCCAAGTAGCATGGCCACGTCCTGCAGTGTCGGCGCCATCTCACCAACGGTGAGGTGGAACGTGTGTGTCTCAGGCCTCCACCGATCCACCCAAGCTGTCAAAAGTGCACGGTCCACTGGAAACCGAGGGCTCCTGCGGCCCCTCGGGTCCAACAACTGGGCAAGAGGTAGCAACCCTGCCGCACGTAACCTGTCATTTGAATTGTGAGAGCTTTAGATTATGAAAAAAATATCAAAATATGGAGAAATTGACAAATATTGAAATAATATAGAAAACATATGCGTACCTCGGGGTCCAACGTGGATCCACACTCCAAAAGTCGTCAAACGTCCTAAGTCTGAGTGTGTCGTGAAGCTCCCCAGAAGACAAGTGTGATCGATGCTTAGCATCGATCACTGGATCGATCAACTCCAGGTTAGCCATCTACCTATGAAACACACAATGTGCACTTAAACATTAACATATAAACATGATAGCAAATACACAAACAATCCTCAAAGTATTACAATACGATACCTAGTGTTCTAAATAATTATTACACACAATGTTTCATAACGTAGGCATACGGAATTGAAAGACATAGTTCTTGACACATGATGACTACAGGTAGAAACAAACAAACATAAATAGATCACACTTGATCAAATTAAGTCGATGGGCCAGCTTCTTGATTTTGCTTCTTTGGCTTCCGCATGGGAACACGCCTAAACTCCACATTGTCGGGCCCCTTCTCCACTGGGTATTGGCCACAATCCTTTCTTAAATGGTCTCCACCACATACCAAGCACTCCTTTGTACGACGTTTGACCTTCGCTTCATCCATGTCATTCTTTAAACGCCTAACCTTTCTGCGACCTTTACTTTTAACCTTTTTGTCAGGATCTGGAACCCAAATGCGTTCTCCCTCTGGTGGCTTTGTGAAATCAGCCACAGCACGCCACCCCAGTACCTCGCCCTGCCATGTAGCCATCACAGCTTCCTTGAAGTGGTATGGTGATACGAAGTGATGAGGATCAATCTTTGCCTTGGCACATCGAGTGAATACATGTGAGCAAGGCAAATGCATTAGCTTAGGCTTATTGCAACTGCACTCGCATTTGTTCAACTGCGGCCACAATGTGCATTCCATCGTTACTTCGGATCGACCAATCCCAAGTCCGCTCTTTCCCCGCAACAAGACTTCGAAGACGAAATCCCTATTACCTGTTCTCCTAACCATGTGCATCTGCCCCTTCGCACTCTTTTCTTTGATGTAATCGGTGATCTTAGCACTGAACATCACTTGTGGGTTGGCAACATGCAAAACTGCTTTTGCATAGCGATCTTGCAGGTATGTTTGTATCCCACGAGTTATACCCTCCAGAATCCCCACTAAAGGCAAGCACCGAGTCCCTTTCAATGCCCAATTATAAACTTCTTCCCCATTAGTGGTCATAATATCATAGCGGGATCCATCCGTATCTGCTATCAATGCCCATTTCTCCATCGGCTCATTCTTGATCCAATCTGAGAAGCTCTTCACCCTTCGTCCACCCCTCCTGCGCCTAATTTTGTCCTGCGGTTCATTAGGCAAAGGATCTAACCCCTTTGGCTCCTCGTCACGTGGCATAGAGGTTTCTTTTTAACCTCGTCCATGTGGTTGCCAGTGAGCTTGTCTAGCTCGCTCCATAATATGTCAAATTTGCTCCTTCGATTCTGTTTGCACAGCTTCTTGAATATATCCATAAGTCGTTTGCTCTTAAACTGCCTGTAGAAGTTTGCCCCCAGATGCCTCATACACCATCGACTATGCAGATCGGGCCAAAATTCCTGATCATTATAGTCTGTCTGCAATGTATCAATTGCTGACAATAATCCCGCATGGCGATCATGTAAGATGCAGACATAGGGTCTCTGCATAACAACCGCTCGCTTCACCCACCTCAAAAACCACAACCAACTCTCTGTATTCTCACTCTCCACAAATGCAAAAGCAATTGGCACAATCTGATTCTCCCCATCCACTCCAATAGCGGTGAGGATCTGCCCCTTGTACTTACTAGTCAAGAAAGTGCCGTCCACAGCAAGAACAGGTCGACCATGCATAAATGCTTGTATCATACAACTAAATGACCAAAATGCACGGCGTAGGACCCTGTCCCCATTTGTATTTTCAAAATCGTTCACCGCAACCACAGTTCCTATATTCCTAGCTTGCATAAGCTCAAGCAGGCCAGGTAGGTTGTGGTACGAGTCCTCGTATGTCCCGAACCTTCTTTCCAAGGCCTTTTGTTTTGCTCTCCATGCCATATCATAGCTGATCTCATAGCCTAATCGATTCTCTATGGCATGCATTATAGCAAAAGGAGACATACCGGTCTTCTGCACAATCTCAGGATACATGTACTCAGCTACAAACTGTGTAGTCATGTTCTTGTGTTTCAGAAGAGTCCTATCCAATGAACACGAATGGCCTACCACGATAGACGCCACAAATGACGTCTCAGCTTTTGGCAGGTATCCGTGAACCCTCCATGCGCAACCCGGAGCCGTGCACTTGACGTCATATGTCCTCGGGTTTGAAATGACCACCGTGAACTCCTTCTTCTCTGAGAACGCCCACCTCTTTACGGCATGCTGAAAAGATATCTTATCAGGAAACATCTGCCCTTGACGGACCTCTATAGCATCATACTCCCAACATGAATTGTGGCCATCATTAACAGCTAAGTTCTCCATATTGATCCAGTCCTGCGGCTCTTCATATCCCATGCCCCATCCCTGACCAGCTGTTCCATCAACGAAGGTATGAAACTCATCATCATCCATGTCCATTTCATCAACAATTGCCTCATTGACCTCTCCCGAATCTGCTTCTAGTGTGCCAACATTTATTGGCAACCTATCCTCAATGGTTGGATGAACCACAGGATTTGCAGCAACTTGACTTGGCTCGACACCAACATGACTCGGCTCGTCACCAACATATTGCTCTGCATGAACAATTTATCCCACGACTCCATCTTGCTCTGTATTTACGACATTGTCATCAACCTCCTTCTCCAGACGGGTTGTTGTCAGATTACATTGCACCAGCAACAAGTGAGCAAAATGCCGTTGCAATCCCATCGTCACAAATTGCTTCCAATGTTTAGTGCTTCTCACCTCCACAAGTTCCTATTTCCATGAGCCTTCACGCTTTCGAGGAATCATAGCTCTCACTACAAACCGATACTCTAAAGGATTCACATTCAACAGACTATGTAACCAGCCATACACTTCGCCTCGTTGCATCTCTACCGGATTATTCAAAACACTATCCACATACTGAAAATTACTCAAATCTACCCCATAGTCACGATGCTCAATTTGAACTTCTCCGTAAAAAACTCGGAAACTCACTACACTGGACATCCTGCTAAAAACAAATTAATTACTATCGGCATTATATGTTTTACATAATTAATTTATCTGTATACATAAGTATTTTAACACTCATTAACAAATAACAATGCATCCTTTTTTTTAAATTTAATTATACATTTCATAATATATTAACTACCTACCATTACACTTCACTAAAAATACTACTCTACTACTTACACTAACTTCCCTACCGTTAACTAATCCATACACTAATACTATTTAACTAATCTAAAGCTACTTTACTAATCCCTATACTACCGCAGCCACTAATCAATACTAGTTTACTAATCCAAATAGTTAGCCTAACTAAACAAATCAGAAAAAAAAAAGAAACTCACCTTCCCGGTGCCGCCCGAAGCGGCGACCTCCAGCCGCGGCGCTCAGGGCGAGCGGGCCCACCTCCTCCACGGCTCCAGCGGCGCTCCCGGCACTCCTCTCCAAGCAGCGGCGCACCCCGTCGCCCTCTCTCTCTCTCTCTCGCCGTCGGTCGCGAAGATGCGAATGGAGGAGAGAGAGAGAGAGGACGGCGCGGCAGCGGATAAGATTCTGCGGCCTGTCGGTCCGTGGACGACCGACAGGCACTTATCGGGTGCCGGACGACCGACAGGCTTGCGTGGACAGCTGCGGGCGACCCGATAGCCGACGTGGCAACCTGCCGACACCTAATCGGGCTTTGGATGACCGATAAGGGACCTGTCGGTCATCCAGTTACCGACATGTACCTATTTCTGCGATATTTTCAAATGGAGCCCCTGTTTCGCAATTTTTAATTAAAATACTATTATTTAAATAAAAAATTCGTCATCTATTTGTATGCCAAGTTTCATAATTTTTTTTCAAAACTTCTAAGTAGGTTTTTTTGAGAGGGTTTCAACGATTCCACCGAATATGTGGTTTGCACCGAATATTTTCCCTTCATACATGATTCCATTTATTAGAAAAAATTAGAAATAATATGATTTCCTTCCGAGAAGGGATTATGTTCCAAAAACATGTGGCAAAAGGGATCCTGATGCTAAAACAGATAATGTAGAAGGTTTCATCGTTTTTCCAAAAAAAAAAAGGTTTCATCTTTGTTGCAAAAGTAATCTGAAGGGTCTAGCGACAGCAGCAAGCATTCAATGGAGGCCCTAAGGATCGATATATTCCCCTCCTATACTCTGAGGGATCGGATAGCTGTGGCGGCGCTCATGGCGATTGTCGCTCATCCTCCAGCAATTGACAATCTCGTGGCATGGTTTGAGATGTTGCAGGTTTTAGGATCTCCATTCGTCGTGGTGTTGCATGGGAGGTTTGAGATTCGACAATGACGCCGGCTGCACCAAGGATATGTTTCTTTTCTTTTCTTTTTACTTTCTTATTTTTCATATGAGTGTGGCATTATGCTCGCGTGATGAGGACAGAGTGATGTACGTTGCTACCTAACCAAAAACGAGTGACGTAAACACGCCCTTCAGAATGTCAGACAGTTCCAATGACACCTTGATTAAACAAATCCAAACGTACGTGACTTACAGAACACTGAACCACAAAGACTACAACAAACACACTAACAAGTTACTGTCCTGCAGTTTCATGGAAGTCCACATCTTCACAACAGCTATTTTAACACAAGACTGGAGAAGTATCTCAAGTAGCCGTGCGTTACTATGACTGCGCTGACGATCAAATACTTATATAGGATACGTACCTAATTAATCAAGTTTATTAACACCTATAAGAAATACTAAATAACTAAACACGATGCAAATTAAGATTCAGATCACCAGTGAGATAAAATCTTGGAAATGAATTCCGGCCTGTGGCAGTCAGTTCCAGTGTTCCACACGATGCCCCTAGCTACTCCTGATCCATCGCCACGACTCCAGCCTCCATCCTCTGGCGAGCCTCCTCCTTTACCCGAACAGCGGCCCAGATCGCCTCCATGGTCACGTCGTCAAATGGGTCCTCGACGCGGTCGTACACGTCATGTGGGAGCTTCAGCAACAGCCTCTCGGCCACGATGCCGTCGGCGAGCGTGCCGTACCCGGCGACGCCCAGGGCCTCGGCATGCGCGACCTGCTCTGTGAGGGGCTCGCCCTCGTCGATCTCCAAGTCGAGGAACTGCTGCCACGCGATGGCGGATGCCGTCACGTCGTAGGTGCGCGCCACGGCACGCCACACCTCCGCGCCGGTGGCGTGGCGCACGTAGTCCGGGAACAGGCGGCCGGAAAGCGCGCGCAGGATGAGGCCGCGGCACACGGCGTCGTCGCGCGCCCACTGCCTCGCCGCCGCTGGCCGGAGGAGGAGGCGGCGGAGGGTCCTCGGTGAGCACGTGCGCGACGCCGGCGGTGTTGAGGGCGAGGAGCATCGACTCCTTCCACCGCGGGTAACCGTCGGCGCCGTCCAGCGGCCTGACGCGGCGCAACGTCATGGATCAAACAACAACCTGAGAGATAGAGAATCGAGATGTGCGAAACAATCAAGACAAGAACAACGATTGCATCGAAAGAAACACTTGGATTGGGATTGGAGAATGAAGAAGAACTGGTGGCGGTTTGCTTCAATTCCCAGGGTGTTATCGAGCGATGGATTGTGAGGGCGTTGTTCTGTGTATGTTCTGACTCTGCGTTCTCCTTTAGGGGCCGTTCTTTTGTAGTGGTGGAAAAGGCGGCGGTTGGGGGATTTGAAGCGGTTGGGGGAAGCGGGAACGGGTGCGGGCGTGGGCAGACACGGACGTGACGGTGGGCAGTTTTTATTTGGATTAAATTCTCGAAGGCATTTTTGTCTCAAAAATATCTGAAATCCATTTAAAGCAACATGTCTTTTGCAATTAATTCAACATTTCGGATCCACTAGTCCATCGTTGTCAAAACATGTACTATTTCAACATTTCCAACAAAATGTTTAACTGATTTATATAAATTGTTCTGTTTATCTATGATCGGTAGAAATCCAATGCTTCAAAATTCTTTGAAATTTTAGATGAAATATGATTTAATTGAAAACTTTTAATCAAAAAATCAGGAATACAGGGTGGTATTGACCGATAACACTAAATACTGGTTGCGGTGACTGATACTAAAAAATTCAAGAAAATCATTGTGATTCGGTCAAAACTTTTTTCACTGAACGTAACACTTGGATCTATAAGAAAGCGAGCTATATCTGCTTTTGAAATTAAGTAATAATCAACTATGACAAATGTACACATTTCTATGGTACAATGTAAAATATATGACATATTGTTATCCTAGCGGTTTTATCTAGGGCCTTAATATGAACTCCACCGATGGGCAAAGACCGTCTCACAATATTGGAATCAAGAAAGGTCACGAACGTTGGTCCCATAGTAACGCGAGGGCATCCCATGTGCGTGCATGAGATTGTTGGGATTCAATTATCATCGCAATAATCGAATACCCGAACAATAGCGGTAGAAAGATATGCAGGTGGACCAAGATAATTAAAGTGGTGGCATCACTGATATGGGGGGAATAGTGTGCTCTCAACCGTCCCATCACAAGGTGCACGTAGATGGGTATTTATAGGGGAGTCGAGGAGGCATTTCGGACATGCCCAAAATACCCCTCGTCCGCCATTACAAACATGTTCTGCTAGTTGTACAAAAATGTCCTAGGGGTAGTTTCATCTTTTCCCAGCCCGGAGGAAGAAACCCTAGCGTCGCCGCCCTCCAGGCACCTTTCTTTGTACCCTTGAAGAGCCGAGAGCGCCGCCATTTGGTGCGTGTCCGAGTCCGGCTCCGCTAAATGGCGACAGATCTGATGGTTGTTGCCGTTGCAGTTGGCACTGTCTCCCCAACAGAGATCTTTACCACCCTACCCTTGTCTGAAAATTCGCTCTCATAGTGAATTGAACCTACTTTTTTGTACACATGTACAGCCCGTCTAACGGTCCTACTTACCACACTGCCTTAATACGTGTAAATTACTAAGCAACTGTTAAAAAACACTCTTACAATGCAAATGCATGCTTAAAAAAGTCTAACCACCTTGATTAACACTTTAAGCACCAGGTGTTAACTTAAGCTTCTCCATTGCACATGCTCTAATGTGCTCTGTCTGACCGCAGTTCCGACATTTGTGCCCTTTTAGATTCTGTGCTATTGCCGCCTCATCCTAGAGGTCATCTTTGACGCAAGCCACGCAACACTTCTCCTTAGCCTGAGTTTGCTCCGAAACCAAGTCCATGTTTGTGCAACCAACCGCCGGAGTGGGGCCTTCGCCAGTGTGGGCGGCGGGAGATGGCGGTTAGGCCTGCTTTGTCAACCGCCGCTACAGATCAATTTGTAGCGGTAGTTATTTTGAACCGACGCTACAGGCCCGTGATTTGTAGCAGCACTTGCATAGCGGTGGTTGGCCGGGTCCGCCGCTATAGGCCATTTTCAACCGCCGCTAAAGGAGGGTTCTATTGTTGTGGAAGACGCCGGGGGCGCGGGAGGCGGCGGAGGGAGGTGGCCAAAGGGCTGTTGCCTCTGCTGGCAAGGGCCTCGCTGGTGCTTCGAGAGTGAGTCAGCGTGTGCAGAGCTCAGCAGAGCTTTAACCCGCCAAGGCAGGGCGGTGGTGCATGGGGCGGCGGTAAGATCGAGTTGTTAAAGAAACTAGAGGTTGAAGAAAGCCTGCAGCCGTTGGATCTCCTTATCCAACAGTTGATCAATATTTGGGTGTCGGGCACTCGAGAAAAGCCCAGGTGTCCTGTTGGCAGCCCCACCGGAACGAGATGGCAACGGCGAGGTCGGAGGTGCGTGCCACAGCTCCATCGCTGTGGTGAAGCAGGCGTAATTCAAGAGCAGGCGATTGTAGAGTGCGGCGATGATGTGGTCACGGCAAACACAGTCGTTGCATGCCCTCTTGGCCGCTAGTGACGCCGCAGCTTTGCTTCGAGCGCCGTCATCGCCGTCCGTGCCGTTCAGTGGCTTGAAGGACACATGTGGCACCGAGTCAATGAAACTGCTAAGAACGAATCTGTAGAAAGTATCTTGGTGATATTTATTGACGATGATGCTAGCTATTTTTGATTCGGAATGTAGAAATCTGTGCGCGCTCCCCAGAGGAGACCAGCACAAGGCGAGTATCAGCCGCACCCGCAGCCAACGGCAAAAATGACAAACCATCAGGCCCCCTACCTGTATTTTGTTTTTGCGTCTACCCTATCTGTATTATTTGGGTCTTCTTGACCAGATATAGTGAAAATACTGTTCATGTAGCTATTTGGCCCTTGGAATTGGAAGCCCAGGAAATAAATGACATCTTGAGAGTGTCTGAAGAAAATATTGTTCATGTCTGAATGCAACAGTTTGTTCCGGTTAAAGCACATTTAAAATTCAAGAAATTGCAACGCGTATAGTCACGTATCCAGCGGCTTGATGTGATACTATTGAACAAAAGCACGTTAGCAACACCCCACATGGGGTTGGCAAGGCCAAGGTGTGCCTGTGCCAACTATATAAGTAGCAATTGACAATTGATATCATGGAAAAATCTATCTGATTCACTTCATGAGGAACTTGGTAATTACGTGATCTTCATTTAGCCAAATACTAAGTAGTAATTAAGCAATCAATTTGTTTTCCAGATATGCATCCGCCAACTAACCAATGAGTTAGCCAACAGTCAATTAGTCCTCATTTCGGATGAAAAACATTCCATGGTCGGGGCAGCAAGTAATTTCTCTCCAAAATAAGCACACATTTATATTCTCAATTAGTATTTCACTGGATGGTCTTAAAAAAATAGTATTTCACTACATGAAACCTTAGAGTATGTAGTGCTATATATACGAGGCGTCTCCCGGGTTACCAAGACACGACTTAGCCTGACCACTAGCCATAAGCCATGGGTGCCATCACTATGCTTGTGGCTGTGATGATGCTGGCTCTGCTTCTGGTTGCGCCATCCACAGCGCACGACAGCCATCATCCTCCAATGGTAGCGCCGGCGCTTGCTCCCTCACCAGTGCATCACCATCATCGTCACCACCACGAGCCGGCGCCAGAGTCAGCCCACGCTCCCGGTCCTCACCACCATGGCAGTCATCACGTTCCATCGCCAATCCCGCACAACCACGGCCACCGCGCTCCGGCTCCAAGCCCACATCACCGTGGCCACCATGCTTCAGCTCCAAGCCAGCATCACCGTGGCCACCATGCTTCAGCTCCAAGTCCACATCACCACCACCACGGGCACCATGCTTCGGCTCCGGCACCAACCCATCAGCATCACCACCACCACAGGCACCATGCTTTGGCTCCGGCGCCAACTCATCAGCATCACCACCACGGTCACCAGGCGAACGCACCCCATGCGCCGTTGCCAAGCCAACCGTCTGCTCCTGCTCCGAGTCCCAAAAGCTACAGCTGGGCATGATCAAGTATTAGAGACTCTGACGCTCTATAAGGATTCTAATTTCTCTGATACGTTGTGTAATCTGGGAGCGAAAAAAACATAGATCTCAATACATTTATTTGATTATGATGGACAGATCTGTATAATAAGGTGGATAATGCTATGGCAACGCAAGGGTTAATGAATTTCATTATTTTCACATTGATTTGTATTTCAGATTTGGTAACCAGAGAAAAAGGAGGGTCCAATAAAATAGGAGAAAACTATAATGTCTTCTCTTCCTTCTATCTCCGTATGTCTGCCGGTTAGCCCAAACTATTGAGTTCACGAGCTGGCACACCATGTTGTGCTCACATCTACAAAAACCTTAGAATATCGGTTATCTCACTGTAGCCAACACAGCTCGATCACGCGCCCAGTACGACTTGGAATCGGATCATTCAGATATTAATTTTAAATCACTCATGCATAGGATTTCCTGGTACCCAAACAATTCCCTGGTACATATACGTGACGAACTGGTGACCAAAAGGAACCAGAAACGACAGGAACCTACTAAGCAGTTGTCAACAATAAAGAACATATCAGATGCTCGCACAAATTTTAATTTACATGCTTCCGTGATGTGTTGACACGCTTTAGTAGTGATGTATTGACACGCTCCCCTGAAGGTATTATTTCAAAATGCCTAATTTTATTGTGCCTCTTTACCACTGATGTATTGACATGCCTCCCTCAACTGCCTAATAACTTAGCAACATGGAACGGAAACAAAAACAGGCCACATCCCACATTCACCATCACTGTGGCTGCGGAGGGCGATGACGCGAGCACCTATTGTTGGTCCCTGGCCCGCGGCAGAGCGTTATGACTGCCGAGAGTTCGCGCAGGACACCCCCTCCATGGTCGTCGAGCTCCTGGCGACGTTCGCCGACAGCAGCCGCGCCGTTGTCGCAGAGTACGCCGGGCCGCTTCAAGGGCCGGCCGTTGACGGAGGACAAGTGCGCGGTATCACGGCCGGCGCGGGCGTGCTGCTCCGTGACGTCGCGCCAGGACTAGGTGCGCGGCATCGACGGCATGGAGTACAAGACTCGGTAGCCAAAGGAGGGGCACGAGGACGACAAGAAGCCGAAGGAGACCACGTACGTACAAGATATATGTCGTAGCCTGCGACGCAGAAGGAGAAGGACGGCTACGGGTCGCTGGCGGCATCACACGCGTACGTATCGCTCGCCGGAGATCATCCTGCGACGGCCGGATCAACACGTGGGTGCTTGGCTGCATCTCTTGCTTGGCCGAGCTTCTCGCCGGCGCGCAGGGTTAAACGTCTGTTCAGCGGCAGATGGTGCGGATCAAAGTGCTGAGCGAGCTGCTGGACAGCAGCCTGGCGCGCGTAGGCTCAGCGCCGAGGTCTCGCTCAAGACACACGGTGGTTCAATCGCCATTCCCATTCGGGCATTTCTTTGGTGGCTGCTTCATGTAGCTCAAGGCAGTGAAGTTGTCGTTGGCAATCTTAGCTTTAAGTACTGTACGAGTTGAAAATTTCCGTGTAGTCCTTCCTTATAATGCTTTAATTTGTGTTCAAGTAAAAGTTAGTTTTTAAGGGACTCATATTCTGGTTAACGTATGAAGCGCATAGCAAAGTAGGAGTAATTAGTTTTTTCCCGTATCTCCTTGTAAACCTCACGGTTCACCAATGCAAGCTCCTTATATTGGTGGTGCAAGAGAAATGCATGAGTTCAGCGCCTGGCACTCGAGTCTGGCAGCATCGCGCAACACCCACCCGCCTAGCGCTCCCACCCAGGATCTCGTCAGCCACGCACGCTGCTTCGACTGCTTGCTAGTAGCTGCTTAATACTGCTTGCCCGCCAGTGCTAGCTCCTTGCTGGTAGAGCTTGCTTGCTACGTAGCAGGGATTGCCGCCACGCACGCTGCTTCTACTCTCATTTTCCTGAGAGTGGCCGCCAGGGATTGCCGCCACGAATTCTTCTCCTGTCGGTCGACCGCCACGAAAACTGCATTTCAGTGGCGCCATATTTGTGGGGTATATTGCGTGACGGGTGGCCCTAATGAATCATTTTGGTGGCGGTTTTGAGTATTTTCGTGACGGTTTCAAGCTCACAGGAAAAATCGAGTCTGTGGTAGTGTACCGTTGACTGCCAATGGGGGAGGGAGGCGGCTGTGCTAAACGTGGCAACGGACGGCGTTGTGATGGTGCACGGTGACGGTGGCTAGGAAATGGTGGAGAGAGAGAGAGAGAGAGAGAGAGAGAGAGAGAGAGAGAGAGAGTAGAGAAACTTCTTTTTCCTTCATTTTTTCTACCACACCGAGAAATCCATATTTTAATTCGCCATACTAGACAACCAAACCTAATGATACATATCATCATATTGTATAAGATTATGTAACTAGTTCATATAATAGTATGGTTAAGCAAAGATCCATGATCCCAAATAAGACGCGCCTACGTGTAAAGGGATGCTGACGTGTCAAGTGGTCACTCCAATCTACTTGGCGTGACCGAAGTATTTGTCACGGCGTTTCGAATGGCATGCCATGACCAATCGGTCTAGATCTTGGAAATAAGATTTTCCACGTGCTGTTTTTAAAATATTAGTTTAAAAAAGTCTAAATTAAAAAAAAAAACTCCGCAAATAATGAGAAAAATTAAAACACATGAAAGCAAAGTATAGCCATTGATACATTTTACTAAATGAAAAGTCATACAAATTTGAAACTAAATCTATCGTATATTCTATTCTAAGATCACTATGGCAATTAATTTAACAACATCATCCTAGAGTTCATTTTTGTACAAAACCATCCACTTTCTATATTTTTTCACACAAGATATTGAAACATGAGGAAAGTAATTTCACGTATCAATATTATTCGATAGTAACCTCTGAGCTTTGACAAGTACTTGTAGAGAAAAAAATGCGATGATAGATATGGCAGCACAATAAAAGCTTTCAATCTAGATGCCCCTACACTTTGCAGATCCTTTAGGAACTCACCAAGGCCGTGGGGAGGGGGGTGACAGGTGGGGGTAAAAACAGTGGTACGACAATGCGTGATATTGGATATATTCCAGGTTGGTTGATGGAGGAGGTGGAGGTGGACGCGGAGGAGGAGCCGGAGACGGTGCTTGTGCGGGAGAAGGAACTGGGCTAGGAGTCAGTGTCACACCCGGTTTTAAGGCCAAAACCGAATGCTCATCTATATGTGTGCCCAGGATCAAGATTCACACATATAGGACAAAATGAAGTAACAGTACAACCAATGTCACAAATAAATCGTATAATTATTACAATGTCTCAAAGGACTAAACAAATACAAACGCTAGCGGAAGACTCCATAACGCCACAGGCAGTCGACCGGGGGCTCCACAAGTTTAGTCTTCACCACCATCTTCAAAGTAATCCATCTTCACTCTCTGAGCAGCATATCATGATTGTAGAGGAAATAGCAAGCGTGAGTACATGTCGTACTCCGCAAGTGTTGGGAAAGTAATGACATGAAGGCTTATAACAAGAAAGGCTGACATAAGGCTAAATGCAGAAATAAGCACCCTAAACCAATGGTAAAGCATTCCTGAATTACTAGGTGAATGTTAACCCAAACCAACAATTAATTAGACACTACAAGGTACCCCCTTGCAGTGAAGTAGGCTACCCGCCCAAAAACCATACTACAAGTTACCCACTTGCAGCATCCAAATGGCTACCCGCCAGAACCATATCCATCCATCCATCTCTAATCATGTGAGGATCCAGGCCGCTCGTGACCGTGAGCACGGCTGTCATGACAGTTTTACTTCTCTGCAGAGGTGCACAACTTTACCCACAGGGTGGTGATTTCATCACTATTCAGTGACTAAAACCTCTATGTTGCCTTCACACTACCAAAGGTGTGAGACCAAGAGATCACCACATGGTCTTTCAAAGTGCTTCCCAGCCAGCCAACATCCCCGCTAAGGTTTCCCTACTGCCAGTACCCCTGAAACAGTAGACCCCTCTTGCGCCTTGGCTAGAGTACCCCTCGATCACCTGAGTTTGGAAGTAACCCTTCCTCCCCCATTCCATGAACGCCGGCAAAACTGGGAAGACAGCATAATACTTGACCAAGTCTACCATAATCAACCCTGTGCTTTGCGCTGTTGTCCTGGGTTGCCGCTCCACGAACCGGTCCTTAGCAAACTTGAGCAAGACTACCACATACCAAAGTCTCGTGCTAACTGCACCATCATCAACATACCACTTGCTCAAGTTACAGCATACCTAAGTTCCAGGTTGCTAAAAAGATTAACCGATCCATGAAGATTATGTTCAAGTGAAACCATTAGTCAAGATTATTAGTCAAATTTGTTCTCCAACCCATGACAGCAAGCTAAGCATTTTCTACCCATCCACATTATTATTAACAACTACCATCACCCGGCGACAAGGATAAAGTAAGGAACAAGGTATGACACATGGGATTCAAATTAAACGCAATGCATGCAAAACTAGAGGGAGAAAGAATTGGGTTCAAGATGCGTCAAGGAACACTTGCCTCAAAAGAAGTGCTGCTGCTCAGAGTCTTCTTGTCTTGATCTTCATCTTGTTAACTCTCGAACACGCATTTCTAAATAACGGTAACATGCAAAGCACACAAAGCACAAACAATAAGAAACAGTACACCAAACAGTATCAAATTACTCTAATAACAGTACTAAATGATGTAGCTCAAGCCTACGATCACGTGAGCGCAAGAATCACTTAAAACGGAGTTACGAGCAAAAAGTTATGACATTTGAAAGACTAAACACTAAATCTGGAAAAACAGAAACAGTCACGAAATGAAATGTGCGTGTTCCCGTTGATTGGATACATATTTTGGAACAAGGTTTTCACAAGAATATGCGCAATTTTGTGGAACATGTTGGACGCAAGATGATTGGGGCACTGGTTTACCTGACAAAGAGATCAAATGGTTGGATCTAGATGGAGTTGTTCTGGAACAGTTAACGGTGGCATTGCGTTCCTGGTCGATTCATAAATGATCTCAATGAATCCTTTGGGGGACGCGTAGTAGACTTTCTGGAACACAACATGGTCTTGGGTTTAGGTCAGAAAAGTAGAGAGATTGGTTGGAACATGAAAAACAATTACCATTAGACGCGCTGGACAGATCCAGAACAGGAGCAGTAGTCATTGCGAATTAGATCCCCGTCGAACCAGGTCAGATCTTGGGCTGAATTTTTGGTATGTTGTAGAGGACTCTATTGCGCACCTGCTGGAAAAATTTGGTTGCATTTGGATGGATGTATCGCCGGGAACGTTGATGCCAATATGTGACTGTGCTGCTGGACGCGAGGGTGGCGACGCATGGCGGCAGCCTGACGGCGTGGGAGGGGTTTGGAGGGCAAGGAGGACGTGGGGAAGGCTCCCATATATGTAGAGGGGGTGGCCTAGGGTTTGGGAGATGGTTTGGGCTTGGCCCATAGGTGAGGAGGGGTGAGGAAAGGTGGGCCTCGGCCCAAACGGCAAGGAAATCGATGGGTAATTTAGATATGGTGGTGGACTGCCTTTGTGCTTGGCCCAATAAGCCTTAGGGCCATGCGGAGGACGTGGGGAGGAGTCCAGACATTTATAGGAGAGGTGTGAATGATGTGTTAACGAAATAAAAGGCGAAAATAAGGAGAAAAGTGTATAAGTCGAGTGCTAAATGCAGTTTTTATTTCCTTTTGTGCGAAAACGGTAAGTGAAATGAATGTGGATTGAATCATATCTTGGAAGTAGATTGTCGGAGACATCATATCGACATGAATGAATGTATAGATGACGAGAGGTGATGTTATAAAAGGAAATAGCACAACTCATGTGGTCAGAACGAACATACACAAGCCTGAGTTTATATTGATGCGGAAAGGAATAAAGAAAACAAGAAAATCTCTGAACTTGATCTACAGAGTCGTAGACGGAACTGAAGATCATAGTTGAATAGATCAAGGTACAAATTTATAAATGCATTATGAGAGAAACAATGATTCGACTCAACGAAGATCAAAATGACAAGGGATCAAAGAAATTTATATTAAATGATATAAAAGATTGAATAGGTATAAGACATATGACACCCAAGTGATATCTATTATTTTAACATCCAACTTTATGCTATGTATCAATGACATGTGCACCTGCCATTGCATCGACATAAATTTGGTAACTAAAATAATATAATATCATTGTGTGGTTATGCCAATATAGAGGCCACGAGGTAGCATGACTTGTAAAGAGTCTATGGAATGGATAAACAGATTGGTTGGAGGTGTAAGATAAATGAGAAAGAACTAGATAAACAAGAACACATGATGCTATCATTGAATGATTGAATATAGTTGAATTTGATTATGATACAATAACAAAAGAGATAACTGAAGAAGTTTATAGTATTTGTAGGACCCTTTCATATGAGTGTGTTGTGCAAAGCAACAAGGCATGAAGAGATGAACACATCGGTGAGGAGTCAAATGGCGGTGTTGAGGAGCTTGGAGGGAAAGAGGAAGACGACCCGTGAGGCCTGATTTCCATGGGAGAAGCGAGATAGGAATGTGATGACCGATTTTTCATGATAGACGAGGATGAACGACAACTGTCGTGCGACTTTGGGTGTTGCACGATGCAGTGGCATGCATGTATTGTGCGTGCTAGGGTTTGTAGGGCGATGTGATATTCTTGACTGGATAGAGCAGGGCTTTGGTGTTTATTGAGGAGATGGAGGCATTGTGGGTCGTGGTTGACTAAAACAAAGACACGATGGTAGCAAGGTAAAGACATTGTCGCTAGACTCAAAACTTTAGTGGGCGCTAGCTGCAGGTAGCATTGAGAGAGAAAGGAGCAAAATATCAGGACATCGGTATCGGGATGCAATGGTTTCCATGTAAGTAGCTAGCAGGTAAAATAGAGATGGCCAAAAGAGAAAGGGAAAAAGGTGTCGCAAGCTGCAACATTGGGTCCCAATATAGCTACGTGTGTATATTACAAAGTAAGTCACGATAGATAGAAAATAAACAAAGGAATGAAACGTCTGGGGTACAAGCTGATGGAGAGACATAAAGAAATTAGAAATGATTGAAAGTGCAGGCAGGTAGCTCGTTTGCTTGCAACTCAAATGATAGAAATAAGCAGAAAGAAAAATGACAGGGTAACATTAGGAGAGGTAAGGTTTGGCGAAAGCTAAATAGCAAGACCATGATAGGAGGAAAAATAATAGGGAGGAGGGCGATTGGGTGGTGATAGCGAAGGTCTGATGGATTGACTGCACATTGAGGAAGAAAGACATATAACTAGATAGATAGATAAAGAGCCTCGGGAAAAGATCAGCTGCTTGTTGTGGTGCAGCTATCTTCATTACAAACATTTAGTAGAAAGAGAGAGAAAGAAAAGATGATTGAACAATGAAATCAAGCTGCTCGCAGGTGGCTTGATTGCTTGCAAACAAATGTTAAAAATGAACAGAGAGTAGAACGGCATAGTAACAGCAAAGAGTATGGCTTGGTTGTACATAAGCTTCATGGCACGATCGAAGGAAAATAAATTAAGGATGGTAGACAAGAGAAAAAGAAAAAGGAACATAAGAGGCAAAACAAAAGGCATGCAGAGATATTTCGATTGCATAGTTGTTGCAAACGGATAGCTTGAGTGTTTCCATGCTGTCAGAGAAAAGAGAAGAAAAGAAATGAATAGGATAGCAGCTTGGCCGGAATTAGGCCTAGGCTAGAAATAAGATTATTATCGCTATTCGAAAACTAATCCGAACTACAAGATCACTAGTGAATTTTAAAAATTCATTTTTCACACAGAGAAGAACCTAATGTAGACTAACGAGCATGAATGCAACAAAAAAATTAATATAACCTATATTAATTTAATTTATTTAGAAAATAATTCATTTGCCTAAAGAAAAGTGACAACAGTCGAATATTAAAGTTAAATTTTAAACTATTTCCAAAAAGTTTTAAAATTTAGTGAAATTTAAATCACATTCCAAAATTTGAAATTTTGGGGTGTGACAGTCAGGCCTGCTATATATACACTTTATATTCTAAGTCAATCACATTCGTGGTACTGATTTTTGCACTTAGGAGAATCTTTGAGGATTGGCGGTTGCTATAGCGGCACCAGTCGTAAGCAAACCTAGATTATGCGATAATTCTCTCCTAGAATTTTCTCGAGCAAAATATAGCGAAGCATCGCATTGAGATATTGCTTCCAATGGCGACAACTATTGAGACAATAATTATAAATCTTTCGGTGGTGGTTGTTCCCATTGCAAAGAAAAATAGTGACAGATGCAATATTGTAAGAATGAGTGTACAAAACATTATATTATTTGATATGTTAATCTCTAAAATATTTTTTCTTCTAGATCTAACTGTTGTTTCCTAGTTTCAAAACATATCACATAAAAAGATAGCTCAGAAACAACAATGGGCTCCAACGTGCCATATCAAAAAGAGTGAAATGCGCCGGTGGTACAACAACTTGTGAGGTGGGTGCGATTTAGTCAAACAACTTGAAAATTGCTCAAACAAGTCACACAACTTGTTACGGGTGTGAAAATGAATCATAAATCACCACCACGACACTGCCTAGTTGATTTGGTTACCACATAGACTAAGTATTGCTACATAAGCAAGGATTGACAAAGAGACACATGTGAATAATCTTCTCTTCACTTGATGTTATAGGATAAGTCCTATAGAACAAAACAACAACAACATTCATGTATATGTTTTCAATGATGTGTACTATAAACATGTATTTCGTGTAGCATAGGCAAAATTACTTTGTTTTCTTCATACTCTTGCAAATGCATAACATCATTTGCCTACATGACGATTATTCTTGGCTCGCATGTCATCCTAATATGATGTTGTGACATGCTTTTGACTTACTTTGCACCCACATAACAAAGTGTTTGATCTAATTGAGCGGTTTTCAAGTTCTGTGACTAAAATGCACCCACCTCACAAGTTGTTGCACCGCTAATGCAATTTACTCTATCAAAAACTTATAATCTAGGTTATCGTTGAAATGTTGCCATATGTTACAACATTATATCTTCCCCACTTAGGCATCCTTCATCTAGTCAAACACAAAAAAAAAAACTCTAGGCAATTCACAATACCAAACTCATTCCTGGCTGGCATCAAATAACAATTGATGAGCCCATTAGTTCTTGATCCAGTGGATACGACTTAACAAAGGATTTTAGTGGTTAAGTGTCATTACACTTACTATTTGTCTTGGCAATATGAACAATCTTTAGAAGTGGTACTTGTTATTATTGTTATACTAGTAAAAAACAAATATCCAGATGGTAAAATGAGTTGTGTCATAGTTAAGAACAATGATAGGAATCCTGGCACCATGTGTGACATTATAGATTAATATGTGAGAACCTTTACGGTACCCTCAAATCGACCTAGGCCGTCAGATGCACTCTTACTATTTTAAACCCCCCCCCCCCCCCCCCCCCCACCCCCACCCCTCTCGGCAAGCAGTATGGTGATTTTTTAAAGAGGTGTTAAGAGTACGGGGGTACCATTGAAAAAAAAACTGCTGACGCCTTTGTAATTTATTCGATATATTAGGTTGGATTTGTGGTACATCTCATTCCTCAATTTGTACCCATTTATTCATATGCATGTTCATCTGTGTTGGTCCTGTTACCTCCTTTCATCGTTTTTGGAACCATAGGCAGAGCCCGTTGCCAATTTCCTTAGGCGGCTGTGCCTGGCGGCGGCGGCGTGGTGCCCTCCTCTCTATTCCATGTAACACGGCGAGAAGGCTGAGGGAGGTCATCAAGGTTCAAATCCTAGTATCCACATATTCACAATAATGGTTATGCGTTAATCCCTAGCTGGTGCAGAGGACGGAAAGGTACAAGAAACCAATGTTCATGAGCAATGTAACACAAAACACATTAGGATAAATTGTAACCTGCCGTGAAATTGGCAAACATATATATATTTATTATTATATTTCCTCATTAGTAGGCGACGAAACACTAGCCAAACAAGAAAAAATCATATGCGCAATGACGTATTGTCCTAACTAAAATTGCTTAGGCACCTTGTAAGCCTACTCGGAGTATTGGTCGATTATAGTTAAGAGTCTTGGTGCAAATACGGTCTCTTCCGTACTTAAGGAGAAAAATAATATCATGTCTTGATCTGTTCTTGCCGCCTCCACAGAATACCGCTACAGAATCGACAGGTATATATCACCGTCGGACCAAGAAAAGCCGATCTTGAGACATATTTTTGATAATAATGTATTGACTGTCTCTGTCAGCCGATCTGTGGCGCCACCGCGGAGGCTGCTGCCACCAGGAGGATGTGCACGCGCGACGACGCGGTGTGCGGCCGCGGCCACATCGTTGCCGCGCTCTCGGACTGCTTGCTCCCAGACATCGTTGCCGTGGCATGCAAGCTACGACCTCGCCGTCGGCGTGGACTCCGTCTAGTTCTGGCGCGGCTCAACCTGTTCACCTTCGACAACGGCAGCGCCCCGCTCCTGGAGCACCTAGCGCACGTGCACGCCCTGGCCGCTTGCTTGGAGCCCGTGTTCAGCGTCGACGTGGCGCGGATCACCAGAGACAGGCTCCCAGCGGACGTGCGGTTCTCGGTCTCTAAGAGCATCTCTAGCAATGGACCTCAAAACAAAACCCCTACTTTCATTTTCCAAACCGGCATGTGAAAATGAGGGCCCAAAATTTGACTTCAACTCCAACAGTAAAGTGACCTAAAACCCTATTTTGTGAAAAAAAGGTGGGACCCATAAATGAGAGGGAGGATTGGAGGACCCTAGAAATGAGGGCTTGGAGATAGAGTTTGAGAGGGCATGCAAAATGAGAGCCCAAGTAGGGTCTCTGCTGGAGTTGATTTTTTGGCTCAAGCTTCTAAATAATAGAGTAGGGGTCCAAAGTATGGGTCTTGTTGGAGATGCTCTGAGAAAGGGAAGGATGGGAGCATAAGCATGCACTTGGTTTGGAGCAACCTAGGACCAGGGAGGAGTGTCGCATGGCTCGCGTCGAAGATGACCCCTGGGATGATGCAGCAATGGATAGGATCCAAAAGGGCACAGGTGCCGGAATTGCCGTCACACGGGCCACATCAGGAGACTGCACCAGAGCTCCTCGTTGATAACAGTTAGGCTGTTCGGCAGGCTGCAGCTACGGCTGCAGGAAAAATGATTGCGAACACTGTAGCTGCTGCTGAAGAAATAACTGCGAACACTGTACCTGCTGCAAAACAGCTGCTGCAAAGCAGCGAGGCGAACCAGGTGAGTGGCTTTCCATCAGTTAGCTTGTCTGCTTATCTGAAATTTGGATGGTTTTATAGTATTATTAGGAAGTGTAGATAGATTTTTTTAGATAATGAAAGGTTCCACCCATCCCAAAGAGGATGTACACAGCCGGTAGTGCAGATAGATACTCCCTCTATTCATTTTTATTTGACGGTTAGCTCAAAATTGCTAATTTACGCAAATAAAATCATTAGGCAATGGAAGATTCATTTTTATTCATTCTGGAAGTAGTCTGTAGTTCGACAAAATCATTAGGCAATGCAAGAAAATCCACTTACCTGTTCCTGGTCATACCGGAATCGAAAGCACTGTGTACAATCCTATTATACCGGATTAACACTGGTCATAAACATTGACGGAGCTACTTGGCAATACGTTTAGCTCTGTTCTATCACAAAATATTGGAATAAGATTACATGGCAACACAATTTGGAAAACACTAAATTGGATTGGAATGTGCAATAGTTGGAATTAAAAACATGATACTATTTTCTGAAAGGTTGCATAGAAGTACAAAATTTGTTGCACGTGTTGAAGGAACCTAAGTTATCTTTTTTAGAGAATAAATTATTAAGAAAAGAAAAAGAAGAAAAGAGAAAAGGATAACACCAGTATAGGGTTTCTTCTCACTGTAGCTTCACTAGACCCATAGTTAATACTATGTGCAAACCATCAACCATAGTTAATACTCCAAGTTTTAGCTCTCCAGTATTAGCAATTCTTTTCTTTTTGAGGCGAAAGTTTTAGCAATTCTGCTGGACATGCTCTTAAGTTTCTTCATTTAGAATATACACATACGTCGCAAGTGTCCGACTTCCTTTGAGGGTGAACATGCTTCACAGTGTTAATGAGTAGCATTAGAGCACGGGCCAACAACATGAGATGGCATGACGCCATGAGCAATCACAGTGGTACAATGGCATCGAACGCGGAGGTATAGACGCAGAATCACATCCAGGAAGGAGAATTGTATGGAGTCTGATTGCTCCACGGGGATAGCGGTTCTTAATAATGGTGGGGAGTTTAGATCTCAGTTGTGTTTGTTGTCAAGAGATGTTAGGATTCTTTGTAGTGGTATGCCTGAAAAAATAAGGACCGATCCCTTGTAGTGGTGTGCCGAATGTTGTGTTAAGAGAGACTAACCACACAGCTCATGAGCTCGCCTAGTATGGCATTCACAGGTTCCCCAAACACTTGGTTCCTCAAGATTGTACCTCTATCCCTGAGTAATCAATAAAACTCTCTTCTCACACACACAAAAAAAAAACGTTCCATTTATGGGAGAACCAGTATAGTTCTTGCCACAAACGTCAGCGTTGTCCTTCAAAGAGATTTTTCATGGACCTTTATAGAATCTTCTGCGTGGGGACTGGAGGAAAATCCCTAATTAGGCAAGGGAACGGAAATGGTTTGGATATCCGTTTCCAAGAGAACCTCTTAAATCTCCCATAAATTAAAATATTGGGGTTTAATAAAAAAAATACCATCTTCAATAGGACCAAATACCACCCCTAACTTTTTCATAGCCCATAAACTTCCTTCATTTATAGCTACAAATAAGGAAAGAATTGGAGGTCCCATACCTTCTTTTTCTAATATAATTAATGTTTTCGTTGCAGCATCTCCAAGAGAGCCCTATAAACCTCCTTTAAATAAAAATATTAGGATTCAATCAACAAAACCATCAACAGCACCCCAGAACCACCCCTAGTTTTTTCATAGCCCTTAAACTCCCCTAATTTGTAGCTACAAACAGGGGAAGAATTGAGGCTCTCATTCCTTCTTTTTTCAATGGAATTAATGTTTTTGTGGCCCTAAATGCTGACATGGCCCAATCAAAAAATGTTTTGATCCAAATTTAGGGAGAGATTGTTGGAGGAGGGAAGAAAAATTGCCCCTCATAATTTTTTGTTGCTTCTAAAAACAAGTTTATGGGGCCAATTTTATGGGGATATCTTAGAGATGCTCTAACCCCAAATGTTGATGTGGCCCAACCAAAAGTGTTTTATCCACTTTTAAGAGAGGATTGTTGGAGGGGGGAAGAAAAATTGCCCCTCCTAATTTTTTTTTGCCCTAAAAACAAGTTTATGGGTTTTTTTTTTAAGATGGTCTCATAACGTAGGGACATTGAAAGCGAAATATTGCAAGGTAAATTCACCGTGTATTTTTCAGTGCCGCAAGACACATATAAAGTACACCTACATGAGGCGTAGGGAGGAAGGAAAACAACAATTACATGCCGTGATCTCAGGAATTAAATAAATAAGGAATAAAATCCTAACTGATCCTGCCTCCAATGACCCGTGTGATCAATTGCCTGCATATGCAATATCCCGTGATTGTAGCGGATCGGGCCAATATGAGATGGCTAACAGATAAGATGAAAATACTAATTAGGTCAGGCGAACGGAGATGCTTTCGATCTTCGTTTTCAAAACCTAGGCCACATACGATTATTATATATAGGAGTACGAGATCTCATAGGGTTCGACGCGAACACAGTCTCTTCCTCTGCTAAGCTAGTAAAAAAGGACAGTCTTTTCCTGCACCACCAAGAATACGCAGAAAGATTTTTGGTCAGTAAAGCAAGAATATCGCCCTCAATCCACTACTAAACGGCAAGGTAAATTCTCACTCGGAAACTTATAATCCACTCCACAACTTATAATTCATCAATCAAAATTAACTAGACTGCATACTGCGCACAATTGTTCGTGTCAGGAGAAGAAGATGCCCTAATCTCTGAGACCTCCAGTGCTGCGATAGCTAACTCTTTGGTTATTGTTTCAGTCAGTTTCTTCCATCCATGGCGTATTTGCTCCCAATCGAGCCATTGGACGGCCCCAGCGGCTTCCTCCGGTGGAAGGAGTCGGTGATGCTCCGCCTCCACACCGTCGGCGTCGCCCACGTCCTCACCGATGAGCCGCCGTCGCGCAGAATCGACGCCTCCCCTGAATCCGTCAAGAAGTGGGCGCGGGAGGACGCCATGTGCCGCGGCCACATCCTCGCCACACTCTCGGACCGCCTGCTCCCTAACTACGTTCGCCACGCCACCGGCAAGGCGCTGTGGGAAGCCGTGCTGACTTCAGTTGGCTCCCTCTGGACCTTCCAGGAAAGGTTTAAGAGAAATTGAGTTATTGAGGTCTTGTCCAGGTCCTGCGAATTCATCTATTATAGTACCTGTGTTTTACTATAGGAAGAAAAATTGGTTTCACAAAGATCGTGTGTTGTTACTTGTTAGAAATCTACCACCGAAATGTTAACCGCTAAAGATCCTTTCATTTAATGGTACACTTAAATACCAACGAAACATCCTTCCCTTTAGAGCTCTACGGTTTCATCCAATTTGGCTGTTATCTCCAACCTTGCCGCATCCGGAGGACGGTACGAGTCTCTCACTAGTAGAATCTCGGATAAATCCTCCTATAGTATTAATCCGGAGCAAGCACCTCCTACATGATATGAATTGGCGAGCTCCATGCTCCAGTTATATCCGCCGGTCGCACTCCTCCCAAACCCACCTCCTCCACCATTCTCACAATATTAATTGTGCTTTAACCGGAACAAATAACTGTTGCATGTTTTCATTAGAAAGACGCAATATGTTATTGTTTTCCTGGGCCTACAGGGGCCTAATAGCCTTTTTTTTTTTAGGAGCCTAATAGCTACAGGAACAATATTTTGAGAGAAATAGCTTTTTTAAATGAAGCTATTAGGCCCTTGGAGGCCCAGGAAAAGAATAACAATCTAGAGAGGGCCTATTTACTGGCCCGTCCGCTGTCCCCAGCCCACCTTGGTGGCCATAAAATCTCCATTCTAGAGCCCAAATGTCAGTGTTTGCTGAACTGGAGAGTATATATACCTGCACTATTTTTTGGATCTTCGCGGTTTAGAAGTTTGCCTGCTGGTCTGAATCTATATATGACTGGTGTTTTGATGCTAAACTGAATTAGTTGTCAAAGAATTCATCATCGCCATGGCAACAACGCATTTTGCTTCCTAAGGTACTTAGTACTAATTACTCAGTGTTTAAAAACTTTTGGAAAACTACGGGTTTCCACGAAAACTGAATTGTCAATTGCCAGTGTTTGTCATACTCTTATGGGGTTTCTATTCTGCAAGTATGATTTTACGTATCTTTTATTTTGATGTTCTTGTGGAGTTGGGTGAAGCACCAAAACTCTTGTGGAGTAGAAGCACTAGTCATGAATCCTGTTGCTTAGGAAAGTATAGTAGCGTATTGACCATAACAGCCTGATAAGTGGTTTATTGCAACTGGCAAGAATTTCTCTGCACACTGCGCATCATTCTCGCAGCAAAAGCACCGAGGAGTTCTAAACCCTCATCCTCCATTCTCTGCTAGCTGTTGCTAATATTTCGTGGGTTACTAATCTCCTGTTACTAACCCGTACGTGACAGATGAACGGCAGACATGGAGATTATAGTCTTCTCCTATTTATTGGACCCACCTCTGGTTACCAAATCTCACATGCAAAATAATGAGAAATTAATGAAATTTCTTAAGCCCTTGCTGTGCCATAGCATTATCCATCTTATTATACAAATCTCTCGGACACAATGAAATGTACTGAAAGATGTAACATATTTTTAGCCTGCCAAGATTAGGGCACCGATCAGAGACAAATTATAATCCTATAGTGTCGGAGCCTATTCACCAACATGAGCAGAAGACTAGGCCGTCGCTGTCACTTGATCTCCAGCTGTAGCGCTTAATCGAGACGACTTGGAGCAGGAGCGGACGGATGGCTCGGCGATGGCGCATTGTGATCGTGGTGGTGCGGGGGCGCGTGGTGGCCATGGTAGTGTGGGCTTGGAGACGGAGCTTGGTCGCTGTGGTGGTGCGGACTTGGAGCTGGAGCTCGGTGGCTGTGGTGGTGTGTGCTGGGAGCCAGCGCATGGTCGCCGTGTTGGTGTGTGCTTGGAGCCGGAGCGTGGTGGCCGCCATGGTGTTGCTGATGAGTTGGTGCCGGAGCTGAAGCATGGTGGCCATGGTGGTGGTGGTGCGGACCTGGAGCTGAAGCATGGTGGCCCTTGTGATGTGAGTTTGGACCCGGAGCATGGTGGCCGTGGTGGTAGTGCGGGCTTGGCGATGGAACGTTATGGCCGCCATGGTGGTGATGATGGCGGTGATGCACTGGTGAGGGACCAAGCGTCGGCGCCACCATTGCAGCGTGCACTACTACAGAAATCGATTTCACAGACGGGGCAAAACACAGATCACAGACGGGTACCAGCCCCGTCTGTGAGTCAGCGTCCATGATGTGAAGTTATCAAAGACGGGGCTTTTCCCGTCTGTGATGCGGAGTCATCAAAGACGGGGGTGTTCCCGTCTGTGATGACAGATATCACAGAGGGGCTTGTTTAAATACCCGTCTGGGATGACAAGTATCACAGACGTGGTACTTGAAAGACCCCGTCTGTGATGATCCAACAACCAGGCAAAAAAAAAAAAGAGGCCATTCCAGCCTTATATTTACATGGATCCGGTACATTTCACAAACACAATACAGCCAATGTTCCTGCCTTACATTTACATGGATCCAGTACACTTCACAAACACAATACAGCCAATGGTAACACCTGGGTAATCTCAAAAGAAATCAAAGAACATTCACTGTACAGCTGCTATGTCTAGAGAAACACAAGAGAATATTCACATAACGATCCAGTTTCTCTTCTGCAAGTTTTGGCAGGATCCACCATTTCTCCATCTATGCCCACCAATTGCATAGTTGTAAAATGTTGATTGGAAAAACACTTATCTATGCAATGTCATTCCAAAATACTAGAAACATCTACAACTAAGGACCAAGGGAAAATGAACAATTCCATTGATTCTGAAACAAGAATTCTTACCTCTTGTGAAATCCATTTCTTTCGTTAGATTGACTTGAAATACAATATCCTCATTCCTAGTCAGTTAGCCTGCATGTTCAGGAGCACACTTACAGGATTATTACTACCGCAGAAGATGACAAACATATAACATTTACCAAGTTATATGTACAATTTTATATAACCATAGTGTAGCAATAGCGGTACAAAAATAATGCTTCCTAACCAATGTTGAAGTAGCAATGAGGTGGTGAGCATACAAAGCATCAATTATGGTTCCTCACACAAAAAGTATATTCATAGCAACACTGACTCACAGAGCTATATTTACACAAATCAGAAACTAAATTCTCAACACTTTCTTTGTTATTTTAGTGGAGCAACACTTACATTCATAAAGTCAGAATGACAATATCATTCAGTATGGAAACAAGATGTATCAAATGGAGAAATTGAAGAATCAGTACAAAATTTTTACTCCAAGGAGTGCACAGAAAGATATTTAAGAAGAAAGGATTTAAATAAGTATATAATTCTCCTTCTGATGACTACTTATTTGCTCTATCTACTCTGTTATTATGGAACGACTGAGGTTCAATATACAATATAGCAGAAAAAAATGAAAATTTCAATACATGCTAATATTGGGATGCACCGAAGATCCAGGAAGGGAACTTATACCTCATTGATCTTATTTTTGGAGTTGTTCCAGCTTGCTTCATGGTGTCAATTTCATACCTGAGTATTAAACATGAGAAATATCAGATACTTACTCATGATACTCATGAACCTATTGATAAACTAAGCTAGATAATTTTCTATTATGACATGCGACATGGGAAAATTAAGCTGCAGAAACACACATAGCAGGAAGAGAATTTTAAGGAAACATTGCACAACATTTGGCCAGGCATGAAACAATCACTGATGGAGAGACATCAGGCTAGTTGACAAGCTACTGAACTAATCCGGCTAGTTGACTACATGGCAACAGGAACTCACATCTGCACATCGTCCATATATACAAACAAGCTACTCATACCATTTTTGATGCAAAGAAGGGTAGCAGTACAATGAACACACATATTATTTCATTCAGTTTTGAGATTGTATCCTACAGTTTCACAAATGTAGCCTCTCCGAATCAACAGCCATTTAATCTCTTCTGTACTATGCCAGATATTTTTGCTACTCGTTCTGCATCCAACATTCATCAATAATTAGCAATTCGAAAACCAATTCTAATATTAGGGGAAAAGTATATCATAGAACATTATTAGCCACGTTTGCAGCTATCCAAGGAAATGATAAGGCCAAAGCTTCACAAGAATTCGTGGTAGCTGTTGGAATGGGGAAAACTGTCAATTGTATTCCAAACCCTAGAAAGGGAGTACATATAGCTCCTATACATGGGCCTCTAGATGGGCCTCACTACAAGGGCCAATATACTCCAACACCCCCCCCCCCCCCCCCCCGCAGTCTGAACTTACCGACGCAGCGGAGTTCAAGACTGGACACAAGAAAGAAGAACTCACACCCCCCCGCAGTCACAACTAGCCACTGGTTACGTTGAGACTGGAGCGAAACTCTGAGAAGGTCGAGAAGGGGAGACCCTTGGTGAAGGTGTCCGCGAACTGGGAGGTAGTGGGAACATGGAGTACCCGCACTTGTCCAATGGCGACTCGGTCCCGAACGAAGTGGAGGTCGATCTCTACATGCTTCGTTCGCTAATGCTGAACCGGGTTGGTGGAGAGGTACACCGCGCTGACGTTGTCGCAGTAGACAAGCGTGGCCTTGGCGAGCGGACTGTGGAGCTCCGCCAGGAGCTGTCGGAGCCAGGACGCCTCAGCCACACCGTTAGCCACAGCCCGGTACTCCGCCTCTGCACTGGAGCGGGAGACCACGGGCTGTCGCTTGGATGACCAAGAGACAAGGTTACCGCCGAGGAAGATTGCGTAGCCCGAGGTAGAGCGGCGAGTGTCCGGACAGCCAGCCCAGTCAGCATCTGTGTAGACAACAAGCTCAGCAGACGGAGACCGGTGAAGAGTCAGGCCGTAGTCAATCGTGCCATGAACATAGCGGAGGAGGCGCTTCAGAGCAGCCAGGTGTGACTCGCGAGGGTCATGCATATGAAGGCAGATCTGCTGGATGGCATAAGTGATGTCTGGCCTGGTGAAGGTGAGATACTGCAAAGCACCTACAAGGCTCCTGTAGGCAGTCGGTTCAGCAACTGGAGCACCCAAATCAGCAGACAGCTTGGCCTGAGTGTCAACAGGGGTAGAGCACGGCTTGCAATCCGACATCCCTGCACGCTCCAGAATATCAAGAGCATACTGCCGCTGGTGGAGGAACATGCCAGAAGGACGGTGCTCAACAGTGACTCCCAAGAAGTGATGAAGGAGACCCAGATCCTTCATAGCAAACTCCTGCTGCAAAGACTGGATGATGCGCTGGAGCAAGGCCTGACTGGACGCAGTGAGGATGATGTCATCAACATACAGCAACAGATATGCAGTGTTAGCACCATGGCGGTAGACGAACAGTGAGGTATCCGACTTGCACTCAGTGAAACCCAAGGAGACCAGGAACGAGGCAAACCGAGTGTACCAAGCCCGAGGAGCCTGCTTTAGACCATAGAGGGACTTGTTGAGCCGGCAAACCATGTCAGGACGACCAGGATCCACAAACCCCGCTGGCTGACTGCAGTATACTGTCTCTGAGAGAGTGCCATGGAGGAAAGCATTCTTCACATCCAGCGGATGCACAGGCCAAGAGTGAGAGAGAGCCAACGACAGAACTGAGCGGACTGTAGCAGGCTTGACCACTGGACTAAAAGTCTCATCATAATCCACTCCAGGACGCTGGGTGAAGCCCCTGAGAACCCAGCGAGCCTTGTACCGATCAAGTGAGCCATCAGCACGACGCTTATGAATCCAGATCCATTTCCTTGTGACCACATTGCCACCAGGAGGACGAGGCACGAGGTCCCACATCTGGTTGGCAAGTAGGCAGCATACTCCTCCTTCATCGCCCGACGCCAGTGAGGTTCAGCCAGGGCGCCACGGACAGATGTGGGAATTGGCGAGATCCCCGGCTCGCCCGCAGTGGCGGAGAGGGCCAAGGGCCGGAGAACCCCCACCGCCCGCCGTGTCACCATGGGATGAGTGTGTCCGGGGTCCCGATGGATGACAGGCAGGTGGTACACCACCGGGTCGAGGCGGGAGAGAGCTCGAGACGTGGCCGGAGGCGCCTGGGGCGCCGGGGCCGCCCGGCACCGGTAGACGAGCGCAGGCTGGGCGTAGCGTGCGGGGGCCGCGTGTGGCACGGGAGAAGGCTCCTGGGCCGCGTGTGGCGCGGGAGAGGGCGCCGGGGCCGCGCGTGGCGCGGTAGAAGGCTCCGAGGGCGCTGGGGCCGCGCGTGGCGTGGGAGTGGGCGCCGGAGGTGGTGGGAGGGTGCTCCGAAGACCTGCAGGTAGCGGGTACACAGATACAGGTGATTGGGCCACCGGGTCAGTCGGAAACACAGACTCGAGCTCGGGATCCAGAGAGGGAGTGGTGGAGGTGGAGTAGGGGAAGTCAGACTCATCAAACACGACGTGTCGAGAAATAAGGATCCGACGAGAGGTAAGGTCATAGCAACGATACCCCTTGTGGTCCGGAGAGTATCCAAGGAACACACACCGAGTCAAACGGGGCGCCAACTTGTGAGGGGCAGTGGTGGAGGTGTTAGGGTAGCAGGCGCACCCGAAGACACGGAGGTGGTCATACCGAGGAGGAGTGCCGAAGAGGGCGTGGTGGGGAGTGGGAGTAGGAGAGACAGTGGTGGGGAGGCGGTTGAGAAGGTAGGTGGCAGTGTGAAGACCCTCGACCCAGAAGCGGGCAGGAAGTGACGCCTGGAGGAGGAGGGTGCGAACGACATCGTTCGTGGTGCGGATCATCCGCTCAGCCTTGCCATTCTGAGGTGAGGTATACGGACAAGACATACGCAGGTGAACACTGTGGGAGAGGAAGAAGGCTCGGGAGGCGTGGTTATCGAACTCACGACCGTTGTCACACTGGACGGCCTCGATGGTGAGGCCGAACTGAGTGGCAACCCAGGCAAAGAAGTTGAGGAGGGTGGGGAACGTGTCGGACTTGGCACGCAACGGAAAAGTCCAAGAGTAATGGGAGAAATCATCAACAATCACAAAATAGTACTTATAGCCAGAAATGCTGAGTACAGGAGAAGTCCACAAATCACAGTGAATGAGATCAAACACCTGAGTCGCATGCGAAGAAGAAGAAAAAAAAGAAGTCTAACATGACGACCTAACTGGCACGCATGACAAAGATGCTCATCAGATGCCTGAGCACAAGAAAGATCGGCACTGCAACATAGTCGAGCCAAAACGTAACGGCCAGGATGACCAAGCCGGCGGTGCCAAGTCGTGGAAGAAGATGTAGTGGCAAAAGCGGCGGGCGAAGAGGAAAGAGGCAAAGAAGCAGCGGAAGCAGGAAGACGGATGGTGTAAAGGGGTCCCGGGCTGTCACATCGGAAGAGAGGGAGACTGGAAGCCAAATCCTTCACAGAAACACCAAACGGGTTGAACTCAACAGAGCAAGAATTGTCGACAGTAAATTTGCGAATGGAAAGAAGGTTATGAACCATCTGAGGAGCAACAAGAACATCAGGAAGGCGAAAAGAACCAGGAACAGAGGCGACAGAAGTGATAGGAAGACAAGTGCCATTGCCCACCATAATGGCAGAGGGACATGAAGGATGGGGAGGGTGGGCGGAAGATAGGATACCAGCGTCCGGCGTGGTGTGGTACGAGGCCCCCGAGTCAGCGATCCACTCCACCGGCAGGGTCAGGCTGCATGGCGACGAAGGACTAGGCCAGCGCCGTCTGGCCCCACCCCCCCGGCCAGGTCTGAGCGGGAGGAGTCCAACCCCCCGGCCAGGACGGAGTCTGGCTAGCCTGGACGGGAGGAGACCAAGGCAGAGGAAGGCGCGTCGGCGCATCCGCGGCGAACATCGTCACGGCGGAGGAAGGCGCGTCGGCAGGTGCGAATCGGCGCGGCCCGCACACCTGCGGCAGCACGCGCGCCCGCGTCGAGGAGATCCAGAGGCGGTGGCGCGGCCCACACACCTGTGGCAGCACGCACCGGCGCATCCACGGCAGCGGGAGGACCCGGCGGTGGCGGCGCGGCCCACATACCTGGGGCAGCACGCGCGCCCGCGACGAGGAGGTCCGGCGGCGGCGGCGCGGCCCGCACACCTGCGGCAGCACGCGCGGCCGCGACGAGGAGATCCGGAGGCGGCGGCGCGGCCCACACACCTGTGGCAGTAGGCGCCGGCGGGAGGACCCGGCGGTGGTGGCGCGGCCCGCACACCTGCGGCAGCACGCGCACCCGCGACGAGAAGATCCGGAGGCGGCGGCGCGGCCCACACACCTGTGACAGCACACGCCGGCGCATCCGCGGCGGGGAGAAGGTCCGGAGGCATGCCGAGACCGGTGTACGCGAAACCCGGCGGCACACCCATCCGAGCGTAAGGGGAGGAGGACTCGTGGAGCGGCAGGAGTAGCGGGTGGAGGTCGACGACGGCGGCCCTCGCGGGAGCGCTCGCGGAGGACAGGGCGAGGCCCACCATCTGCTGCAGCCCGGCCTGGGCAGAGGCGGCGCCCGCTGCGGCTGTACCTGTGGAAGCCTGCGGCAGCGAAAGGCCCATGTCGGCCTACGGTGCCAGGGCGACCTGCAAAGAGCCCGTGGCGGCCTAAGCAACGTGGGCCACAGCTCCCAAGCCCACCCCGGAGGCATCTGCTCCTGCACTACATGCCGCACCCGCTCCTGCACCACAAGCAGCAGCCACGCGCGCGGTGGACTCGTGCAGCGCGGCGGCGAGGAGAGCCCGTGCGACGGCGGCGCCCGGCTGCGCGAGGGCAGCACGCGAGACGCCGGCAGCCGCGCCCGCGGCGGCAGCACGCGCGCCCACGGCGGCGGCGGGGACCTCACCCGCGGCAGCGGCGGGGGCCTCGCCCACGGGGGCCGCGCCCGCGACGCCACCACCCACACCGACGCCCGCCGCGGTCATGGCGAGACCCGACAGCGGCGCGGCGGCTTGACCTCGATGGGCGGCGGCGGCTTCTCCCGAGACGAGTGCAGCAGCATACGAGGAGGGAATGGGAGGGAAGGAAGCAGGGTAGAGGGGAGGCGGCGGCGGCAGCAGTTAGGGTTAGGGTTGGGAGGGAGGGAGAAGAAGAGGGAGAGGTGGCTGTGATACCATGTTGGAATGGGGAAAACTATCAATTGTATTCCAAACCCTAGAAAGGGAGTACATATAGCTCCTATACATGGCCTCTAGATGGGCCTCACTACAAGGGCCAATATACTCCAATAGTAGCATCCTCTCAAGGTTGCTTAGATCAGGACCCTGCTGAACCGCTACTAGCAGTCATAAAACTTAAGCTCTGCTATTGGCCAGCAAATCAATGGCCAAGAATGAAAAATTCTAACTACATACCAATGGCCAAGGAACACTAGGGAAGACTAACGCATGTTCTGGCATTTGGTCGAACAGGTAGAGGGCACCGCACCAACTAATCCTATAAGCAACAGGGAGAGCCGATGGGGAGGATGGCATGCTCACCATTGAGATAGGGATTGCCTCTGAACAAGCAATTGCCGGAGGGGATTTTTGCGGATCCAGTCGCCATGCCGCCGCCGCCGACTCATCATTGCTCGGACTCAACCGCTGCCACCAAGCTCCTGGATCCCGCTCCATGGGTGCTCACACTCGTGGATCTGAGTGAAGAGATCGCGGCAGGAGGGATCCGTACCAGGTGGATGCTCAGATGCTCGGGGTCGACGAAGATGGCAGCCTTGGGGTTGAAGGGGCCGGGGTGGTAGAGGATGACAGCAGCCTTGGGGTCTTGGACGGCCACAGCCTTGCGGTCGCAGCAGCCTTGGGGCGTCGACGCGCTTCGGGTCGAGCTCGTCGGGGTCCTACGTGGCGGATCTGCTCGGTGGCGCGGTGGATCTGATCGGTGGCCACTGGCCGGCTCGACACCCACCAGCAAGGAGGTGCGGCGGTGCCTGAGAGTGAGGTCGTCGGGCCACGCCCACGGCAGATCTGCTCGGTTGCGCGGGAGGGAGGGAGGAGAGCGATCGCCGGCGACGAGGGAGTGTGGTGGTATGGTAGAAAAACGGGAGGAGGGAGGCGGCGGCGCACTGTGGAGGGAGAGGAGGTGGCGGCCAGACCTATTCGCGGGGAGAGAAGATGAGGGATGGGTGATGGGGAGGGGAGAGAGATAGAGGGAAGGCTGGCTGGACGCACGGACGCGAACCAACGTCGGAAGCAAACCAAAATGAGTTGGAATTTCGGGTTCGGGGTCATGTACAACAGACGGGAGATGTCTCCGTCTGTGACAACCAAGGCTTTAGAGTATCACAGACGGGGAAAAGACAGGATTTAAAGTTTCCCGTCTGTGATATACTTTTTAACGTGAATTGGTTAATCCCGTCTGTGATCACTAAGTTACAGACGGGATCCAATTCCTCGTCTATAATATAGTTTCTTTTATATATGTGCTATTCTGTAGTAGTGGTGATGACCATGGTAGTGGAGAGGCCCAGGCGCGTGATGGCTGTCGTGCGCTGTGGAGGGCACAACCAGAAGCAGGGCCACAATCACACCCCCTAGCACAGTGATGGCACCCATGGCTTATGGCTGGTGATCAGGCCCTCGTGTCTTGGTGGTAACCCAGGATACACATCGTATATATAGCCACTATATACTTAAGGTTTCTTCCAGTGAAATACTATTAATGTGTGATTATTTTGGAGAGAAATAACTTGCTGGCCCAACCATGGAATGTTTTTCATCCAAAATTAGGACTAAATGACTGTTGGCCAACTCATTGGTTAGTTGGCGAATGCATATCTAAGAAACAAATTGATTGCTTGATTACTACTTGGCTAAATGAGGATCATGTAATTACCAAGTTCCTCATGAAGTGAATCAGACAGATTTTTCCATGATATAAATTGTGAATTGCTACTTAGTTGGCACCAAGGTTTGCATTTTCGAAAAAACCGGGAAAACCGCTACCGAAAAAACAGGTCCGGTAAACCGGAAAAACCGGACAGTTTACCGTTTTCTCCAAAACATTGTGTCGGTTTTATCGGAAAACCGGACGGTTTTGCTAACCGGGCCGGACCGGTTTTTCCGGTTTTTCCGAAAACCGATCCGGTTTGCACCGGTTTTGCAAACCTTGGTTGGCACAGGCTCACCTTGGCCTTGCCAACCCCATGTAGGATTTTTGTTTTTTGTTTTTTTGGCGATAACCCCATGTAGAATGTTGACATGCTTTTGTTCAATTAATAGCCTCGCTTACCATCAAGCCGCTGGATACGTGACTATACGCGTTGCAGTTTTTTGAATTTTAGTTGTGCTTTAAAAGGAACAAACTGTTGCATTCAGACATGAACTGTATTTTCTTCAGACAACCTTAATATGTCATTCATTTCCTAGGCCTCCAAAGGCCAAATAGCTACGTGAACAGTATTTTCATTATATTTGGTCAAGAAGGCCCAAACAATACAGATAGAGGGCCTGATCGTTTGTCATTTTTGCATTTTTGCGGCTGGCTGCAGCTGCGGATCTCCAGCCCAGCTTGATGGGCCATAAATTCTTCACTCCAGAGCTCAAACTATTGGATATTTTGGATTCGGCTTTCGCTGGTCTCCTCAGGGTGAGCGCACACAGGATTTTACATTTCCAATCGAAAAGAATCATCGTCAAGAAATATGCTCAAGATAGTTCCACATATTGGTTTGTAGAAAAAGTTCTCCGAATGTTATTGTAAATCCCTGTTTTAGAGTTCCTCACGCGCTAGGTGCTTGCGAAAATGCCCAAAAGAGCAAGAAAGCATCATTCTACTAGCTCTAATCCCACGGTCACTAATGTCATTGTTGATTCATTCTCAGTAGTTTCATGGACTCGATGGCGTCTCTGTCCTTCAAACCACTGGACGGCGCCGATGGCTACCTCCGGTGGAACGAGTCGGTGCTCATGCACCTCCACAATGTCGACGTCGCCCACGTGCTCACCGATGAACCTCCAGCTCTAGCCGACGTCAGCGGTGCTCAGATCAAGGTGCAACATCGCCGGCGGCCAAAACAAGGGCACGAGACAATTGTGTTTGCTGTGGCCACATCCTCACTGTCCTCTTCGACTGCCTACTCCCAGATATCGCCTGCTTCATCACCGTGACGGAGTTGTCGCCGCACCTCCGACCTCGCCGTGGCCGTGGACTCTGTCTCGTTCCAGAGGTTCAACCGGTTCAATTTCAACGACATGCACACCCTGGCCGCTTCCCCTGGCCCTCCCTCTTCTATGTCCAACGGGCATCAGTTACCCTTAAACCCGAAGTGTTAACCCCAATCCCGAACACTAACTTTGTCAAAGAGGTCACCGGAGTTGGGGAAGGAGCTTGGAGGTTACGCTAAATTAAGAGAAGGAGGTTGTCGAAGTCGAAGAAACACCCGAGTTTGCTTTAGCAGTCCCCTTAGAGGAAGGGAAGGATGGGTGCATAAACATGACTTGGTTTGGGAGCGAGCTCGAACTAAGGAGCAAGCTGGGGTAGGGTGGTAAAGACCTCATGCACACATTTTATTTTTTTTTGAGATCAACCTCATGCACACATATGGGACGCCCTCGCGTTGCCATGGAACAAACTTTCGTGGCCTTTCTTGATGGGGCTTTGTTTGAGCACTTATTGATTCCAATACCGTGAGATGGTCCTTCCCGATCTGTGAAGTCCATATGAAGGCCCTAGTTAAAACCGCTATGATAACAATATGTCATACATTTAACATTGTTTCATGGAAATGTGTACCTTTGTCATAGTTGATCATTACTTTCAAAAGAAGATATATATCTCGTCTTTTTATCTTAGGTCACGTTTGCCATGCAAATGGGAAATAATGTGGGGTTAGGGATTGGGAAATAATTATTAAGAGAATGAAGGGTTAAGATGTAATAAGATCGGTGAATCAAAGGGTCTAGATTTTCCAACCAATTTCCCAATCCTTATCCCAGCCTCTATTTCCCACTTGCCATACAGCTCTTAAGTGTTATCTTAGTGAAAAAATTTCGACCGGTGATTTTCTTGCAGTTTTTTGTTTCTGTCATATTTAGTGTTATCGGTCAATACCAGCCTGTATTCCTGAATTTTGATTGATTTTTTTCAATTAAATCATATTTCATCTAAAATTCAAAGAATTTTGAAGCATTGGATTTATACCATTCATATATATTGTGGAAACTGAAACAACTTGTAGAAATCAGTTAAAGATTTTGTTGGAAATGTTGAAAGAGCACTTGTTTTGACAACGGTGAACTAGTGGATCCGAATGTTGACAAATTACAAACTAATAAGTTAAAAAGTATTCTTACCGGATCTAGATTGTTCAATTGCTTCAGAAATTTATTTATAATTTGAGACAAAAATACCTTGGAGAAAATGAATTCAAAGTGCCTACCGTCACGTCTGTCTCTGCAAACGGCCGCACCCGTTCGGCGCTTCAATCACAGCTGCTGCAAATCCCCCAACCGACGCCTTTTCCACCACTACAAAAGAACTGCCCCCTTCGGCCAAAGGAGAACGCAGACGCAGAAAATACAGAGAAAAACGCCCTCACCATACGTCGCTCCACAACACCCTGAGAAGCAAACCGCCATCAGTTCACGGTCTCTTCTTCATTCTCCAATCCCAATCCAAGTGTTTCGTTCGATGCAATCGTTGTTCTTCTCTTAATTGTAGTTTTTCTCTCAGGTAGTTGTAGGATCCATGGCCTTGCGTCGCGTGACGCAGCTGGAAGGCGCTGACGGTTACCCGCGATGGAAGGAGTCGATGCTCCTCGCCCTCAACACCGCCGGCGTTGCGCACGTGCTCACCGACGACCCTCCTCCTCCTCCGGCTAGCGGCGGTGTCGACGGTGGCGGTCGGGCAACGGCGGTGGCGAAGCAGTGGGCGCGCGAGGACGCGATGTGCCGCGGCTACATCCTTGGCGTGCTCTCCAACCGGCTGTTCTCGGACTACGTTCGCCACGCCACCGGCACCGCGGTGTGGCTCGCCGTACGTTGCGCGCACCTACGACGTGACGGCGTCCGCCGTCGCGTGGCAGCGGTTCCTAGACTTTGAGATCGACGAGAGCGAGCCCCTCCCGGAGCAGGTCGCGAACGCCGATGCCCTGGGCGTCGCCGGGCACGGCACGCTCGCCGACGGCGTCGTGGCCGACACGCTGTTGCAGAAGCTCCCACAGGACGTGTACGACCGCGTCGAGGACCCATTCGACGACGTGACCATGGAGGCGATCTGGGGCGTTGTTCGGGCAGAGGAGGAGGCTCGCCAGAGGATGGAGGCTGGAGTCGTGGCGATGGCCGACATGCCGTCGCCCGAGGATCAAGTCGACTGAGGGCATCATGTGTGGTGGAACTGTGGCATGCCAGGATTCATTTCCAAGATTTATATCACTGGTGATCTGATGCATAGGTAGTACTACTCCAGACTCGTGTTCAAATAGCAGTTGGTTGATGTAATCTTTGTGTTTCAGTGTTCTTAACTTCTTAGGTGATGTACTAGCTAGTGGATTTGTTGAAGTTGTTATTCCAACTGTCTGCAATGAAATGCATGTTTCTGTCACTTGTTTTTTGTTCGCTGGTAACCTAGTCATCAGATCCAACTACTCCATGCATGTTTGATAGCGCTTGGGTGAAGATATGGAACTTCCTTTATGAACTGTTACGAGTTGTCAGTGCATAATCTAAGCAGTCCAAAGTTCGGTTATGGTGATCTTCTGTACATGGGGCCGTTGGATTTAAGGATAAGAAACAACGCTGGGCAAGGATGAAAATCCTATCGTAAGCACAAGGAGTTACTTCCCGGTTTCCAACAACTATGGCAAATATTCGATCATATATAAAGGGACTCGGGGGTGTTCGTTTCAGGCGGAAAATTTTAGCCCTGTCACATTAACAAGAATCTTGCCATTTAGGAGTATTAAATAAAGTCTAATTACAAAACTTTTTTGTTATCCTTGCGACGTTTCTCTGCCTGTCTTTTTGTCTGCTTGGAAGCACACAAGAGGGGAAAAAGATGCAACATTTTCACGCATAGTTGCATATTCTGACCAAGCACTAACAAATTTCATTTATGCTTACTGTTGTTCTGCCTAGAAATCATTGTATCTATCCATGGATATGGATCGATCTTTTTTTTTTATTTCGCTTGTAGAGATCGAAACGGCTTGGTCATAGTTACAAGTTACAGAAGGAATTCGTTAGGGCTTAGTTGTGTTAGAGCAGATGCACACGCCAGGAATCCTTATGGAAGTGGGTAACTTGGTAACTTGGTAAAACCGTGGGCAATTTTATATGTGAATTTATGCTAACGATAAGTGTAACACCCCATGTTAATGCCGCTGCTGATCCAAGTGGTATACGAAATTAATCAAGGTTTAGGACAAAAATCAAGAGGAATAGTTAAATCAAGCCTTAATTAAGTCAAAACTTGATCTTGGTTAATTCGAAAACAATTTTCTTAACAGCGGGTCACTTTGAAAATTTCTGTGATCTACATGTACCAAGATGGAATTTTGGAGAATTTTGCAGATTTTTATGCAAAGTGGAAGGTACCCAAATAAATCAAAGACCATTTAATCAATTTCTGTATTGACTGAATTTTAGTTCAAAATCCAGTTCGAATCAGGAAAAGTTGTAATAAGGAAAATTGTTCATCTCGGTGAAACCTTCCAGAACTGATTTTATCAGATTTTTTGGAGCAGAGTAGAGTTTGGTTTCAATCAATCCAAGTCAGCACATGCAAATTTAATTGAAAAATTCGAAAATTCTACTGTAGCGCCGGGTGTCATCATCTTCTTCCTCGCCTCTCTCTCTCTGCCCATTCCGCCGGACTGTGGCCGGCGTCACCTCTGCACGGCGTCGACGACCGAGTCCGCATCCTTATCTCCTTTTCCCCGCAGTCAAGTCGTCGTCGTCATCGTTCTCGCGTTCTTCCCGCAAACCTAGCCGCCATTGCTGCCCTTCAGAGCTCCCCGCCGCGCCGTCCCCTGCAGCCACCCCTGAGCTCGACCCCAACGGAAAAACAGAGCTCCTAGAACCCCTCTAGCTGCTCCCTAACTCCAATCGAAACCTCCCCGCCTGTAGAGTGAGGTCGACGTGGAATTCCAATGATGGCCGCCGGGTGACCACCGTCAACCTCGCCGTCGATTTCTTCTTTATCGGTGAGCCATCCTTCAATTAATCGCGCCGGGTGATGTAAAACTCTACCACACAGTCTCCGGTACTGACGTCGTCGTCCCCCGTGCAGCAACCTCGCCGGAATCGCTTTTCTTCCCCGCCGCCGTCCGCCGGTCCAATCCGCCTTCCCGACGAAGTCCGCCTCCCGGTGCTCCCCCACGTCGACTTGTAGCACGGTGAGCTTCGCCTTGACCCCGTGGAGCTCATGCTCGCGCTAGTTCACCTGCGCGCCGCCTTACCTCGCCGGAGCACAGCCGCGCCATGGCCGCCGCCGCTGTCCTCGCCACCGGCATCGCCTAGCCACACGCACACGTGCACCCGTTAGCGTTTTGGAGTCACCTTGATGCCCTCATCATGTTTCCAGTTGGCGTGCACCTCCTCTCACCGCCGTTTAGCCGGAACGGCGACCTTGCCGTCGTCCCTGTCGCGCGCACTGGCACTGCTACAGTGCCACGAACCCTTTTTTCTTTTAGTTTTCTCAGAAATTTGACCAAACTTGTAAATTCGATAGAAATTCAAATACAACTCAGAAAAATGTGAAACTAAGTTTGTTGGGTTCCTTGTGAATAGACCTATCCAGTGGTACAATATAAACATATGAAACCATTTTATTTTATGTTACAAAATTCAGAGAAGAGAAACAGGAAATCATTTTTATAAAAAGATCTATACATGCAAAAATTCTGATTTTTGGCACACATACTCCTTGTGAGTTCACTGAACTTCTCACAAAACAGTTTCTTTAAATTCACCATATTTTAGGAGTAATTTTAGTTTCAAGTTTCTAACAAAATCATTGTTATCATTTTATTCCTGCATAATTTGGCACCAAATTTTGGGTATGTTACTGTACCTAGAATTAGGTTGCTAAATAAAAATACAAAATTAATTTTAGATCTTCCAGAACCATGTTAAAGAAATTCCAAAATGAAATCTTTGTCTCGATCATTGAAAACTATCGGATTCTTTAGTTCCTTGGTGAAACACTTCAAACAAAAGTGTCGTAAAAATCTTTTGGCTCTCCTGAACCTCACATCAGCACCACTACCATGCCACTGCACTCTTTCATTTAACCAAGTTAATATGTTCCTTGCACTTATTTGTGAACTTGCATTGCATCCCTTTAGGGAACAACGCCGGAACCGAGGACGTGGAGATCGAGGCCGAGGAGACCAGCGCTGACTTGAACGTGCTTCAGTGTGCTAACCACCAGCCCCAAGGCAAGCCCCGGTGCACTCCTATGTTTACAAAGTTTTACATTTTCTCACATGTCCTTCGAGTCATGAATTGTGCATTTAAGTTTTAGGAGTTGTATGGAACCGTAGATACATTTGCCTTACATGCTCCTATGGGTGGGTTCAGTTTTGTACAGCCGCTCGGTAGATTTTGCTAAGCTTAAGGTTGTGTCATCGATAAAAATCGAGTGGTATGGAGACCGCTCGGTGTAAGTGGAGTCGTATTTACTTTATGCTCTCACTTGATGATGATAATGAATTTGAGACCGAACGGGGAAGTTTCATGTGTAGGTTGGGGTGACAAGGCTCGCCTTGTTCGCCATAGCCCCGTTTGTGTCGGTTGAGGACCGTTCATTGTGGCCCCGCTGAGCAAGTTTGAACAGTACCGAGTGCATGCTAGTAGAATGGAAATTAGTAAGCTGAGTAGCTCGATGTTGTATGTGTTGGACGGTGCACCCCCTCTCTTTTGGTGATGAAGATGGAATGATGGTTGCGGGTTTGTGTAGGAAGGGAGGGCACACGGGCTAACCACGGATTGCCTGGCGCGGGTATCGCGTGGAGGACGTGTGCTCAGGAAAGGGGAAATCGGCTCGACCTTACGATGTCTTGTGAAAAGTTGCCGTGCGTGACTCTTTTGAGTGTGCGTACGTCGTGTATTCGGGTTTCGCCTGCAGGTGTAAATCGATTCGAATCGCCGTCCCTCGCGGTTATTGAGTACCACTTGTTCACTGTGTCACATCGTAGTAAGAAGTGAATTGAATGGATAATTGTTGCTGAATTTATTTCAATTAATTGTATTGCAACATGTTTTGATTTAGATTAAGTGCCAACATTTATATTTCTGTCCTAAAAGATAAATTTGGCTAAAACCTGAAAGAAGGACCAACTCCTAGTGCTTTATTTATGCAAAGATATATCCTTTTGCCCTGTCAATCCCCCTGCATGCTAGGAGTCGGTCTTAGAAGGCCATTTTGACGGGTAAGACTTGTTGAGTATTAGTTGCTCAGGGTTTGTTGTTTAAATTTTTGTTGCAGGTATTCCTAATTTTAGTTTCTGTGATTGTTATGGCAAAGTGGTGTGGGAGGGTGAGCCGCCCAAGGACTGGTCCATTGAGTGGGTTCCCTCCTCTCCCAACCAGGAGCAAGGTGAGTGAGATCGTGTCTACGGGCCAGACATGATTTCATTGTAGATATATATCGTCGTGTGTTTCGCTTCCGCTAGTGCTTATGTAATCGAATCGCGAAGTCTTTTATGTAATATTAACTGAACATCGAACCTTGTAACCTATGTTAATCGTGGAACCAATGTAATAACTGAACTTGATGTAAAAGTATTTTACTTATGCTTATGTGTGTGGTCATGTGCATACTTGCTTCGCCAAGTATCCCCCGATTATGATCCTGGTTAGCCAAACCCCTCATTAATTTGAGGTGGGGTGCTAGAGCTGGGATCAGAGCTAAGTCGGGGTTTATACCACACTAATGAGCATTATTTTGAAAAACAACGCTTATGGTGAGGTACGGATTAGTCAGCCCTATATAAGGATGTTAGTGGTTTAAGGTGGCAACTAGCGAGTCTTGTTTGAATAGGCTTAGTTGTTTTCCTTTCTTTTCTGAAATATCGGCGAGATAAAGGTAAGGTTTGTGGTTTGGCATGGGTCGATGACCGCATGGCCGGTTGTTCATATGTTGCTCACTTGCATGGTTAGGCATGGATCGTTGATCGCATGGCCTTTTTGTTGTTTATGCTTTATTTTGTTGTTTGTGAATCTTCTGCAGGTACCAACCACGTTAGAGGTCTCACCGTTTGCTAGACTAACACGGTTGAGAGACGTTTTTGCCACCGAAACGCAAATGCCGATATAATGGCACATTTTTCTTTTGGTGAGGAACGAATAACCTAGGGTAATAAAAATGGTTGCATTGCATTTGCATATGACATGTTCATGTACTATGATAACTATGAAAACTATCCTCGAACCCATTATGCAAAGAAACCTCTGGTCGTGTGCGGTAATGTCGAAATTTTGTAATAGAATGATCGATCCAAATGAAATTGCAAACACCCAAATCAAACCAGTCCAATCTGCCGCGAGTAAAAATTTCCAGTCAAATTCAACACGCCATAACTCCTCCGTTTTAAATCCGATTGTCGTGTTTAAGCACTCTATGGAAAGATCTCAGAATTCTCTAGAAGTCTTATGTATAAATGTTTCTGTGATTCGTCCCATAACCTGACGAAATTCGGTGATTTATTAGTCGAGTTCAGTCTGTCCAGAACAGGATTTCAGCAGACAAGGGTCAACTTTGAATAAGCATAACTTCTTCTATACTGATCTGATTGAGGTGAATGACTACTTGTTGGAAAGCTCTTGAAGTTATCTACGACTTTCGTAACTACCAAATTTTCTGTTTCTACCTAGAAACATGCCAGTTTTTGTTTTAGTAATCACTGCCAGATTTCGACAGATTGGGTCACTTTGTGTATTGCAAAGCTTTGAATTCCATGGTTTTGACTCAATAAATTGTAATCGTTGGATGTATTATATGTTAATTTCTTAACATGTTTTACTGCTGGGCATTATGGTTTGACTTTTATCAAACTTGATTCCCCGCAGATGGCGTTCAACGAGATCCTGGCGGAGAACGCCGCTATGGCTGCGCGCATCGCCGAGTTGGAGGCTCAGCTTATGGAGTCTGAGCAGCGGCGTATGGCTTTGCAGCAGCAGAACAACCTGCTGAAGGAGACTGTGGATGACTTTCAGGGATTAGTGAAGGACCTTGCTGATGAGAAGGCCCAGATTGCAACAAAACATAACGGAGAAGTTAATCACCTTCAGGCGCAGCTGCACGTCGCTCAAGCCAACCTTGCCCATGCACAAGACCAGATTCAGCATGTGCAGGCCGAAGCTGATGCAGCTCACGACGCCTTTGTGCAACTGATTCAGATTCAAGTGGCGCACCACAACCCGCAGCCGCTTGCAATGGATGATCAGGATGTGGTGCAGGGCGCGTCGGGTGTGGACTATGAGCCACCCTCTACCCCTAAGGATGAGGATGTGCTTTCCGACGCGGGCAGCAACATGCCACACGAGGAGTAGTCTTCGTAGTAGGCTCTAAAGTAGTTAGCTAGTGTGTATGACTCAGGCTAATAGTAACTTGTAGGTAGACCGAACTCTTTGAGTCCCGCAGCTTGTTATTTTGGGAAGCGCTGCAAATGATGTTGTAATCTAGTGGTGACGGTTCTGTGTGTTGCAAGACCTTAGTGTTAACCTTATGGATGTCCCGTGCGGTGTATGGTAGCTGCACACCGCCCTTTTGTAATGTAACATAGTGGGGAACATCCAATGATCGTGTTATGAAGTGTATGTTGCTAATGGAAGACAATGCTTGTGCTGAAATGAATATCTATCGTTGTTTGTCTACGTGTGTTCAAATATGAAGTTATTGCCATGTATGCCTTGTAATTATAATTACAGCATGTATTTGACCATTATATATTTTATCTAATGGTGCAAATATTTCTTATGGCAGATGGTGAACACTCGTAGGGGCGATGGGACCCAAGAGGGCATTGGGACCTCAGCTCAGCGTAATGGGGCACCGCCTCCACCTCCACTGCCGGGTAGTGTCGAGCAGCTGCTCACTACCCAGAATGAGATACTCCGCATGCTGATGGAAAACAATGCTCGTAATGGAGGCCGTCACGCAGCACATGGGCCACCCCCTGAGGCTTCGTACTCGGATTTCTTGGCTACTCACCCTCCGATATTCTCCGAGATGGGTGAACCGCTTGAGGCCGATCACTGGCTTCGCACCATCGAGTCCAAGTTCGGGCTCCTTCGCTGCACCGAGCATCAGAAGACCTTATTCGCGGCTCAACAACTCCGTGGGTCCGAGGGGGCATGGTGGGCTAATTATGTGGACACACTTCCAGCTGGCCACCAAGTTCTATGGGCGGAATTTCACACCGTTTCCCGTGAGCATCATATTCCACAAGGTCTCATGGATCGGAAGCTCAAGGAGTTCTTGGAGCTTAAGCAAGGTGGTAGTGATGTTCATGTTTACTCCAGAAGTTTCAACCATCTCTCCCAATATGCATCCTACCATGTGGAGACCGATGCCAAAAAGAGGGAATGTTTCCGAAGGGGTCTTAACACCAAGTTGCGTGATCGGTTGGCACTCCTCTCCAATTGCACTTTCAACGAGTTGGTGAGTGCCGCGATCGTGCAAGAAGATGCTATTCGCGCTCACCAAGAGGACAAGAAGAGAAAGCGTGCTTTTAGTAGCTCATCCGGTACTGCCCCTCCTAATAAGTATCGGTTGGCAATCACCTCTCCAATCGGTCAGCGGTACAGGGCAGCCATACCACACGGTGGAGGGCACCGTGCTTAAGCAAAGTTCCTCTTATGGCTCCAACCAGCAGCGTACTCACGCTTCTCGCCCGTCACAGCAGAATTCTCAAGTGGTAGCATCGAACCCTCAGACTTGCTTCAATTGTGGCCGCACCGGTCACTTTTCGAAGGATTGCAGATTCCCGAGAAAGTCACAGGGCAGCAACAGCAACAACAATAGCAGGCAGAACTCTCAGGCATCTGTTAACAATCCCAGGAGTGGCCGTGTTAACCATACTACGGCCGAGGACATTCAGGACGGAGAACAAGTGCTTGCGGGTATGTTTGCCATTCACAACCACCCCGTCCTTGTGCTATTTGATTTCGGTGCAACGCATAATTTCATAAGCATGGCATGTGTGAAAAGGTTGCATCTCCCCAGTATTACACTAAAAGCACCATATGTGATTACTGCACCGGGTGGAAAAATCTTCGCGGCGCAAGGCATCGCGTCGACACCATTAGAATTGGGAAAGTTAATATATCTGTCACACTTCAAAATACTTGAAAGGCAAGGTCTGGACCTTATCTTGGGTATGAAGTGGATGAAAGATCACCGAGCGGTGTTGCACATCGACTCTAGGGAAATACATTTGAACTCTCCCTTGCATGACCCGTCGGTCATAAAACTACCAACACCGTCTGTTCAGCCCTCACAAGTTCACCACACAACCGGAAAGAGTTTAGAACAAATCCCCATAGTGTGTGAATATCCCGATGTGTTTCCAGAAGAATTACCGGGTTTGCCGCCCGACCGGGATGTGAAATTTCGGATTGATTTGCAGCCGGGAACCGCCCCAATATCTCGACAACCATACAAAATGGCCCCAAATGAATTGGCGGAATTAAAGAAACAACTACATGATCTCATGGACAAGGGTTTTATTCGCCCGAGTTCTTCACCTTGGGGCTGTCCCGCTCTCTTTATGAAGAAGAAAGATGAGTCACTGCGGTTATGTGTGGATTACCGACCGCTGAATGCTGTCACCATCAAGAATAAGTATCCCCTGCCGCGGATTGACATCTTATTTGATCAATTAGTTGGTGCCAAGGTCTTTTCAAAAATTGATCTTCGCTCTAGCTATCATCAAATTAAGATAAGGGCGGAGGATATACCAAAGACAGCCTTTTCTATGAGGTATGGTTTATATGAGTACCTTGTTATGTCTTTTGGACTAACAAATGCTCCGGCCTATTTCATGTATTTGATGAACTCGGTGTTTATGCCGGCGTTGGACAAGTTTGTGGTGGTGTTTATCGACGACATACTCATTTATTCCAAGTCAGAAGAAGAGCTTGTTGAACATCTCCGTATTGTACTCCAGAGGCTCCGTGATCACAAGTTGTATGCAAAATTCAGCAAGTGTGAATTTTGGTTGAGAGAAGTACCTTTCTTGTGCCACATTGTTTCCGATGAAGGTATTTCAGTGGATCCAAGTAAAGTGCAAGATGTGCTGAATTGGAAGACTCCTACATGTATAAAGGACATCCGTAGTTTTCTCGGGCTTGCGGGATATTATTGGAGGTTCATCCCTAATTTTTCCAAGATTGCAAAGCCTATGACGGAGCTGCTGAAAAAGGGAATTAAATTTCAGTGGAGTAATGATTGTGAAGAAGCTTTTCAAACCCTCAAGAAGCATTTAACCACCGCACCGGTGTTAGCTCAACCCGATGTCACTAAACCATTCGATGTTTATTGTGACGCCTCCGGCACGGGTTTGGGTTGTGTCTTAATGCAAGTAGGCCGTGTCATTGCTTATGCATCTCGGCAACTTCGGAGGCATGAACAAAATTATCCCACTCATGATCTAGAATTAGCTGCAATTGTTCTTGCTCTGAAGATATGGAGACATTATTTGTTGGTAAATTTGGTTCACTTATACATTGATCACAAAAGTTTGAAGTACATTGTCACCCAACAAGAACTGAACATGAGGCAAAGAAGATGGCTTGAATTGATCAAAGACTACGAGTTGGAAATCCATTACCACCCCGGAAAAGCCAATGTTGTTGCCAATGCTTTGAGTCGGAAGTCACATTGCTATAATCTTGTGGTTCAAAAATTGGAACATACCGTATGTTGTGACCCTAGTGAACCAAGCCTCAGAATTCTTCCCCATGGTGCTTTATATAATCTCGCTCTCATTCCCACCCTACGGGAGGAGATTATTGCTGCACAAAAGAGAGATAAAGGAATGAAACATATCCGACGGAGACTAGGAAATGGTGAAATCAAATGTTTCCGACAAGATGAGGATGGAGTGTTATGGTTCAATGACCGACTCGTCGTACCCAAGGATATGGGGCTGCGAAAGAAAATTTTAGATGAAGCTCACTTGTCCAAATACTCCATTCATCCCGGTAGCAACAAAATGTATCAAGGGTTGAAAACCAAATTCTGGTGGACGCGTATGAAGCGCGAAGTGGCACGTTATGTGGCTGAATGTGACACTTGCCAGAGAGTCAAGGCTGATCATTTAAAGAAGACCGGTCAGCTGCAACCATTGAGTATTCCGTCATGGAAGTGGGAGGACATTAGTATGGATTTTATTGTTGGACTACCTCTCACTGCTCGAAGGCACGATTCTATTTGGGTTATAGTGGACCGATTGACAAAGTCAGCCCATTTCATTCCAGTGAAAACAAACTACTCTGCCAAGATATATGCCCAGTTATATATCTCGCGTATATTGTGTTGGCATGGAGTGCCGAAGACGATTATATCTGACAGAGGACCTCAGTTTGTTGCTCGTTTTTGGGAGCAATTACATGCATCATTAAAGACGAAGTTAATTCGGAGCTCCGCTTATCACCCCCAAACCGATGGACAAACTGAAAGGATTAATCAAATACTTGAGGATATGCTGAGAGCATGTGTTTTATCTGAAGGTGGCAATTGGGATGACCACTTACCGCTGGCAGAATTTGCATACAACAATAGCTATCAAGAGAGTATCAAAATGTCTCCATTTGAAGCTCTTTATGGTCGTTCATGTCGAACTCCTTTGAACTGGTTGGAACCTGGAGAGAGGGTAAATTTTGAACCTGATTTGATTGCCGAGGCTGAAGAGAAAGTGCGGCTTATTCAAACAAATTTAAAAACCGCAAAGTCCCGTCAAGCTAGTTACGCCGATAAGAGGCGCCGTCCTTTGGAATTTCGGCAAGGTGACCACGTGTATCTTCGCGTCTCACCTACAAAGGGCGTTCAGCGTTTCGGCATCAATGGAAAGCTCGTTCCCCATTACATTGGCCCATTCAAGATTATTGAGAAATGTGGACCCGTCGCCTACCGATTGTAATTACCCGACAAATTATCTGGAGTTCACAACATTTTCCATGTATCTCAACTCAAGAAATGTTTGAAGCCCCCGATTGACGTGGTGCTCGAAGATGTCGAAGGACTACAGGATGATCTCACCTATTCCGAGCATCCCATCAAGGTTATTGATCAAAAAGACCGCGTGACGCGCAACAAAACCCTCACCTTTTATAAAGTTCAGTGGAGCAATCACTCTGATGAGGAAGCCACATGGGAACAAGAGGAATTTCTGAACTCCAAGTTTCCGGACTTTCTCGCTTCGCAATTGAGGTAACACAAGTGAACCTTTTACCCCCTCTTTATCCGCACTCATTGCAAATCTACGGGACGAGATTTTCATAAGGGGGGAGGGCTGTAACACCCCATGTTAATGCCGCTGCTGATCCAAGTGGTATACGAAATTAATCAAGGTTTAGGACAAAAATCGAGAGGAATAGTTAAATCAAGCCTTAATTAAGTCAAAACTTGATCTTGGTTAATTCGAAAACAATTTTCTTAACAGCGGGTCACTTTGAAAATTTCTGTGATCTACATGTACCAAGATGGAATTTTGGAGAATTTTGCAGATTTTTCTGCAAAGTGGAAGGTACCCAAATAAATCAAAGACCATTTAATCAATTTCTGTCTTGACTGAATTTTAGTTCAAAATCCAGTTCGAATCTGGAAAAGTTGTAATAAGGAAAATTGTTCACCTCGGTGAAACCTTCCAGAACTGATTTGATCAGATTTTTTGGAGCAGAGTAGAGTTTGTTTTCAATCAATCCAAGTCAGCACGTGCAAATTTAATTGAAAAATTCGAAAATTCTACTGTAGCGCAGGGTGTCACCGTCTTCTTCCTCGCCTCTCTCTCTCTGCCCATTCCGCCGGACTGTGGCCGGCGTCACCTCTGCACGGCGTCGACGACCGAGTCCGCATCCTTATCTCCTTTTCCCCGCAGTCAAGTCTTCGTCGTCATCGTTCTCGCGTTCTTCCCGCAAACCTAGCCGCCATTGCCGTCACCTTGAAGTTTCTAACAAAATCATTGTTATCATTTTATTCCTGCATAATTTGGCACCAAATTTTGGGTATGTTACTGTACCTAGAATTAGGTTGCTAACTAAAAATACAAAATTAATTTTATATCTTCCAGAACCATGTTAAAGAAATTCCAAAATGAAATCTTTGTCTCGATCTTTGAAAACTATCGGATTCTTTAGTTCCTTGGTGAAACACTTCAAACAAAAGTGTCGTAAAAATCTTTTGGCTCTCCTGAACCTCACATCAGCACCACTACCATGCCACTGCACTCTTTCATTTAACCAAGTTAATATGTTCCTTGCACTTATTTGTGAACTTGCATTGCATTCCTTTAGGGAACAACGCCGGAACCGAGGACGTGGAGATCGAGGCCGAGGAGACTGGCGCTGACTTGAACGTGCTTGAGTGTGCTAACCACCAGCCCCAAGGCAAGCCCCGGTGCACTCCTATGTTTACAAAGTTTTACATTTTCTCACATGTCCTTCGAGTCATGAATTGTGCATTTAAGTTTTAGGAGTTGTATGGAACCGTAGATACATTTGCCTTACATGCTCCTATGGGTGGGTTCAGTTTTGTACAGCCGCTCGGTAGATTTTGCTAAGCTTAAGGTTGTGTCATCGATAAAAATCGAGTGGTATGGAGACCGCTCAGTGTAAGTGGAGTCGTATTTACTTTATGCTCTCACTTGATGATGATAATGAATTTGAGACCGAACGGGGAAGTTTCATGTGTAGGTTGGGGTGACAAGGCTCACCTTGTTCGCCATAGCCCCGTTTGTGTCGGTTGCATGGGGACCGTTCGTTGTGGCCCCGCTGAGCAAGTTTGAACAGTACCGAGTGCATGCTAGTAGAATGGGAACTAGTAAACTGAGTAGCTCGATGTTGTATGTGTTGGACGGTGCACCCCCTCTCTTTTGGTGATGAAGATGGAATGGTGGTTGCGGGTTTGTGTAGGAAGGGAGGGCACACGGACTAACCACGGATTGCCTGGCGCGGGTATCGCGTGGAGGACGTGTGCTCGGGAAAGGGGAAATCGGCTTGACCTTACGATGTCTTGTCAAAAGTTGATGTGCGTGACTCTTTTGAGTGTGCGTACGTCGTGTATTCGGGTTTCGCCTGCAGGTGTAAATTGATTCGAATCGCCGTCCCTCGCGGTTATTGAGTACCACTTGTTTACTATGTCACATCGTAGTAAGAAGTGAATTGAATGGATAATTGTTGCTGAATTTATTTCAATTAATTGTATTGCAATATGTTTTGATTTTGATTAAGTGCCAACATTTATATTTCTGTCCTAAAAAATAAATTTGGCTAAAACCTGAAAGAAGGACCAACTCCTAGTGCTTTATTTATGCAAAGATATATCCTTTCGCCCTGTCAATCCCCCTGCATGCTAGGAGTCGGTCTTAGAAGGCCATTTTGACGGGTAAGACTTGCTGAGTATTAGTTGCTCAGGGTTTGTTGTTTAAATTTTTATTGCAGGTATTCCTAATTGTAGCTTCTGTGATTGTTGTGGCAAATGGTGTGGGAGGGTGAGCCGCCCAAGGACTGGTCCATTGAGTGGGTTCCCTCCTCTCCCAACCAGGAGCAAAGTGAGTGAGATCGTGTCTACGGGCCGGACATGATTTCATTGTAGATATGTATCATCGTGTGTTTCGCTTCCGCTAGTGCTTATGTAATCGAATCGCGAAGTCTTTTATGTAATATTAACTGAACATCGAACCTTGTAACCTATGTTAATCGTGGAACCAATGTAATAACTGAACTGGATGTAAAAGTATTTTACTTATGCTTATGTGTGTGGTCATGTGCATACTTGCTTCGCCAAGTATCCCCCGATTATGATCCTGGTTAGCCAAACCCCTCATTAATTTGAGGTGGGGTGCTACAATAAGAAGTAACGTTGGGCAAGGAGGGAAATCCTAAGGAAAGCCACAGGAGCTGGCAAATACGATTTGTTATAAATTAAGGACTATGTGTGTTTGACGCAAACAATACAGTCTCTTCCCCTCTACCTACCTAGTATTAAAGCACTCTTATTTGACCTCGTGATTTTGTTTTGTTTCCTCCACCGCCGAGGAGGAATAGGGAGAAAGATTTTTAGTCAGAAAGAGCATCACCCTCGACGATCAACTTTAACCGCAAGGTAAATCGATCTCCAACACCACGCTTCCGCATCTTCTTTCCTCTCTATGCCTAATTCTCTTTCAAAGAACGTCCAATTCATCTATCTGAATACGTAGTTCCACCGCATATTAATTGTGCGCACACCAATCGATCGTTCGTGTAATTGCAAAGCAGACATGCCCTTCAAATCCTGCCACTCGCTAATGCTTTCCTTACTGTTTCTGTCAGGTTCCCTCATCCATCCATGTCGTCGTTCCTCCCCGTTGAGCCGCTGGACGGCGCCGCAGGCTACCTCCGGTGGAAGGAGTCGGTGCTCCTGCGCCTCAACACCGTCGGCGTCGCCCACGTCCTCACCGACGACGACCCGCCGTCGCGCAGGAACAAAGGCGCCTCCACGGAAGCCTCCAAGCAGTGGGCGCGCGATGACGCGGTGTGCCGCGGCCACATCCTCGCCACGCTCTCCGACCGCCTGCTCCCGGACTACGTGCGCCACGCCACCGGCAAGGCGCTGTGGGAGGCCGTAGCGCGCACCTACGACGTGGAGACGGCCGGCATCCAGTTTCTGCAGTGTAAGGAGTTCTTGTTCGACCCGGATGCGCCGCTCCTGGAACAGGTCGCTCACGTGGAGGCTCTGGCCGCGGCCGCCAGTTACAACAGCGACAAATTGATGGCCTATACGCTGTCCGATAAGCTTCTGAGGGATGTTGGCATCTACGTCGCGTTCGAACCTAGCAAGGGTGGTGTCTGCATGGACAGGGTCTGGGATGTCGCCCGAAAACAAGTGGTCCATAGCATCATTTCACAACTGCTGCCGAAGGAGGAGGAACAAGAGAAGGAGAGCGTGCACTGGCACAATGCCAAGAAACGCAAGGCGTGATCGTGGCAGCTATGTCATATTGTCATGGTGATGGAAGGGTGTTAAGCTTTCTTGGTTTATGATGACAGATGACAATCGCCAATCAAGTAGTTAATGGGGGTCAGTATTTTGATGAAACCAGTTAGCTTTTAGGGAGTGAGTCTTGTGTTTGTGTTGTGTGTCGCCCTTATTTGTACTTCGTATTTATTTGCTCCTTCGTACTACAAAGAAAGGGTTCTCCGGCGTGTTCGAGGAAAAAAGAAGTATTTTGATGATTGTGTCTTGTTTACCAGTAGCTTGAAGTGTTTAGATGTTATAAGCTGAACTAGCTAGGTGTCCCAATCTATTTAAATCTATAGTCCCAGAGATGTACCTTCGCCTTCCTCAAGGCTTGACACGTGACATAGCTCTCCACTCGGAATCCATCTTGCGTCCCCGTAGAAACTACAGTTCCATTGTGTTGCTCTTCCAGCCTTTGGATGTCGATCCAATTCCTTCACGAAGAAAAACAGAGAGAGCAAGGGTTGTCGATCTTCCTCATGATTTCGTCTTGAGCTCCGCCGCATCTTTTTTTTTTTTTTTTTTGAGCTCACTCCGCCGCATCTAAGAGCCTCCCAGAGCCGGAGCCGTGCCTTTCCACCCAATATATCCTCCCCCACCTTGGCAATGGCATAGCCTGCAGCAATACCCAGCCCGTTCCCTGTTGGCCTCTTCTCGGGTCGTGCTGCATCCTGCATCCGTCCACCGCCAAAGGTCTCCCCAAGCCAGAGCCGTGCCTCCACCGCCCCCATGTGGCTGCGAGGTACAGGGCCTAGGAGATAACAATCAACCACAAGGACGCTATAAGTTTCTTTTGGACTTGGCGACATATTGCCTTTTTTATCCTTTAAAATACATATATACATGTGCCTTCAACTACCTGACACGTACCAAATATGGTCCAATTTTTGCTCAAACAAGCATATATGGTCCAATTTTTGCTTAAAAAACCAACGTAGCGGGGGCACGGAGCAGAGGGAGGCCGTCGGGAGCGCAAGGCGACAGCGGAGAATAGCGTCGTGGAAGCATTGGAGGAACCATTATTGGACTTGCGCATGGCCTGACAATGGACTGAAGTCCAATCCTAATCCTGGTCCAGCCCTTTTATTTGCTTCATACACCCAATCCTAATCCAATCCAAATTTAGCCTCTCAAACCCCATCCACTCCAACCCTTTAAGAAAAAGGATCCTATCCTATCCTGGCCCTTTTCTAGGAAACGGGCCGGCCCCAAATAAAACTAGCACTTCAACCCATGGGCTCTCATATAGCACTTACCAGGCCAGCACGCACAGCACCAGCATCTCTTTCATCTCAATAGAATATCCAATTCCAGAAAAAAAAAATATTTTTAAAAATCATAGAACCGATATTTTCACGCGGCAACAGATTTACATGAGCATGAATTATTTGAACCGATCAGCTTAATAACATATATATAAGGCTCTACTCTAACAGTCAATAGTGGCAGTAAGATTCCCATGAAAGAAAGAAACATTTCAGTACCAGATACTACACACAGAAATGAAATACTTCAACGTGCTGAATGTGCAAAATTATGATCTCTACGAGATAGGTAGAACTTCATATTCAACCTTGGCCTGGTACACTTTTCTAGACTCGCTAGTGACAATACAAGGGAAGGGAGAAAGCACTAGCTGCAGAAAATTTTCAGGCAGCTGTTCATGACATACATAACAGGACGTATAGCAGATGAACAGCATGCTCAGTGCTAAGCCTTGTGCACCTGCTTAAGGCTAACACTACATCATTGGCTTATATTGAGCCGAGCCCTCCTAGAAGATAAGACCCTGAAAAAAAATGATTCCATTGTGAGCAAACCAATAGAGAGGTAATTTTGAGAACTGAGTCTACTTCATTTAACAAAGCTCTGCAGATGTACAACTAGATTGAACGAGGACTTGATTCCATTCCTCTCCATTTTTTCCATTTTTAATGGTGTCGGACTGGCGATTGTGGCGATATGGCGACTCACGGCGGCGCTGTGATCTTCTCCGCTGATCTGCCGTAATCCTGAGCCAATCTCACATCTGAGATTATCACTGGGCTCGCCTCAATGCGCCCCGGTGACTGATCCCACTCTTGTAATCGTCAGGTAATCCCTCCCCCTCTTTCTCCGGTCTTCAGTCAGCCATGGAACTTCGTGATCTGGATCTCCAACCGGGTCTTGATCTGCAAGCGGATGTTTGGAGAAAATTTGGTCTCCCGATTAACTTCTCTGAAGATCGGGGGCTAGAGGAATTCTTTCTGCTAGCTTCTTTCGGTCGCTGCAAATTCAGATTAACAGAGGAAATAGTGGGTGCTCTTCTCCAAGTGGCTCTGGGTGGATTTCCGCAGGCTTTCAAAGTGACTCATGTTCAGGATCGGGTTTTTTGTTTCTCAGTTTCATCCAAGAAAGTAGGTTTCCACATCTACAACCTGAGATCATATCAGTGTGATGCTTTCAAAGTTTTCTTTAATTTATGGGGCAATGGTGGTGCTTCCTGGTCTCGGGAGTCCTCTGAATTTGACAAAGAAGAACAGAATTCTTGGCAGACAGTCAACCGTAAAGGGAAGAAGAAGACTGCACACCCACAAAGAAAGTTTGTGCCAATCAGGAAGGAGCAATCAAAGGTTTTGACAGGGGCAAATACAGAGCCAATAAACCAAAAGAAATCTAAGGATTTGCAAGTCAATACTACTGCTCCAAGTGTCTTCGACAGACTTCAATTTCCAAAAGTTTCAGTTTTTGAAAGGTTGAATACTGAAGATTTAGAGCGCAACATGTCTCAAGAAACTCAAGGTGATATGACAACATCTGATAAGCCTGCTCAGCAAACTTTTTTGGAGGCTACAATTGGTAAAGCTCCAGATCGTGAGATTCAGAAGGGAAAGGAAACTGTGCAAGCAGCGAAGAACAAGGCGGGTTCATCGAGCATGATGGTGAAACATTCAAATTTCAAACAAGTCGAACAGGTCTCCACTCGACGTGGGCCCCCAATCAAGGTTCAGCATTTCTGTGAAAGGTGTCTCTTCCTGGGCCACTCTAGAAGATATTGCAGGAATTCAATTAGATGCAGAAACTGTAGGCAATGGGGACATATTGCGTCGGGCTGCAAGAATCTGCCTGTCAACCCAGGGCTCAAAACAGTTGTTGGCCCATTAGATTCCTTCCAGAGGCTCAACCCGCAAGTTTGGAACCAGCTTCAGCCCAATCAATGGTTTCGAAAGAATCTAGGTCAATCCAATCAACCTAGTTCGAGTCGACCACCTATTATGGAAAATCTGGCTGACTTTGGTCCGGTCAACCAAATAGTGCCCTTTATAGAAACAGAGGACCGCGACTCTTCGGCTTCCCCTGATACTGTCCTCCAGCTCGCCACGAAAAGCCCCAGTTTCCACCACATTGAGCAATCGCCGCCAGAAAACCCTAACTCTGAGGGACATTGTGAGGTAGAAGAGGAGGAGGCGGCCATGGCGTACCAAAGGGCCAATCCTGGGTCATGGCTTCCACGTGGCTTCCATGTTGTTGAGGTGCAGAACAGAAGGATGATGGTGCGTTCGGTGTCGAGAAGGCCACCATCCCGCCATGAGGAGTATGGAGTCGTCACCATCAATCCTTTGCCCGGTAATCAGATTAACTTCCACAATATTCATGAGGTAGTGGAGGAGTTTCTGGTAGACTTCAAGCGCATTGCGATCAGAGATATTCAGCCAACTCATCTAGGGCAAGCCTTAGTCAGGTTTCAGTTTCCTCATGATAGGGATTTGCTTGCTAATTCTGGTCCTCATCCGTATGGTGGTGTGGAGTTTGTTGTCAGTAGGCATGATGAAGCTCGTAACTGGAAAGGTCTTGATTACAACAGAGATTGTTGCCTGTTACTTCTTGGTTTCCCTCTTGATTATCGTTCTTTGGAATATATAGATAATGCCATCACTTCGTTTGGTAGAGTCTTATCTTGGGAGGATGAGAAGAGGCATCTGGGTAGGCTGTTGGTCAGAGCTAGAGTCACTGATTTAGCGGATGTTCCTTACTTCATAGTGCTATCTGAAGCAGAGGGATTCAGAGGAAATTCATGGACAGTACAATGCGAAATCATTGACGAAAGGTTGCTGGGTGCACAAGCACCAGATGAGGAACCAGTTCCTGACTTGCCACCTAATGGGGAACCTCCAGAATTTAACTTCTTTGGCTTTGGTCAGCCTGGTGCTGGTCCTGCTCATGCTCCACAGCCTGAAAATGTGCAGCAGGATAACATAGGAGACTGGGGTGAGTGGTTGCAGAATGGCCCACCAGATGCAGCTCCAGCAGCACAAGAAGAAGCAGACATGGCTGTGCAGAATGATGATGCTCCACCACAACAGGGGATTGACCTCAATGCTGCTCCTGAGGAAGTGCAGGTCCAGATGATGATGGATGGTGACAATTTAGCTCCTGAAGTTATTCTACCTGACTTGAATGCCCCAATGGAAGAGGATGGCAATCTACAGCAGTTAGAGGATGCAATAGCTGTTAATCAGGTTGATCTGATGCCAGGGAATGTAGTCAATGGACAGCTGAACATTCAGCAAGGTGAAGCTTTCTTGGAGGTAAATGACTTGATTGGTGGGCTTCAAGGTGGCAATGTGGATGCTGACATGTTAGATAATGGTGATCACAACAATCATGGGGATGATTTTATTGAGCTTAATGACCTTATTGATGCAGCAGAGGTGGATGAGGATGACAGTCAGCTTAGTATTCAGGTGTCTGATAGTATTCAGGCTGGTCTGTCAGCTGGTTCCATGTCCTCTGTTAATGGGCCAGCAAATGAGGAAGTACCGCAGATTGTCCTGGGACTTGAGGCAGCTGGTATTCACCATATCCCTTTCCTCCCTATGGAAGTACAGGATAATGAACTATTGCATGCTCATGAAGGTGAACAGGAACATCAAGGCAATGATGTGCAGGGTCTAGAGGATAATGAACAGGGCAATAATTTTGATCTGAATATTCAGGTGGGCATGGTGCAAATCAGAAATGAGTTACCTGCTGATCCAGTTTTCCAGGACCTCTTTTCATCTCCATGTCAGAGTGTACCAGGAAAGCTCAATGCTGATTGCTATAGGCTCTGGGCAAAACACTTTTCTATGAGGGGCCTAAGTGATCCACAAATCCAGATTCCCAAGGAGTGGGTCTCTTTTGTCCTTAACATGCTCCTCTCTCCAATGGAGTATGATTGGACTAAATCTCTCCTAGTTTCTAAAGCTTGGGAAATTATCAGAAAGCATTCGGATGGGGAGGATGATCTGCTATTTAGTATACCTGGCAAGTGCCCTGTCAGTAAGGGAATTGGTTGTCAGATGGAGGAAATTGGGGAGCAAGCTGATGAATCTGAGGAACATAATGACAATGATGAGGGAATGAAAACCCCCAAAGCTAATATTGAATCCCAAGACATATGCTCCTCTGCTTCTCGTCTGAAAGAAAAATATGGATGTAATGAAGCTATAGTGGAATCTGAATTGAGAAGGAGTGACAGAATCAAAAGCTACCTCAAGGGTTTCAAACATAACACTTGTGAGAATAAGCATTGCTTTGCATGCACATCAGAAGCCCCTACCTTATCCCCAAGTGTTATCAAGAACCTGGGAACAGAATTCTGCAACCTCTCTCCAAATGTGGTTGAAGAGGCAGCACTGAAAAAAAAGAGAAAGGCCAAGACTGTAGTGGGTCAGATGGAAAGAAGAGCAAGAAGCCTAAGGTTTCAGCTAAGAAGATCAAAAAGAAGAGCTTCAATGAAGATCAAGACCCAAGAAGTGCTAAGGAGTGCTGTCTGGCAGTATTTTGGGCAGAACGTGGTGATGAAGAAGATAAGTTATGTCAAGCTACAAGGATAAGTAGAAGAAGGTGGTTTAGTGTCATGGATGATTGTAAACATCTCCAGTGCTTACACTGGTCCATGAACACTAGTTTACTTATCTTTAAGACTCTGGTTAAGATTGTTGTTATGGACATGGCTTTAATGTTCTTGGTTACCGTTGCTTGTGGGTTATGGCTTCCAGTGCCCATACTGGTCCTTTGTGATTGTGCTCTGTCCTCACATAGTCATTATGTTATGCATATGACTCATCTAAAAATACAACCTGGGTTTCTTTATGGATAATCACAATATAAGAGGAAATAGGGAGTGGAAAGTCTTAAACTGGAATATCAGGGGAATCAATGCCGAAGAGAAGTGGGTTGCAATTGCAAGTAAAATAAGGGAAACTAGATGTGATATTATCTGTTTACAGGAAACGAAAAGAGAGATTTTTGATGTTTCTTATCTCAGGAATTTCTGTTCACCTCAGTTCGACTGTTTTGAATATCTGCCATCAGTTGGTGCATCTGGTGGGTGCATCATGATCTGGAAAAGTTCTCAGTTTCATGGTGCCTTATCTTTCATCAATAATTATGGATTGTCTATTGACCTCACTTCAACTCATGATGGCACAAAGATCATTGTTACAAACATTTATGCTCCATGTACCCCTCAAGGGAAGTTGGAATTTATTGAATGGTTCAAGAATGTGGAAATGCCAGATGACTGCAATTGGCTAGTTATGGGTGATTTTAATTTAATAAGATCACCAGATGATAGAAACAGGCCTGGGGGTGATATCAATGAAATGCTTTTGTTTAATGAAGCTATCAATGCTCTAAGTCTAGTAGAGTTGCCTTTACATGGCAGATCATACACATGGTCTAATATGCAGGAAAGGCCCCTGTTACAAAAGCTAGATTGGTTTTTTACCTCAGGAAATTGGACAACTGAATTCCCCGGTACAGTTGCAACTGCTCTTTCTAGGGACACATCAGATCATGTACCATGCTTAATTAAGATTATGAGCAAAATTCCAAAGCCAAAGGTGTTCAGATTTGAAAATTATTGGATGGAACACCCGGACTTCATTCAAAAAGTAACAGAATGTTGGGCTATAGAGGTGGCTGCAGGTGACAAAGCAAAGAAAATTATGGCAAAACTGAAGAACTTAAGACGAGTGCTCAAGCTATGGGCTGCTCAATTTTCCAATATGACAGTCACTATAGAGAATACTAAGGCTGTGATTTTGCTGCTGGACAATATAGAGGAAACCAGGGATCTCACCCTTGAAGAATGGAATTTTAGGCAAATTCTACAAGAACATCTGCAGAGCTTACTCAACAAACAAAAAATATACTGGAGACAAAGGGGAGATATCAAATGGGTCAAGTTTGGGGATGCTCCAACTCAGTTCTTCCATGCCAGAGCTTCTATCAATCATAGAATAAACACCATAACCAGTCTAACCAATGCAGAAGGAAATGAAGTCACCACCCATGAAGATAAAGCAAAATTGCTATGGGAATCATACAAAGACAGGCTGGGAACCTCAGAATTCAGTCAAATGGTATTCAACCTACAAGAGTTAATGCCAGAAGTGGAGAACTTAGAAGGGCTGGAAGCACCATTTACAACTCAAGAAATTGATGCTGTGGTTGCTAATCTACCAGCAAATAAATCCCCTGGGCCAGATGGATTCAATGGAGATTTCCTTAAGAAGTGTTGGCCAATCATAGCCAAAGATTTCTATGACCTCTTTCAAGCTTTCTATGATGGAGAAATATGTTTGCAGAGCATTAATGGCTCATATGTTACTCTTGTTCCTAAGAAGAATTCTCCATCTACAGTAAGTGACTTCAGGCCAATTTCTCTTCTAAACTCTTCTATCAAGCTGATTACCAAAGTACTAGCAAATAGACTGCAAACAGTCATCCTGCAGCTCATTCACAGAAATCAGTATGGTTTCATCAAAACCAGAAATATACAAGATTGCTTAGCATGGGCCTTCGAATACTTGCACCTTTGTCATAAATCAAAAAAGGAGATAGTTCTTCTGAAGCTGGACTTTGAAAAGGCGTTTGACAAGGTAGAACATCAGACAATACTGAATATATTAAAAGCAAAAGGGCTTGGAGATAAGTGGATTGAATGGATGGAAATGATTATGAAATCTGGAACCTCATCAATTCTATTAAATGGAGTTCCAGGTAAAGTCTTTCATTGCAGACGTGGTGTGAGACAAGGAGATCCACTTTCACCACTATTGTTTGTTCTTGCGGCTGATTTACTTCAAAGTATCATGAACAAAGGAAAAGATAGGGGAATTTTCAACTTACCATTACCAGTTAATGCAGGGAATGACTTCCCAATAGTACAATATGCAGATGACACTCTTCTGGTCATGAAGGCATGTTCAAGACAATTGGTTGCTTTAAAAGCTCTGCTGCATACTTTTGCTGAGTCAACTGGGCTCAAAGTAAATTATGGTAAATCAATTATGGTGCCAATTAATGTGAGTGAGGAAAGAATGGAACTCCTGGCAGGGACTATGAATTGTCAGATTGGAGCAATGCCTTTTCCTTATCTGGGTCTACCTATGGGTACAACTAGACCATCTGTAGCTGATTTCTTACCAATAGTGAATAAAATTGAGAGAAGATTAGTGGGCTGTTCACAGTTCCTAACTCTAGCAGGGAAAATCGAAATGGCAAATTCCTGTCTCTCTTCATTGCCAATTTATGGGATGAGCGCTCTTTGGTTTCCAGCAACAGTTATCAAACAGATTGACATATATAGGAGGCACTTAATCTGGAAGGGGTCTGATTTAAATGCTAAGAAACAACCACTGGCAGCTTGGAAACTTGTTACAAGGCCAAAGAAAGAAGGAGGATTAGGGGTGAAGAACTTGAGATTGCAAAACCAAGCACTGCTAATGAAACAATTACAGAAATTCTATAATAAAGAGGACATACCATGGGTGCATCTCTTATGGCAGAATTACTACCAGAATGGAAAACTACCAGGTGATCAAAAGAAAGGATCCTTTTGGTGGAGGGATGTCACAAAGTTAGTGGATATTTATAAAGGAATTGCTGCTGCTACTGTTGGTGATGGGTCTACACTATATTTTTGGCATGATGACTGGGGTCAGGGGCTACTAAAACTTCAGTATCCTGAGTTATTCTCATTTGCAAAGAAGCCAAGGATCCTCCTAAATGATCAAGCTTGGCAGATCAATCCTTTATCCTTGTTTCACTTGCCTTTAACTGTCGCTGCATTTACACAGCTCCAAGCATTGATTCAGAACATGGAGGGCAATGTTCTTTCTGCAAACAATGATGTATGGCGACATATTGGTCAGACAGGTATCTATTCAACAAAGAGAGTCTATACACAGTTATGTGGACACATGATAGTGCATCCATCTTTTTCATGGCTATGGAAATCCACATGTCAGCCCAAGCACAAGATTTTCTGCTGGCTGCTATTACATGACAGACTGAACACAAGAGGTTTGTTAAGGAGGAAGAACATGGAGCTTGATTCATATGCTTGTGAACTCTGCATTTTACAACTTGAAGAAACTTTGAAGCATTTATTCATTTCATGCAATTTTGCAAGAGCGTGCTGGCAGTCTATTGGAGTCGCATTACCAAGGAATTTACACACGCTGCAGGTTATTAAATGGCTTAAAAGAAAATTGGGAGTTCCATTCTTCATGGAAATAATCATCTTGATGGCATGGAGTATTTGGGTTACTAGAAACAAATGGTTGTTTGAGAATATGGATCCAATGATTGAAAATTGCAGAAGACTTTTTTTCAGAGAGCTTGCAATGGTTATCCATAGAGCAAGACAGAGACATCTTCAAGGACTGCAAGCATGGATAGAAAATCACTCATAGAAGTCCAGTCGATTTTATTTTTTCATCTTTTTCTGTTGGTTTTTCCTTTTTGTACAGACTTTGTAGTACTTACTTTTATCAATAAATTGCTGTAGGGCTCTGCCCTCCAGTTTGCTTCAAAAAAAAGATGTACAACTACAGATCAGTCCAATGAGTTCAAAGCATTTGTACACATGCCGTCCTGATCAGTCCCAACAAAGAAAAAAAGCAATATATAACCTTCAGTAGTCTAGAAAAAAGGGCATGGCCATCAGGAAAATTCTGAGGCGTGCTGCAACTAAAATGGTTCAGTTGGTGCAATGCAAGTGGTTTCTGCTGTAAAATTACAGTTAGTTCACAAACAGGTAGCATGAAGCTAGACTCGTATTCAGCAAACATTAAATATTTTCTTAGAATAATATAAAGAACACGAAGCAGTCACTTGCTACAGGTGACTATCAAAAGCCCACATCGCCTATATCAAGGCTCCTCCTTGTCTGATAGTAGCAAAACATAGTGCATCAAAATATACAAATGTTGCTATACAGTCTAAAACAAAACTGTGAAATTGCAACACCAAGAAGGTCTGAAAACATGATGCTTATTGTTTCTGATGAGCTCTAGTGGCAACGAGATAATAACACATGGATTCACATGCTATGTCTCTAGATTATCCCCCAGTATTCATACTGCGGCACCTTACAACTGACGAATACTACCAATGAAACACAAATGTAAGCATCAGAACAATCACCCCCTATTTCTAAACCAACAATCAAGTATATTTCTAAACTAGTCGTCTTGAACTCCCAGTCCAAGAGGTAGTCATAGTTGCCGACGGTCACCACCATCCTCACCAGTCACCACCAAGGTCACGTCTGGCCGGACATCCGTGATCTGAACCATAGAGGATAAGCACTCTATAGCAACGAATCCACAACTTAATCCACAACGAATCCACAACCTAACAAAAAAGAGAGACAGGGAGTGGAGAGAGAGGCAGGCAGTCATACATACCCGGTGCCGAGGCGGAAGGGGATCCCGAGCGAGGGGCCGAAGAAGCTGGCCCTCTGCGGCACCTTGAACTCGCTTGCCCGGTGCGCGGCTCCGGCTTCTTGAACCCCGGCGGCGCCTTGAACTCGCTTGCCGGCTCGGGCGCCGACGTCGAGGCGGCCGTGTCCAGCTAGGCCCTGCTGACCACGACGGCCGTCCGACGGGCGCGTGGCACGAGAGGAGGAGCGGCCAGCGCGGGAGTGGGAGCGCCGACGCCGGGGCGGCCGCTAGAGCTGGCTCCCCCGCGCCGCCGCCTCGGCCACCTCCGGGGCCTCCTATAAGCAGGGCGTCCTATGGTTAACATAGGATAGAACGGTCCAATAGCCCATCAAATCTAAGCAGCCCAGCCCAAGTAAGAGCGTCGACATTTTAAAATAAAAAAGTCAACATTTTTATAGTTCTATTTCAACATTTTAAAAATAAAATCAACATTTTTTAAAAAAATGTAGACCATTAACAACAAAAATGTTGACATAGTGTAAAAAAAATGTTGACGCAGTACATTCAAAATGTTGACAAAAAATTTGAATTTTAAAAATTAAAAAAATATTCATATTGGATCTTATTTTGTAGAATTAATTATGAGAAACACATAGGTTCAAACGGATTCAAAACGGACTTACGGTTTAGGAGAAAAATGCGTTTAAAGTTTGAAATCTGTTTCTTTTTCTCTCACTTCCCACTCGCCTCAACCAGAACGCGACACGTGTCGCTCGGTCAGCCATCCGATTTCTCTATGCACCAATCTCAAAGTGACCTATCAAATGGTTTTTGTAGGGCAGGCTACGTATAGGTTTTCCGGCCACCTCCGCGTGCGCGACTTGTGAATCCAGACACGGCCCTCGATCCACGGGCCCTGGCCTTTTCGGCTAAACAGGCTGCAGCCTGAATCCAATCCTTTTAAGAAAGCATCCAATCCGATCCAGCCGTTTTCATTTGACGGCCCTTATTGGCCCTTATATATTCAGCCCATGGGCAGGGGGCCCTTTCGGCCCTTGGATTTGTTTGGCCCACTGTCGTGCTGTGAGGAGGCAAGGCCGGAGAGGCAAAGGTGGTGAAGCGGTGACGACGAGAACTCAGCGGAGGCGCAGAAGGTGCCTCTGTCTAGACGGCCGGGGAGGTAGCTGCGGCGATGGCATCTGAGCCGAAATTCTGAGCCTGCGGAGAGGAGGCCGAGCCGTGGAGTCATTCTTTGCGAAGAACAAGTGCAGGAGCCAAACACGAGCGTGCATCGGATGGCTGATCGTGTCCACGCGGCAGGCATCCGGACTGGGGCCGCAAAGGAGCGTTTTGCGGACGGTCCCCAGGCAATTTTTTTCGAGGATGCATCGATACTTCATAAAACAACAAAGATCATGTTAATAGCATTTGATCCAAACCAAAACTTAACACTAAAGAGTCATATGTCCACATCCTATGCACTAACCACTTCAACATAAGGTAATTCCACGGAACCCATGTATAGCTTGCCGTCTTTTCTCTCCATCACCGTCAGACACATTCAGTTCTTGTTATTTTTTTCTTCGACCATGATCATTAAGTAGTCAGGTTTGTATCACCTCTGTGGAAACCTGAAGTATATCAGCTGTCTCGACACATAATGTTGGCAGGGATCGGAGCGCTGCTGCCTGCTCGCACGGATGTGCTGTCCAGCACTGTAACCGTCCGGAACAAGCATACAGACATAAGGGCTCGCTGGTTATGGTGGCCTCGTCCATGGCCAGCCTGTGCAAGAGAACGTAATACCATGGCCAGCTGACCAGACCATGGAGAACCGTTATCGTGCCCCGGTGCCCCCGGTGACTGGATCTCTGTATCACTGGATCACTAGAACCAAAGTTTCAACAGTTTAGTATAGTCAGTAAATTATACGGCAGGCTCCAAGTTGAAACGTATACTGAGTTACTGACACAAACTAACAACACAAGACAAACTAAAGATTGCAGAGGTGGCTCGCCGGAGCAGGCTTCGCTCAACTACCGTATGCCTCCATTGGTGACGCCACCCGCTTCCACCAGCCATGGGCACTGCGAGCATAGAGCGACCTGGCCGAAGCGGCCAAGGCCGGCGGGCCAGCTGTGGACCAGCTCCTCAACGTCCTCAGAATCGGGAACCATGGAGGTTTGTCTGGAGTCGGCGGTACACAGATATCAGCCGGCCCTAAGAGCCGCCATCAGGCAGTGCAGATGTGCTTTTCCACGGATTCACTCGAGCCCCAGCACGTTGCCTGCCCCATCGCCAGCTGCATGACATGTGTGACTTATGACCAACTGACTACAACCGACGCCCGGCCTGAACATGTGAAATGAAACGCTTCCGTTTCAGTCTCATTGTCTGAAATTTACATATCTGCTCTGACGAAGACAGCATTGACGAGCTGTTCAAGTCCATTGTCAACAAGCCGGCGAGTCGCGAATCTACGAATGCACAAATAATTCCAATCTGCGCCTTGTTCCCATCAACAAGAATGACATGGGCTGATGAAGTTTAGGCATGTGACTGTCCAGTGGTGATGGTTGTTTTGACTGGATGTTTCAGTTCCTTGTTCTTGGCTGAAGACTCTGAACGTTTATACATCTAAAATGAGATCAGGTAGAAATTACATTAGTATACATATCTCGTATGATTTCACGGCTCAATATATTCAAGACCTTTTTTCAGTTTTCATTTTTATGTGTTCCACCCACCATTGCTACTGCTCATTACAAAAGACCACACTCACATGTACTATTTTCTTTATTTAGTGACGCATTGAATGGAAGGAAATAAAAATAATTGAGAAGCTCGAAACACATCGGTTATATATGAATGGGGATGTCACCAATATGCAGTCTAAACTCAGCCCTTGAGAAACTTGAGAGCATTATAGAGCTCTATAAATATGATGTACATCAGCTTTCTCACTTATGTTCCACTTGCTAGATCATTTGAATACAATTGTTAGGCATGAGAGGTACCGGAAATAGGCTGTTCACTAATCTTCTGGCGTGAAGTCGCACAAGGGGCCCCTGCCCAATGGAAATTTGAAGCCGAATTTCCTCTGTTTGTCGCTTAACCAGTCTTGATTGGCTCAGCAATTCACTTGCAAAGTTGTTGCTTCCTTGGCAAAGGTAGACATGCCCGATGCTAAGCAAATGCAGCAACGATGCGAGAAGCGCGGTGACAACGGGTTGAAGTAGCCAGCCTGCTGGACCACTGGAAGCTGCTATGTCCGGTTGGTCATCTACAAGAGCTGGAGCAGCTCATCATCTCGTTGAAGGAACTGGCAGCAAGGCCAACAAGACTCCACTGATCCTGAATGAGGCTGGAGAACAAGAGGAGGTGTCAACATGTGGCTTGAATGCCTGCTCAGCAATGGAGCTGATGTAATAGGTTAGCTTGCTTTATTCTGCTTTGGATGTTTGAGCAATGGTGCTCTTTTCATTTTGCGCTTAAACAAAACCGGAACTGTAAACGGATTTGTCCATTGGTTAAGCAATCAGACAGGGACTTTCTTTCCTGATATTCAAAAAAAAAAAAGTGGCTGGCAGTCGAGCTCGGGATCATATAAGTTGTTTGAGGAGTTGGACGGAGGTGTGCTGAGAGAACATAGGGTGGTAGTGAGGATCATTTGTTCGTCGTCTGATACCATTAGTTAGGCTAGAATCCAACACACTTTGGATTTGTAAAGTTTCCAAAGGAACGTTCGCATGTACTTAGGCTTTTTTTTTTTAATGAAAACTGGAGGGGTCGCCCCCTACAGTACTTTATTCATAATAAGAGGACCAAGTCTTATGTACAGCAAACCAAAAGAAAATAAAAAAGCAAAAGAGAAAGAAAGCAGAACTATTGATTTAAATCTATCCATTGCTTGATTCTGTCTGACTTTTTTGAGCTTGCTCGATGGATAACCAAAGACAGCTCCTTGAAGAAATATTCTCTGCAATTCTGAACCGTTGGATCAATATTATTGAAAATCCAATTGTTTCTTGTTACCCATATGTTCCAGCACATCAAGATGATGATATCCATATAGCAACTATAACTTATTCTCCTCTTCAGCAGCGTGATCATTTGCATGGAGGTTAGATTCTGGGGCAACATTAGTCCAATGGATTGCCAGCAGGCATTTGCAAAGTTGCACCTTATAAATAGATGTCTGAGCGTTTCCTCCCTCTGAAGTATACATAACTCGCAAGTGTAATCATCCAAGAACATGTTCCTTCTCAACATTCCCCTTGTCTTGAGCATGTCTTTCATGAGTAGCCAGAAGAATACTTTGTGTTTGGGCTGACAGGAGGATTTCCACAACCACCTGTAGGCAGGATGTATAGGTAGGTGCCCCATAAGAAGCTTGTAAATTCTAGCTGCATTGTAGGATACCTGGCCACCCATGCATTGCCACACATCATTAGTTATCTGAACTTCCATGTTACCCAATACTTCTTGCAAAGCCAACATCTGTTCATATGCTTGTACTGAGAGAGGTAGATGGAATAGCGTCTCCATATGATCAGTTGCCTGAACATCCTTGAGAGTAATGTTAGTCTGCTGGGCAAATGAGAATAGCTATGGACATGTTAACTTTAGTATGGATGTGTGCCACATGTCATGCCAGAACAAGGCTGTAGCACCATCTCCTGGAGTGACTTTAGCAATGCCCTTATATTGGTCAAGCAACTTAACTATATCTCTCCACCAAAAGGAGCCTCTCTTTTGCTGGCCTAGGAGCTTTCCATTCGAATAGTAGTTATCCCATAATAATTTAACCCATGGTAGGTCTGCTCTATTATAGAATTTGTGCAACATCTTCATAAGTAAAGCATCATTTTGCACTGTAAGCTTCTTGATTCCAAGACCCCCTTCACTTTTAGGCCTTTGTACCATGTTCCAAGCTGCCAAGGGGGGCTTTTTAGCATTGATATCAGATCCTATCCATAGGAGATGTTTTCTGTAAGAGTCCACTTGCTTGATGACCGTTGCATGAACCTTATAGGTGCACATGTGATATGTTGGCATAGAGGACATAACTGTATCTGCCATTTCAAGTTTTCCTCCCTTAGTAAGAAACTGAGCGCAGCCAATCAATCTCCTCTCAATTCTTTGGACCAGTGGAAGAAAATCAGCAACAGATGGCTTAGTGAGTCCCAAAGGCAATCCTAAGTATGGAAAAGGCATTGACCCTCCCTGGCATCCAAAGGTATTGGTGAGGAGCTCCATTCTTTCAGGACTGACATTAATGGTACCATGACAGATTTAGCATAATTGACCTTAAGCCCAGTTGACTCTGCAAAAGTGTGTAACAGAGCTTTAAGAACCACAAGCTCTCTGGGGCAAGCCTCCATCACCAACAGTGTATCATCAGCGTATTGTACAATGGGAAAATCAGAACCTGCTCTTTCTGGAATTGGCAGTCTAACTAACCCCATATCTTTTGCTTTGTTTAGGATTGACTGCAGGAGCTCAGCAGCTAGCACAAAGAGGAGAGGGGATAGTGGGTCACCTTGTCTCACTCCTCTTTTACAATGAAAAACTTTACCAGGGACACCATTGAGTAGGACAGCTGATGTTCCAGATTTCATAATGATTTCCATCCACTTTAACCACTTTTCACCCAAGCCTTTGTGCTTCAGAATGTCCAAAATAACTTGATGCTCAATTTTATCAAAAGCCTTTTCAAAGTCTAGCTTAATGAGAACAATCTCTTTCTTCGATTTATGGTAGATATGTAAGTATTCAAAGGACCAGGCTAAGCAGTCTTGGATACTTCTACTTTTAATGAAGCCATACTAATTTTGATGCACCAACTGCAAAATGACTACCTGCAGTCTATTTGGAAGTAGCTTTGTGATAAGTTTGATTGTTGAGTTCAGCAGGGATATAGGTCTGAAGTCAGAAACCATTGTAGGAGAATCCTTTTTGGGCACCAAGGTTATAAATGATCCATTAATGCTTTGTAAGCATATCTCACATTCATAAAAAGCATCAAGTAGCTCATAGAAATCCTCTGCTACTATGCTCCAGCACTTTTTAAGAAAATCCCCATTGAAGCCATCAGGGCCTGGTGATTTATTGGATGGTAAGTCAGCAACCACTCTATCTACTTCCTCCTTTGTGAAAGGTGCCTCTAACCAGTCGAGATTAGGGACAATATGTAATAGATCACCGAGATTAAAGTGCATAATGTTATACTCTGTGGTACCAAGTCTCCTTAAAAGCAGTCCAGATCAGGTCAGCTTTCTTTTGATGGTCACAATATATGTTCCCAGAGTCATCTTTGAGGCTCTGTATAGCATTCTGCCTATGCCTGATAGTGGCTCTAGTGTGGAAAAAATTAGTAGGAGCGTCACCAAATTTGACCCATTTAATATCCCCTCTCTGCTTCCAATAAATTTTCTGTTTATTTAACAGACTTTCAAGATGCTCTTGAACTAGGCTTCTAAAGTTCCATTCCTGCAGAGAGAGGTCCCTGCTTTCCTCAAAAGTATCCAGCATGAGGATCAGGACCTTTGTATTTGCAATAGTTGTTGCTAAATTGGAGAAGTTTTTGGCCCAGTCTTTGAGTGCTTTCCTCAGATTCTTGAACTTAGTAGTTACTTTTCTAGCCTTATCTGTGTGAGGTACAGGGATAGCCCATGCTTGTTGAACAACTGAGATGAAATCCTCATGCTCCATCCAGTAATTTTCAAATCTAAAAACTCTTGCCTTTGGTATGTGAGCTTGAATTGAGATGAGACAGGGTACATGATCAGACGTGTCTCTAGAGAGAGCTGTGACAGAGGTTGCTGGAAATTCAGTAGTCCAAGCACTAGAAGTAAAGAAGTGATCAAGTCTTTCCAACAAAGGATGAAGCTGCTTGTTCGACCATGTAAACTCCCTTCCTTGCAGAGGCAATTCAATCCAGCCTTGTGCACTAATAGCCTCATTAAACAATAGCGTTTCATTAACATTACCTCATTCCCGGTTTCTCTCTGCAGGAGACCTAATGAGATTAAAATCTCCCACCACAAGCCAGTTACAATCCACAGGCATTTCTATATTCTTCATCCAGTTCAAGAATTCCACTTTTCTCTCATCTGTGCATGGCCCATAGACATTTGTAAGTATCCATTTTGTACCTGAATGTATAGAGCAAAGCTCAACAGAAATACTAAACTCATTGGCAAAGGATAGGGAGACTTGAAATTTTGAGCTCTTCCACATTGTGATGCAGCCTCCTGATGCACCCACCGAGGGAAGGTACTCTAAGCTATCAAACTGTGAATTGCTGGAATTTCTCAGGTGCTGAATATCAAAGTGCTCTCTTTTAGTCTCTTGTAGATAGACAATGTCACATTCAGACTCAGAGAGCTTACTTCTTATGGCTGTCCACTTCCTATCAGAGTTAATGCCTCTTATGTTCCAACAAAGAACTTTCCATTCCCTTCCTTTATTATGGTGTGTTGTATCCATTAAAAACCACTTTTAGAGTTACCAACATGAGCCATGAACACAGTGCATGACCTCTGAATTTCAGGACAGTGAACAAACTAAAGAAACTCCAAAATGCATACCAGCACATCCAGTATATCAACACAAAGGACCAGTATACCCACTGGAGAGAAAATCTCAACAAAAAGGACCAGTATGTCCACTGGAGAGCAGATTTCATCACAGAGGACCAGTATAGCCACTGGATTGAGAGAGACATCCAGATATAATTAACCAGTAGGTAGTCTTTAGCATAGCAAATAAACAAGTAGCAGTCTTTAACAAAAGCTCCAAAAGATAAACACAGATATTCCACAGCATGTCTTATATTGCATAAACCACCTAAATAAAAAGGGGCCAGGGTCCAGAGTAAAGTTTGTTGCCGCACTCTACTTGCTTGGTTTCTTGCTGGCCTTGCTATCATGGTTGACCATCTTGTTTTCAGTCGAGGAGGCTTCTGACTTCCTGGTTTTCTTGGACACCACCTTGGCTGCTACCTTCGGGCCACCTATAGCTCCCTTTGCTTTCCTTTTCTTCAGAAGAGCCTCCTCAGATAGACCCTCAGGGTCCATCTTTGCTATGCCAACACGCAGCTTCTTCAAAGCTTTGGTACCAAGAGTGGGTGGAGCTGAGCTGCAGGCAAAACAATCAGTGTGTGTGCAGCTTTTCTGCTTGAAGCCTTGGGTCTTGTTACTGATTCTTGGACTTCTACGCACTCCAAATACCACTACCGGAGCAATGTTCAGCTTTGCCTCCTTCCTTGATGTGGTTGTGTCTTCCTTCCTAGTGATGCTGATCTTGCTTCCACTAGGAGTGCTTGGGGAAACCTCACCATCATTGACATTAGTCATATCTTCATGACCTTGTTGTATAATATCACATGTCTTGTCTGTCAATTGGTCTACATCCATCTGAGACTCCTCCACCTGACTAGTAGCGTCAGTTAGTTCAGCCACTTGACAAATAGGCTTAGAACTTACAGGGCATGCTCTAGGCAAGACAAATTCAGTAAGGGTATGCTCATCAGATAGGCTAGCAATTAGCTTCCAAGCATTGGACTGGATGAACTCCCGCACCCACTTAAAGTGACCAGGATTCAGCAACATGGCAGTGAAGAAAGCCATCCACTGACCAGGAATAGAAACTTTGCTTGGTGAGGTGCCAGTTGGGGAGAAGTATCTTGCCCAGAGTCTGATGCACTCTGGATTAACTCTGTCACTCTTGTATGCTGCACCTGAGGCTAAGAAAGACTCATAAACTGGATCTGCACGAATTGGCTCTCCAAATTCCATGAAACCAACCTGTAGGTGGGGAAGGTTGTCTTGTGGTGGTACAAAATTCTGCCCATTCAGGTCTTCTACTATCTGCTCAATCTGAACATCATTGAGGTTAAGTTGAGGAGCTCCTTCAGCAGGAAGAGCAAGCACAGACCCATCTTGATCTGGGAAATTCACAATTAAGTCAACCTCCATTGGGCCATTCAAGTCAGGGATAGCCCCATTGTCCCCAGGCTGGGCTTCCTCATTGCCAATGTCAAGCTGGGCATCCTCCATCACAACTACATTGTCTGACCCATTGTTAAGATCAATTTGCTGAGGATTAACTTGTGCAGCTGCATCAAGTTCCATAGGCTGCAGGACATGTCCATCATGGCCATAAGCTATGACTTGCTCTGCATTCTCTGGTTGGGCTTCGAGGTGCTCATTAATAGGTTGATGATCAGCAGGTTCAGAGTCTTCAATGGCCACATTGAGGTCAGCAAGAACATTCACCGAGGAGGGAGATCCATCAGGAGGGCCATCTGACAGACTGAGACTGATGTGCAGGGGAGGCTCATTAAGCTGATCAGGAATGTCAGGCTCAGGAACTTGAACTTCAGCCTGGTCATCATGCTGGCCATCCACTAGCAGATTGAGATCAAAGTTTTCCATCTGCTGATTGTCCATCTGATCAGCATCATTCTGTTGGTTTGCAGGCCAAATTCCCCAGTCTGCCTGATGAGGGCCATCCACAAAGAGGTCCTGATTGACAGGAGCATCAGCATTGCCAGGTGCAGCTTGACCAAATCCAAAGAAATCAAAGGGTTGGTCATCTCCAACATTCTCAGGATGTGGCACTGGATCCTCATCTGCAGGGTCATTACCCAAGATCCTCTGATGCAGAATTTCACATTGTGATGTCCAGCTATGACTCCTTAAGTCATTACCCTCAGTTATAACCACCCATCTTGGGATGGATTCCAGAGAAATAACCTTTACTCTAATGATGATCCTGGCCAAATTTCCAGTGTCCTTTTCCCAGACTTCTAGTTTAGCAAAAGGAGCAATTGCAGTCTGGATATGCTCTCTAGTCCAAGAATCAAGCGGGAAACCCAACAGCATTAACCAGCATTCACGGTTAAAATCAACAGATCTCCTGTTCCTAGCATCATTGTGTCTACGAAGAACAATATTAACATTGCCAAACGGATGCGGACCAGTATCAACAAGCATGTCACAATCCTGAATACTTTCAAACCTCACATAGGCTTGACCAAACGGACAAGGCTGAATACTTCTAATCGGCACCCTCAACTCATCAGCAAAGAAATCCAAAAGCATGTCTCTGATGTGCACAAAAGCTACCTGATGATGCGGCATGGGGATGATGGAAGCAATGGCAACATCTTCATGGCTTGGTGACGCTCTGCCACAGATGGATCGCACCATCATCTCGCAGCCGGGGACCTCGATGCGCTGGTAGAGGCGCGGTATGAAGGGCTCCGGATCCACATGGATGTACGCCATTGAGGGAGCTTCGACAGGTTTCGGCGGATTGTGATGTTCTGTTTCTGGTGGAGGCGAGGGAGGGTTCTCTTGAGGGTTTTTGGCCCCCAACCTCAGCTCCAAGGAAGGTGGAGAGTCGGAACCGGAAAGGCTCTGGTTTCCATCTTTAAGCAGAGTCCGATCCTTTGTAGGTCCAGTTGGCTGTACCCTTTTTGGAACGTATTGCAAAGAAACTCTGATCGGCGGTTTACCTTTGCTGTCTCTTGAGCTTCTACGGCCAGGATGAACCGAGCTTTGCCAACAGTAACGGGCGATGTGTCCCCAACCCAGACAGGTACGGCATTTGATGCGACTGCGGCATTGGGCCCTGACATGGTTGGTTTTGAGGCATCTACTAGAGAGTTGGGCCAGAGTCTCAGAAGGGTTGTTGCTGGGCTGATGATGAGCCTTTATGCCCAACTGGGCTTGCTTAGTTTGTTCATGATTCCCCTAGCCAGAACCCGAGCCCTTATTCAAAAATTGAAAGTTTCCCCCGTGTTCATCGCTAGCCGAAGCAGAGAACTCTAGACGATCAAAGACGAACTTTTTTGGGAAATTCAGACGATCAAAGACTGATTTCTTAGGCAGAGCATCCAGAGACTTATGCAAACGATTAAAAACCGAATTAACAGGGATTGGATTAGGGGGAATTGCAGTGTTACCCTTCTTTCGCGTTGCTTCCCTGATCGGAATTGCATTGGCACCGGAGAGAAGAGATCGAGACCCATGATGCCTAGGCACAGATCTAGCCGCTTCAGCATAAGATTTCATCTTCTTCTTGTTTGTGACCATTGTCCACTCCCTTTCCTGCTCCAGATTCCATCGTTGCTCCTCCTGAATTGCTTGGGGCCACCATTTCCCCAGAGATGAAAGAGGATCTTGAAATCCGCACATTCATAGGACTTGAGGTTGTAGATGTAGAAGCCAATTTGCTTGTAGGAGACAGAGAATTTGTAGACCCTGTCTTGAAGCTCCTCCACCTTGAAAGCTTTTGCATCCCCGCCAAGCACAGCTTGGAGGATGTGTGCCACAGAGAGATCCGTAAGCCGGAACTTGCATCGACCCACCGAAAGCACCAGGAAGAATTCTCTCAGTCCCATACCATGGGAAAACACCACTGGAAGGTTGAATTGCTTCCAGATCTCCGCTTGTTTCCCAATCCCTGGAGAGTAATCCAGCTGCGGCAGATCCACCGGACGTTCCTCCATGGACGAGAGAGCTCCCCATCCCCGGCCAGTCTCCATACTGCCAGGGGAAAGGAAGGACGAGATAGATCAGGACATGGCGGACCCCATGCCCCGATCAGATGAGAGTTTTGGTGGCTAGAGAGGGAGATCACTGGCGATCGCCATGCCGCCGCCCCTCCGTAATTCCCGGATCTTTTCTGTTGTCAACTTTCAGAGCTTTTAATTCAACCGCCGCCATGTACTTAGGCTTAATGGTGAGTACAAATTCAAACTCTTACCAATCGATGGTGGACCCTACCAGGCACTGTCACTGTCATTGGAAGAAGCACACATGCAAAGGCTGGCCGGTCATGGTGCCCTCGTTCGCCACCAGTGCAAGTGCACAAACCATATGGTCAGGCCAGCACGTTGCCAGCACTAAGAAGCCAGGGCCGATTAGTTCCTCAATGTCCTGGGCATCGTGGACCCTGGAGTTCTCTTAGAAAAGGGACATCATATGGGTACCTCTACAAGAAGACAACTCTTTCCCGACAGTTTGTTTTTAAGTCGCCAACAGTTTTAGTATATTTAGCTAAGTGTATTTCATAACTGTGGGTGATAGCTTTGTAGGGAATGACATTGTTGGGAATTTGCAAAACCTGTTGGGAATATATGAATTTATACTAGAAAAACTGTGGGCCACTTGCTAGAAATAATGAAGACTACTAAAATTGTTGGGCACCTTAAGAGAACTGTCGGTAAAGATTACATATCTTGTAGAGTGGCGCGTGCCCTGTCAAGTTCAGAGCTCAAATGCTGACGTAGCGACATTCTTCTGGTGAGCTTAGGCTGAGATGGAGGTTTCGTCGTACGGGGCACATACATACATACACGGAACGGATCTATACGTATCTACAGCAATCCGTAGGCCAGTGCAGTTCAGATGAGGGCGGCTCGCAGATGGAAATGTACATTCCATCTTCAACTACCAGCCAATCATGTCAGCAGTGTCATTTTTTCCCTTGAGATCATACACACTTGTCCTTTGAACACCAAGTATCACATATATATGAATGGTTCCAAGCAATCTCTCCTATATAGGGATTGTGTGCTCTCTAGATTGGCTACACTAGCTTAACCTGCTTGCGTGATTGGTTCGATCTGGTCACCCCTAAAAATGTTGAAATGAAAGTATGGCTTACAAGTTTAGGCTTGGGAAGCACCTGGAATTGAAAAATTACCAACCGGCACAAATGTTATCAGAGTCATGATTGCGCTGTTAGAAATATTTATCATGCGTCAAAATACCTACATGCCCATTGTTATTGATGGATGATCTTTGCAGGCACTAAACTGTTGAGAACATCCACATTGGGAGCACATTGTGTCTATGAAAATCGGGACGGGAGCAGAGATAAAGAGGTGTCGCATTTCACCAGCTACTCCTTGTCTCTGTCCTCTACAAGGTGCATATATGCATGTTGGGTCAGCATCAAGAAGGATGCTTTTGGAGTTTTTAGTTTGATATTTTTCACCCAGCATAGCGATCTGTGACACATTCTACATGGCACTGAGCCATGTGCCCCTTTAATGAAGGGAAACAATTAGAATTCAAGATCTCTGACCACACCGGGTATATATGAGTATGGATGTCACCTGAACATCGTCCGATCATCACTTGAATTATGGACTTATGGAGCATCAAGAGCTCTACATATGTGATACTTGAATTGGAAGATATACTTGGTTATTGAAGTGTATATGGGTTGCTTGCTATCATTCCATCTCAATTCATGGGTGTGAGAGGTTTTTTTTTTTTTTTTTTTGAGGGCGGGTGTGAGAGGTATTAGGAATGAGTAGTTTGTCCAATATTAAGAGAACTGTAAGGAGAACAATTCATCTGGCACAATATCTATTGAAGCACTCCAAAATAATGTTCATTAGTTTTTCAAACTAACAGGCATTAGTTTGATCTAACGGTATAAATCTGATCTCATAAATCTACTACTATTTACTAGTATTTTATTAAATAGAGGGTAATATTGAAAAGAAAAATAAGTAGTGTTATTTTCATAAATATAATAATAGTAATATGATTAATTCCTGATGTTTATTAGTCTAGTAAATAAACTGTTCAGATTAAATTAGCTCTGCGACAAGGACGGCATCGGCGGAACGGCACTGCATCAATCCACTGAGCTGGAGGCCTATCGACCATAATGAATAAATAAATGCCGCTGATCAGCCTGATCTCCAAGCCCAACTGAGGAGAAACACGGGACTGTGCGAACGAGCGATCCAAAAGAATAAGATTTGATTTGATCCCCTTTTTCATGATGGCACGTCCTGGGATGGTTTGGATTTGGGCTGGGTCAGGCAGAGCCTTCGGTTAAGAAAATTATTTTTTGATTATTAATTAGGCACATTTATTAATCAAGATAATACAATTCTAAAATTGCATCAAACCAATGGCTATTAATTTGGACAATTAAACTCCTCAAGATTTAAACTTGAGAGATAATGCCTGGAAGGCAGAATTGCAAAATTCAGTCAGTTGCGCATTCAACTACTTGATGATCAGGTCCTTGTCACTTGAATGAAAAATATTGCATCTGTGGGCAGAGCCTTACGTTGACATTCAGTTCTTGCTGTTGGGCATGGCGTAAGGCACCTTCCCGGAGTTCGGACGCTGGGGAGGAATGGACATGCACCCAGTGCCTCAAGGCTCCCTCCAAAATGCGGCTTTTGTGCCAACAAACAAAAGGTAAGGAAGAACTGCATAACCATCATCCTAATCTCCGGCGCGTGCCTGGCGATGGCTAAGAACGTGCTGGCATGCGGCGGCGGGGCGGTGCGGGTGGTACATCATGTTTTACTCCCCGAGCATGGGAAGCGTGTCGCAGCTCATCAACTTGGAGGTGTACCCGCTCCGTTTCCGCGGCGGCGGCGCGTGGACCGCTAGCTCTCATGGAGCTCGGCATTCGGAAACGGCACGATCGCAACGCCAACACCCACATCGCACCGCTCCAGCGCGACACTGAGCTCCATTGCGGTGCCTCCGCCACGCAAACTTACGTGATCTTCCTCCACGAGGTGCTCACTACACGCTCCAAGATGTACCCGGCTCACCTCCCTGCCCACGCGCAGGCTCCCCGACCATGCCACCCGCCACGTGATTCTCAATATCGTCTCCGAGCCTCATCTACTACCACGAGCTAGCGCGGCATCCCCCACCATGACACAAGCCGCACAACTTGCAAAAGAATAAACTATTTGCTAATCTAATTCCATCGCTCAATGCAAGTCAACAGTCACCCTCTTGGCATCTCTCCTAGCCTTCCTAGGTGCTTGCGGGGCTACATCAACAAGTTTATGATTGGACTTTTCAATTTGATGTTTTGGGGATGTGAAACCCTCAACACAAATCATTATATATGAAGAGTTGTCCGTGGTGCCAGACAAAGGGTTCGCGTGTGTGAAGCCCTCAAGTGATGTCAAAGTCATAGCGTCGAAGCCCTCCTAGCGTCCGCGGTGCTGGGTGGAGGATGCGGATCGAATGGGCGGAAACCGGGTCGGAGTAAATGCCAGTCTGGCTCGTGGCCCGAAAAACCGTTGTCATATTGAAGTCTAGTCTGGTCCTATTTATAGACCCGACCGAAGAGTTAAAATACATTTTACAATAGGACCCTTCGGTGGTTGCTAGGTACCCTTCACTATTTGTCTCTTTGTGTTTCTTGACCCTTCGCCTTTTTGATACTACAACCTGATCCTCCAACACTAGCCCTCAACTGTCAAAGGGTATGACGAAGTGCTCCCTGAGGCAGTTTCCTATTTTTCTTTGGTTTTGAGGACTGTAATTTTATTTTGTCATGGTGTCTTTACATCCTGTGGCTCCTCTTTCGGATTCACGGTCTAGATGTGAAAGCACGTTGCCCGATGGTCTGTGGTTGGATATATAAGTCGTTGCATCTTGGTTCCTTTTTTACCGAGTTCACTCACTTTCGCCTTTACCGCACTCGCTTGCTCTTGCTTTCATAGTAGAAGCATTATGGGGCAGTCCAATCTTAGCTCTTTTAGAGACATGAAGCATTATGGAACTCTAGATAAATGATACTTGAATTTGAACTTCAGAAGCTAATATACACCTACTTTCAAAACCATGTGCTGCTTGCTAGATCATTCGATCTCAATTGTGGGTGTGAGAGGTATCAGGAATTGGTTGGTCACCAAGTGCGGAGAATGTTGTCATACAAGTTCCCTTGCTTCAACATTGGTCTTCATTATCTCTGCAATTGTGACGGATGATAGCTGTGACTTCTACGAGGTAGTCAATCGCTCTCGAATATTTACTGTCACAGGCTACTATGATCTGCAGCTGTTTAGACATGTACTTGGCGTTGTTAAGTATGATCTGCATTGGCATGTTAAGTATGGTTTAGACATGTACTTAGCGATCGTACTAAGTCTAAACCGCGATCTGCATGCATTGGCTTCTTATGAACTGGCTTGTTATGTATGGTTTAGACATGTAGTTGGTGTGTATCTTCTCTTAAAGAACAACCATTAGTAACGAATTTTCATTGTCCAAAAAAATCCATTTAATTATAGTACTGTTTTCACAGACACTGATCGGACGAGTAAGGTAATGATCAACAAGTTTACAGGCACCTGAAACATTTACTGTGAAATGAAATTGATACAGAAGCAGTGGGATATGATGAAACATATACACCAACCTATACTAGTATGCTTCAAAACCATGGCATATCTCAGTCCTTGTCACAAGAAACATAAATGGGAGAGGAGAACAACGCATCAGGCAGAATGTTTAAGCTTGAAGTCTGACTTCCAAACGCCGTGGGAAAAACCATCGCATACGAAGGTCATTTGTGCAGTTTCATCATGTAGTTGGTGTGGCTTGTTAACTATTTCACCAGGTAGTTAACATGATGAAACAAAAAAAAAATACTGCATTTGTGCAGTTACCAACAGAAGGTCATTTCACCCACCCAAGACGCTTGGCCAGTTTGTCAGACCACAGCTAGCCGTGCTGGAACGACGTGACGACGAGTCCACCGGCTTACTCAGACAAAGCCGTAGTCATGCCACCTGGGTCTCCGCCATGCTAGGCAACTTTGCCAGCGGCGAGGAGAGATCAGAAGCCACACTTCTCGACCAGCCGAAACCTGCCGGCCTGCGTACGGATGAGCGGCAAGTCCAGGGCGAGCCGTTCCAGAAGAAAGGGACGATGAGCTCGCCGGCGTCCTCGATTGTCGTGCATCGTGGCAGGACGCTCTGCTGTCGTGGCCCGTCGTGCCCTGCATCCTAGGAGGCTAGGACTGGTTTGACTCCGACCCACGACCAGTCGACTAACCGATCCATGACGCACGAATCCGATCGAATGAGGGCCATCCCACGTGGTAGTCACAATTTCGAACAACGAACACCACTGTTCCTCGTGAACACGTTCTGAATGTCCATGGCTCCACGTCATGGCTCGCCATAGCGCCGCCAAGTTCTGATTGAACATGGCTGCTGCGTCGTGCTTGGCATGGTCCGCCTGCTTGCGCGCCATGCCAGAGCTGCCCCGGTGGCTGGCCTTAGCACCGGCGTGACACTTCATTCGTTCTGCAGCTCTTCCGGCAACACGACAAGACAAACCAGGCCGTGGCGCACAGAACCACAGGGCTGCTTCGCATTTCAAAACGGTTTGGAAAAAGAATGTTAAGAGGAACTCTCGAGAGTGCAACATAATTTGGAGCTGAGCGCCTCGGACAACATAATTGGGTACTGAACTTCCTACTAATCCCTCTCATTGTTCCCTTGGACAAGAATGACATGTACTTTGTTCATTTTCCATTTCATGTTTTCAGCTTATATAATGACACTTATTGAACAGTACATGACATCTTAAGCACTTTTTCCTTTACTTCGTGACAAGTGTAATTGCCACTTGGCACTAGTGAAAGCAATGTGCTTACTGAGCAAATGAAAGAGGAAATAGAAAATAACTGACAAACACCAATCTCATCAGGTGTGTATTTATTGGGGCATTACCAATATGTAGTACAATATCAGCCCTTTAGAAACATGAGAGACTTATCGAACTCCAAGAGCTCTATATATACGATACTTGAACTTTAGAAGGTGATATACACCTAGCTACTTTCAGAATCATGTGCCGCTTGCTAAATCGTTTGATCTCAATTGGTGGGTGTGAGAGGTATGAGGAATTTCTCGGTTACCACGTGGAGGAACGCATTAGATGAGAGAGGCAATTATTGTAACATCCCAGAAAATACAATTTAAGCCAAAATTTCCTTTGGTCCTAATTTGTGGGCACAGAGAGCAAGCCTACCAGCTGCCACTCACGTCAGTTCATGTTTCATTTGTATCGTGGGGATCTGAGTCGGCGGCGTCCTTCCGTTCCTGCGTTCTCCTTGCTAGGTTAGGGGATCATCTAGGTATCAAGTGAGCTTATGGAAATACCGAGTTCCTGGTGTGATAACGCAATCATCCATTAGGGGCAGAAGCAGTTTGGCGCAGAGCGAGCTGGCTGGTTGCAGAAGGGTGGGGCTTCCTGCGGTAGAATGAATGGGGAATCTTGACCTTTATTAGGTAACAAACGACGTCAATCCTTTCCGAACTGCGTTGTCCATTCAGCACTGGTTCAGTCGTGACCATTAGGGCTTAATCTATGGGAGCAACTCGTGATTAGTCCTGTCGTGACCACGGGAAGCAGCGAGTCTTGGTGGCTCTATTTCGTTTTCCAGGGGAAGCGGAGCAAGAGTAGAAACAGAGTCCTTATTTGTTCCTTTGGATCAGTTTGGAAGAAATTCAGTAGTACTAGGTGGATAGGTTTGTTTAGTGATCTAACAAAATTGGCTCACTGCAATTCATTCTGTGCACACTTCTGGCGTTTTTCTTTGACGCGGAATGTTTTTGGGTTCTTGTGTCGAGTAATGCAAACTGACTGGTTAATTTTTTTTTCTTCTCATCTCAGATTCAAAGTTTCATTACTGTCTGGTCCCAAATGCACATACCTCTGACAAGACAGCATGCTTATGGTTACATTCATCGTTCCTTGGACAAGAATGACACAACTGATTAAGTTTCGGCATATGGTTGTGTCAGAGGTGATGCATAATCTTCTCAATAATGTTTTAGTTCACTTTTCTTGGCTGGAGAGTCTGAACGTTTAATACATCTATTAAAACAGCTGCAGTTTCTATATTGAGGGCCGTTGCCGTGCTAAACCAACTCTCAGCAAACATCGATCCAGGAGCAAACCTGATGGAAACCTTCCTGTTCTTAGATTGTGGTTACAATATTATATCCCAAATGGCCAAACAAGGGGCCCAGCAGGGCAGCACAATTCAAGTTGATTGTCCTGACATGCTCTGGGATCACCGAAACATAATTACTCATATTGAGCAACGGATCCTTCAACCTTGTTATGTTATTGCCCTAGGAAAGTCACCGGGTGACTACATCAAGAGAACAGGGTACAGCGAAGAAAGTATGCTAAAATTTTCAGTTCAGGAGTTTAGTTTTGCATTTGATGTGTTCCACCCTCCATAGCTGCTGCATATTACAGGAGATCACATTCACACGTATTATTAATGACACATTAAATGGTGGGAAATAAAAATAATTGAGAAGCGCCATTCCCACCTGTTATATATGAGAGGGGACATCGCCAATATGAAACCTAAACTCAGCCCTTGAGAATCATGAGAGCATTATGGATCTAAATATGATATTTGTATCACAAGATGAGATAAACATACCTCCTTTCTCCACTTTATGGCATGAGAGGTACCAGGAATAGGTTGTTCACGAATCCTCGGCGGTGCATTCTCACAAGTTCCCTGGCTCAATGGGGTTATGATGCCGAATTTCCACTCTTTGTCACTTGACCCGTCTGCATCGTCTCAACAAGTCACTTGCAAAGTTGTTCCATCACCGTTATGGGCGTAACAGCTCGATGACGAGAGGATCATGGGTCCTGGATCTTGAGAGCAACTGCAGCGAAGAAGCCAAGTGCGATGACGATCGGTTGCGGTGGCTGGCCGTCCTGCTCATGGTTGTAGAAAGTGTATGGAGAGTTGGACGAAGGGGTCCAAGAGACAACGTGGGGTTGGATGACATTGCAGCAGAATTGGCGGTGGCAACGGACAGATAGGGAGGATAGTTTGTTGTCCCATTGTCTAATGCCATAAGTTAGGCTATAATACAACACATTTTGCATTTGTGCAGATTCGAATGTACTTAGGCTATCTGATGAGTACAAATTTAATTCGAACTTACCACTTGGTGGCAGACCCCTACTGCCTGGCATTGACCACGGTGGGCACTTTTGGCATCCGATCGACTGCAAGGACCACCGGCGAGCTAGTCGGCAGCTGGCTGGTGCGCCGGCCTCATTGCTTTTGGCTCATTAATCCGATCCTCTGTTTGCAACGACAAATCACTATCCCTTGAGAAGTCGATTTCATGCTAATGCTAGCCGCGCACCACACACCAGAAGGCGTTCTTCAATGGCACACTCTCCGGTTTACCATCAAGAACTGCATATATTTTGGAATGGATGGAGTACATAAAATCCACTAAAATAATTGAATACTGAGATTACACCTATAGTTTTCCACAAGTCAGGGTTGTAGATATCTGTCTCCCCTTGAAAGCTTCCGGCCACTAAAAATGGTTGAACAATACATTTCATTTTTCTACCGCATCGAGAAATCCATATTTTAATTGGCCATACTAGATAGCCAAACCATATCCTCTTAATGTATAAGATTATGTATCTAGTTGATATATTGGTTTGGTTAAGTAAAGATCAATGACCACATATAATGGCAAAAATTAAAACACAGGAAAGTAAAGTATAGCCATTGATACATTTTATTTATTGAAAAATCATACAAATTTAAAATTAAATATATCGTATATTCTACTCTAAGATCATTATGCAAGTAATTTAACTATATCATATTCGAGTTCATTTTTGTACAAAATATATCATCCACTTTTTGTACTATTTCACAAAAGATATTCAAACATCAGTAAAGTAATTTCACATATCAATATTGTTTGATTGAAACCTGCAAGCTTTGACAAGTACTTGTAGAGCAAAAATGTGATGGTGCATATGACGATTCAAAGCACAACAAAATCAATCATCCAAGTGCCCCTACATACGCTTTGTTGATCCTTTAGGAACCCACCAAGGTGGGGGGATGACAGGAGGGGTAAAAACGGTAGTATAAGTTCCACATTGGTTGATGGCGGAGGTGGATATGTGGGCTTAAAAGGCGGAGGCGGAGGAGGAGCCGGAGAAGGTGCTTGTTTGGGAGAAGGAACTGGGCTACGAGTCGGGTCTGGTATGCACTTTCAGTGGTAGTTGTTCCCATTGCGAAGAAAAATAATGACAAATGCAATATTGTAAGAATGGGTGTACAAAACATTATATTATTTGATATGTTATTCTCTGAAATAATTTTTGTTCTAGATTATTTCCTAATTTCAAAACATATCACATAAAAAGATAGCTCATAAACAACAATGGCTCCAATGTGCCATATCAAAAACTTATAATCTAGGTTATCGTTGTAATGTTGCCATATGTTACAACATAATATCTTTCCCACTTAGGCATCTTTCATCTAGTCAAACACAAAAAAGAGTCTAGACAAAAAAAGTGGTATGGTGATTTTTTTAAAATGGTATAAAGAGTACAGGGGGGTACCGTTGAAAAAAAAACTAGTGATGCCGTTGTAATTTATTCGATCCAATAGGTTGGATTTATGGTACATCTCATTCCTCAATTCTCGTATTGATTAATTTTGCCGTACCCATTTATTCATTCATATGCATGTTCATCCCTGTTATCTCCTTTCATCGTTTTTGGAACACTAGGCAGAGCCTGCTGCCATTTTCCATTGGCGGCTATGACTGGCGGCGGCGGCGTGGTGCCCTCGTCTGTATTCCACATAACACGGTGAGAAGGCTGAGGGAGGCCATCAAAGTTCAAATCCTAGTATGTATTCACAATAATGGTTATAAGTTAATCCCTAGTTGGTGCGGAGGATGGAAAGGTAGAAGAACACAACGTTCATGAGCAATGTAACACAAAACACATAGGTTAAATTGCAGCCTGTAGTGAAATTGGCAAACATATATATTTTTAAATTATTTTTCCTCAGTAGTACCATGCAACAGTTACCAAAAGTGGAAAAAAAATCATATGCGTAACCACGTATTACAACCGATCGAATTAAAATTTCTTAGGCACCTTGTAAGCCTACTCTGACTATTGGTCGATTATATAATTATTAAGAGTCTTGGTGCAAATAAGATCTCTTCCGTACATAAGGAGAACTAGCAAAAGTGCCCGTGCGTTGCCACGGGCTGGCTGAAAAAATATCTCGATATTGTTTTAATACAACCATATTATATTTTTTAAAACATTATGATTGACAAGTTTATAATATAGTAATAGACAATACTTGTAACAGGGTAATACCAACTCAAACAATCATTCTCAAAATTGTCCAATTTGTATTGAGACACAACAGGTTAAAAAATGAGCTATTAGCTACCTAAAATGTAAGTTACAAGTGTACAACAATCGTAATCCAAAAAAGCCTTGGCACGTCATGTCTAACAATGACTATCCAGCAGGAAGTGTTTCCACCACAAACTTTTCTGAATAATAAGGAGAAAAATAATATCACGTCTTAATATGTTCTTGCCACCTCCACTGAATATATACCGGTACAGAATTGACAGGTATATCAACATGGGACCAAGAAAAGCAGATCTTGAGTCTTGTTCGCGCGGACGAGCTCGGCGGCGGTGGCGGCGATGACGACGTCGCGCTCGAGAGCAAGATCCTGGCCATCAGGTACTAGCTGGTCGCGGCATCGTGCGTAGGGTACCACGCCGACCTGCCGCCCACTTCTCTCCGACACCTCATCATCTCCGTCGACAGCGGTGACATTAATTGCTGCCGAACTCGGCGAAGCACTCGCGGCTTACGGGGCTGCGGGGCTCAGGTGAGGTTGCCCACGCTCTGGGGCTGCGGGGCTCAGGTGACGTTGCCCACGCTCGGACCCCTGATTGATCTTCATATATTTTTGTTATTTATTATACTCAATACTCATTTGCATCGATCATCTTGAATCAGAAGGAGGAGGTTTTCACTTGGCAATCTAACAGTGTTTCATGCGTTAGACTGCTTGATTGATTTTGAGTTGTGGTTGTACATGTAGTCGATCAAGGTGCAGGAGTCGGGTTATTCCCGATCGAGGAAACGGCGGACCATCTCCTCGCAGGGCTCCCGCACCACCTTCCCACGTCCTGTCTTGGAACGCGCCGCCGTCGGCCACGCGGAGGAGCACGGCGGTGACGTCGACGCGGCGGACGTCCCAGCCGTCATGCACGCTGAGGCGCCGGAGCTTCTCCGACTGCGCATGGGCCAGGCGGGAGGTGCTGTCCTTCATCTCCTGCAGCGCTCGCGCCAGCGCGCCGGCGAGCTCGGCGTCCGTGGCGCCGCCTCCCTCCACCGCTAGCAGCCGCTGGTACCCGTGCATCTCCGGCAGCCCGATAGCGCGGCGCACGCCGGGGGTGTAGTCGCCGGCGACGTGGAACGCGGTGCGGGCCTCGGCTGCCGCCCCGGCGCTGACCATGTCGACGACGCGGGCGGAGGCGTGCCACTGCAGCATCCGCGGCTCCGCGTCCAGCCAGAGCAAGAGGACGTCGTGGGCGCCGCGGAACGCGCCCCCCATCGCCGTCGACGAGGGCCTCGACGTAGCGGTTGGACCCGCCGGCCACGACGGGGAGACGGCCGGCGGAGAGGACGCCGGCGACGGCGGCGGCCGCGTCGTGCCAGAAGTCCTCCGGCGCGTAGTCCGCGCCGGGGTCGCGGACGACGCCGAGGAGGTGGTGCGGCACCCCGCGCTCGTCGTCGGTGACCTTGTTGGTGATGACGGGCAGGCCGGCGTAGACCTGGATCTTATCGGCGTTGATCACCTCGCCGCCGAAGCGCTTGCATAGGGCGATCGCGAGCTTCGACTTGCCTGTGACATGATATATCTGCTTGATCGACTCCCTTGTCCTTGTGCGTCTGAGGAGATCTCAACAGCTCGAGATATTCCCTCAATTGACTCCGTGCCATTAGAAGCAAACCTGTGGGACAAAACAAATGCAAAGCACATCACCATAAGCCCATAACCTGTACAGTTCGGTATTGCTTTGATATATTTGTGATCTAGAACTATTAGTAAGCAGAATTAAAAAAAGAAGAAAAGAGCCTGATGCCAAATACAGTTACCTGCTGTTTATAGTTGTCCTAAAAGAATTTAATTTTGTCTTGAAATGGTGAACTGAATGTTGCTAACAAGTTAGCAGATCGATCGAGCATTCACATCTATGGACATTATCATTCAGGTTATAGCTGTTCCACAACCACTTTTCTTCGTTGAACCTGCAGTTGTTAGGTTCTCAGGAATCAAGGACTCTTGTAAATCACTCAAAGATCTTGAGATGTGCCTGATCATGTCCATAGATGCTAGTTTCACGAGCTCGCCCCCCGCCGCCACCGCCTCCTGCCCGACGCCGGCAATGACCCCGGCAAGAAGAATTGAAATTTGTTCTGGCGAAACATGCAATTGTTCCCTCAGTCAAAACAAATGTTCCGGCGAAACATGCAATTGTTCCCTCAAATGTTCACGGCGGCGGGAGAGGAAAAGGGCTGCTCGGTGTCAGGCATAGGAGGAGGAGCAGTGGCGGGGCTCCAAGCACAAGGCACAGGAGAGGAGGAGCCGCATCAATTGCGCGGCACGCGCGGGGAGGCCGGGGAAGCGAGGCGACGGCAGCGTGGTGCAGGTCAGAGGGTGCTTGGGGGTGACCGAGGAAGAAGAAATTGTCATGGCCGTTGGATCTGTTTTACGCACGAATCTTAATGCATGCTACCTGTGGGCTATGGGTAGCGCGCACTAAATATAGGAAATGCCACTCATATCTACAAAAACCTTAGAATATTGGTGCTCTCACTGTTGCCAACACAGCTCGTGCGCCTAGTATGACTCGGAATAGGATATCATTCAGGTTATTATACAAATCACCCATGCATTAAATTAAGTTTCATTGACCCTTCCGTATTGAAAGCAAAGAGAGCCGCCGCCTCTCAAGGAAAAAACCTAGCCGCCGCCTCCCCTGATCCCCCTTCCTCTTCCTCTCCGGTCAGCCACCGGTGAGAAGAGGGAAGGGGGATCCAACCTCATGAGTAGATCTAGTAGTTTTGTTTTTCTTCTTCGTCAATCGTTGTGGTGATGTCAATTCGTCTTGTATTTGTTCCCTGTTCATCTCGTTCTTGTGGTTTCTTCCATGAGATTGCGATGATCTATGGGTTTGGTGTCCATGGAGTCGTCATTCAGGCGAAGGTGATGGCGGCTCTGCTTGGAATAATGGTACTCCGGCTCTCTCTTCGTCTCAGCAGTGTTCCTTCCGGCACTGGTGAAGGGCTTGTGAGGGATGTGGTTGCGTCGACGGTTGGCGGCGCGGAAGCAGATCTGGATCAGACTCGGGGCATAGCTCCTCCGATATTTCTTATGCGTTTGCAAGGATCCGTTCTACGGGACGGACTACTACTGCGATCTTCAAAAGCCTATGTGCGATTGGGGTTTGTTCAGATCTTCATGGTTACGATGGTTGAGGTGGAAGAGAAGACTTCGTCAAATTTGATTGTAATTTTCTTTTTTGCCTTTGTCTTCTCTATATCGTGTCTTGTTTTCCTTAATACAAGTCAGGTTTAAGATGCCTTTGGGCATCTTTTGGTAAAAAAAAAAAGGAATTTCCCGGTACCCAAACGATTCCCTGGTACATATACGTGATGAACTGGTGGGCAGAAGGAACCAGAAACGACAGGAACCTACTAAGCAGTTGTCAACAATAAAGAAAGAACATATCAAAATTTTACATGCTTCCGTGATGTAATGACACGCTTTACTAGTGATGTATTGACACGCTCCCCTTAAGGTATCATTTCAAAATGCATAATTTAATTTATTGTCCCTCTTTACCACTGATGTATTGACATGCTTCCCTCAACTGCCTAATAACTTAGCAACATGGAACGGAAACAAAAATAGGGAACATCCCACATTCACCATCGATCACTGTGGCTGTCGAAGGCGATGACGCGAGCACCTATTGCTGGCCCCTGGCCCGCGGCGGAGCGTTACGACCGCAAGCAAAAAGCTCGGGGAAGGATTCTTTAGCAACTTGTACGCGGCATGATGCCAAGTCGGCGAGAGGCTTGTCCCCGAGAAGCTGCTCAGCGGGCGGACCAACGACCGGTTCATGAAGACGGGGCTCCGAGAGTCCGTCGTCGTCGAGCTCCTGGCGACGTTCGCAGAGTACGCCGGGCCGCTTCCAGGGCCGGCCGTTGACGGAGGACAAGGCGCGCGGCATCACGCGCGGCGCAGGCGTGCTGCTCCGTGATGTCGCGCCAGCGAACGTGATCGACGGCATGGAGTACAAGACTCGGTAGCCAAAGGAGGGCACGAGGAGAACGAGGACGACGACAAGCCGAAGGAGATCAGACCACGTACAAGATATATGTCGGAGCCTGCGGCGCAGAAGGAGAAGGACGGCTACGGGTCGCTCGCGGCATCACATCGCGCGCCGGAGATCATCCTGCGACGGCCGGATCAACACGTGCGTGCTTGGCTGCATCTCTTGCTTGGCAAAGCTTCTCGCCGGCGCGCAGGGAAACGTTTGTTCAGCGGCAGCTGGTGCGGATCAAAGTGCTGAGCGGGCTGCTGGACAGCAGCCTGGCGCGCGTAGGCTCAGCGCCGAGGTCTCGCTCAACACACGGTGGTTCAATCGCCATTCCCATTCGGCCATTTCTTTGGTGGCTGCTTCATGTAGCTCAATTAAGTCATATGGTCCGAGCCATTTTATTCTGCAGCCAGCCATATGGTCCGAACCTCCTTTTTCTCAATCTTCCTACCAAGTTTTTTGGCGTAGTAGGTCCTCACGGCCTGGACGCGCGCCTCGTAATGCATGTCCGTAATGAGTTTAGGACATGCATCGTACACCCGACGCACCGCACGGTCCCTCCATTCCGGCTCGACCCTGAAAAAATCCTGCACATTGACGCGATGTATACTTTCATTATTTAAAGAATATCCAATGAACGAGATGTATTGACCAATTCAATGTAAACAAGACTTACCCACAGCTCTCCAACTACCCGGTCCGCCACGGTGCGAAAGTCTCTCCCATCCTCGTCTGGGACATCAGCGACGCGTTTGTAGTGGGCCCACGTCAAGGCCGGCTCCTCCCCCCCGTCGCGTAGTGGCACCATGCCAGGAAAGTGTCTCCTGCACAAAAGGCCGAGGATGCCGGCAGGAAGACGTTTGTGGTCACCCTTAACGATCGTCTCCCAGCCCCTGCCCAAGTGATCAAAACAATGATTAGTTTCTATTGAGATTTCAAACATAGAAAATGACTTAAAAGTTAAAGTTACTTACTTCTTCCCTTTGGGTCGAACCAACGGGCGTCTCTCAACAGGGATCGGTCGCTGTGGGAGTCGTGCGGGACCTCGCTCCCACACTTTCGGCACGTCCTCAGACGCCTCCTCCTCCTCCCCGTCCTCCTCCTCCTCCCCGTTCTCCTCCTCCTCCCCGTCCTCCTCCTCCCCGTCCTCCTCCTCCTGCTCCGGGGCCTCCTGCTCCGGCTGCTCCTCTGAGGCCTCCGAGGCCTCCTGCTCCCGCTCCTCCTCTGACTCGTGCACGGAAGGAGCAGGGGACTGTGCCCTCGACCCCCTCACTCGACGCCTGCCGCCACCTCTGCTGCCTCGAGCCTTGACTCGACTCCTCCCGCTTCCAGAACTCTCAGCGGACCGCTTCCCAGTCGCCTATTGGTAGAGCGACTGGACCGTCCTCATCACACCACCCTTGCCCACCATCTTTGATCAATCACCTGCAATTAACAAGATTAAATCCATCAGTATTTTGAAATATATGCAAAAAAATATAACATGTAATAGAAAGTAACATAGTATTGCAAATATTAAATTAACTACTACGGGCCACACATGTATTAGAAATAATCATGGAGATCAGGATCTTGTGCATTGTTTGCCTCATCATCACTATAATCATCAAGGTCGATATCATTTTGCACGTGTTCTGAAGGCGGAATGTCATCGTCGTCTAAATGTAATCGCTCAAGTAATTTCAAGTCGTTTGCATTATGAACCTCATCTCCAACATCGTCCTCAACAACCGTTTCATTGTCTACTTCCATTTCGATCTCTTCGGTTAAGTCTATCACAAAACCCCCTTCTAGCCCATCTTCTTGGAAGAACTCTCCATCGACATATGTGTTTGGGTCTACATTGTAATCTTCATTGTTTGGGACCGGTAGTTTGCCGTGTGGCGATACCTTGTACATAACATCCCAACCCTTGAGACGATCGTCGGTTTGGCACGGGTATGGGAGATAATAAACTTGTGTCGCATGTTGAGCAACAATATATACATCGTCTCCTGGATAGACGGATGACTGTCGAATTTCGACTAGCCCAAGATTAGGGGTCCGTCTAACTGCTTGAGGATCAAACCAATGGCATTTGAATACGACAAGAGAGAGAGGCTTGCAACCATCAAAACAAAGTTCGTAGATTTCTTCAACTCTTCCATAATATTCGACCCCATCGTCACCAGGAGTAAAAACTCCAGTGTTAGTGGTTCTACGATTAGGCCGATTCTGCTCGTAGCTTGTTGTGTGAAAGCGGTACCCATTAACATCATAGCTTTTAAATGACTTGACCGCATAAAGACAGCCACTAGCAACTTGTCTTAACTCGGCATTCATTGTCGCTTCGGTTCGGGCCTGCAAGTTCAAGCAGGATAGTTAGCTACATTATTCGCACGTATGAGTAAATTGTAATGTCATACTAAGAAAATGCTAAATACCTTCCTATTGAACCAAGAAATGAAATCGGGCGATCCATTTCCTGCACCATTGCAAAGAAGGGTATCGACTTCATGTGCGGTAGGAGGCACTTCATCATGCCAGAATACATCAAGAAATCCCCTGTAGCAATGAGGAACAAGTGGGTTGGATGTGGAACAAATGGGTTAGATGTCTAATTATGAAATTTGTTCATAACTTACTTGATGTACATTTCCACTTCTCTTAGGTTGGTCAGCACATACAGCATGATCGTGCGCCACTCTGGATATGTCAAGTTCTTATTTCTCACTTCACCTCCGCGCCCGTATTGCCCTTGGAAAAGGCTAAGGGTCGATTCATTTTCGTCAACGTTGTAACGAGGGGGTGGAAAATGCACACTCGGAAGGTTGTCAGAATAGTATTTTGTTGTGAAGTTTGACACCTCCTCCAGAACGTGTGCCTCTGCAATGGAAGCTTCAATTTTGCATTTATTTTTACATTTCGTTCGAAGAACCTTTTGACACCGCTCAATTGGGTAGCACCAACGGTTCTGCACAGCCCCCCCCCCCCCCCCCCCCCATTCGAGCCTCATACGGGAGGTGCAAAATCATATGCACCATCAGAGTGAACAAGCCTGGTGGAAATATCTTCTCCAACTTACAGAGCAACACAGGCGCCATTTTTTCCATTTCTGTAATGACGGAAGGTGATATCTCCTTAGCGCAAAGCTGGCGGAAGAAATAGCTCAACTTTGCCAGCACTTGCCACACATGATCAGGGAGATAGCCTCGAACCATCACGGGAAGAAGCCGCTGAAGCCACATGTGGTAGTCATGAGTCTTGACCCCGTTGATTCGCATAGTAGCCAAGTTCACTCCCCTACTCAGATTCGCTGCGTACCTATCAGGGAACATTAATTCGGGCCCCAGCAGACAACATCTCTCTATCTTTATCTCTCTCGCTAGATTGGCAAAGCAGAGCAACAAAGTAGCAGCGTAGTGTTGAGATCAGAGGTCGTCATTCATCACTCTAGGTAACCTCCTCCTTTCCCTCAGACACATACTACTCCTCTGATCAATCTTTATTACCCGTTTGATTGATTCACCATCGATTCAATTTTATGTCTATGAACTTTTTTCTTCATTTTTGGCAGCCGTGCTTCTTTCCTAGGAGTACACTAGCGATTAAGCTTTTGGGTCGTGCGTCTCTGTCGACATGATGGTGTCCTCTATGAAGTCCGACAGCACTGCCGCGCCTGCTCACCAGCATCAGCAACAGGTAATCTTTCTCAACTCCTTTATTGGCTCTCTTCGATATATGATCCTCACTACTTTATGGAGGAGCGAGGCGGTAGTTCCATATATAGATGATGGATCCATGCCGCTTGCATTTCCAGTAGTCATCGTCATTTTGCTGTGAACTGCATGTTTACTCTATGGTTGTGTATCCTTGTGATCAATGACCTTTTGAGCATAGCAAGTATTTCGGACTAGAATCGACGATAGAAGATGCATAGGAATATAGGCATATGTGTTCTTCTTGCATGCGTGATTTTTCATCTCTTGTTTTCCATATGTACCTAGCTAGGAATTAAAAAATCTCAGTCTTTTTAGGGCATAGAAATTAAAGCAATCAAGTGTCTTGATATGTATGTATATATGTATATGGGAGCCGTCGTGATGTATTCTTCATCAACTGGACAACAAAATCTGGATCGGTTTTTCCTTTTAATTTCTGAAGTTTTGTTTAGTGCTAGTGCTAATCCTACTAATATTAACTTGTACATCCTAAATCATAGGCACAAAATATGATCGTATGAATGCTTCTCTGACTCTCTTTAGGGGTTCGGGGTTTGGGGCTCTTTGCGAGTCCCAGATTAAATTAGGAAAGGATTTGGGAGAGGTGGGTGCACTAGGGGTGGGCAGGGGTGAGATGGTGCGGCAAGGGGGGCGATCCCAGTCACCTCCGGCGCGGGCACGAGACATCACGTGGGTAGAGGGCCCAGCCTTTTTTGTTTCAGGTCCAAGGTGCGCTTGTATTAGTTTAGCTTTCGCTGCACGTTTTAATGGAAAGAAGTATGATGGAGAGCTTTTTTCATTACAAAATACTTATCATGCACTATAATTAGTGCGGAACATAGCTTCACACTCTTTAAATCATGAAAAACAATAAGATGCAACAAATATTTTTTGTTACGAAATAATTATCTCACACTAGAAAATAGTATAAAACATAGCTTCACACTCTTTGGAACATGATCAGCAATGTTCTGGAACACAAATAAATACGCTTTGTAACATGAACACATGGAACAATTCATTACAAAGCGAGAACAAATAAATTGTACGCATGAAACAATTTGCTATAAAGGCAGAACAAATAAGTTGTACATGAGGAGCAATTCGTTACCTAGTCGGAACAAATAAATTATACACATAGAACAATTCGCTACAAAGGCAGAACAAATAAGTTCTGCACTTGGAACAATTCGTTACAAAGCCAAAACAAGTAAGTTGTTCACGTGAAACAATTCATGACAAAGCAAGAACAAATAAGTTATACGCATGTGGAACAATTCCTTACAAAGCCAAAACAAAGTTGCCGTCATTTTCTTGGAAATAGGAAAAAGGGAAATAGCTAAAAATAGAGAATATAAAATGGAACTAATAGGAAGAGGAAATAAAGAAAGTGGCTTCCATATATAGATAAACTTCTCTCTTTCCAAAAAAAAAAATGGAAAAGGGAACATGAAAGAAAAATACACAAAAGAACAAGAATCTTGAGCTGCACAACCCAATTTTGTAGGGAAAAAACATGAAGCATGTTAGCTGGGCCGACATTATGGGCAAACGGGCCAATTGTATGTGTTACTGGGCTGAGAGAAATGACAGCAGGCCCAGCCTCACGGGTGGAAGCACACACGGCTGACGGCGCGTCTTAGGGGAACGTGCGCGAGACACGTTTTCCGCTCGCATACGCGAGCCCAATGGTTGGGGGTGCGACAAGGTGGCGCTTGTGCCATGAACGGTGACCAAGGCTGAAGGGGTTTGGGTCGGGGGGGGGGGGGGGGGGGGGGGGTAGGAAGCAGTCTCAGCAGTGGTGGGACCTGTTGGGATATATCAAGAAGAGCTGGTGGCGAGGGTGCTGGGTTGGCTTAATTTGTGATGGAACAACGATACAAGTTTGAACTAGGAGGTAGAAGATGAAGTGATGCCATCCATTTTCAATCTGATGGCTGAGTAGCTTTCAATAATCAAATAAGTTTTCTTATGCATCCATCATTAGTCATGCCCATATTTAGTTCTTCTATATGTTGTTTTGCTCTATATACCATATTCTTTTATCTAATAACTATATATGAATGCTTAGATGCAGGATGCGATTGACACAATGGAGTCAACGAGGAACGTGGAGCAGGTACGGCAGCAGCAGGTGGCGAGTGGTGATGGGGTGCAAAAGCCTGGACCGAAGCTGGATGAGGCGCTCAAGTGCCCCCGTTGTGACTCCAACAACACAAAGTTCTGCTACTACAACAACTACAACATGTCACAGCCACGCTACTTCTGCAAGGCTTGTCGTCGCTACTAGACCCAAGGTGGAATTCTGCACAACGTACCAGTGGGCAGTGGGTGCCGCAAGAACAAGCGTTCGTCTTCTTCATTGTTGGCATCAAGCTCCAGCTCCAATACCATTACTAGGGCGATCAACAACAACCTGCCTACTACATTGTCGGCGTCGACGAGCTTCCCCAATATGCTCCCCACATTTGTGCCCACCGACTTTGATTTCTCCTTGACCCTGGCGCCACCCCTGTCCTTGCCCAACAGCCTAGCACTGGCACCAGCACTAGCTCCTGGAGGTTCAACGATGACAATGCCAACTTTCTTAGACATACTCAGAGGAGGATTTCTCAAACATCAGAGCAGTGACGCCTTCTACGAGGCAACAACTAGTGGTAGCAACCGGAAAATGAAGATGTCACTGCCACCTTCGTTTGGATTCAGTGTCATGCAGCATGACATCGTGGGTGACCACCATGGCGGGGCACCGATCGGCCGTGGCAATAATGCAACTGCAACTACGCAGCTGGGAGGGCATCTTCAGTGGGCAGGGACACAACATGGAAATAACAACGATGATGGAAGTGTAGTGGCATCAGATTGGCTGCAGCAGGTTGGTGCATATCAACAGACGGAAGGTGTGCTGATGGATCGACACGACAAAAATGGGTCTTTTACTATTAGAGACAGTACAGTGGAGCAATGATGGAAGTATTTCAGGCATAAGGGAGGAGGCCTCATTTGAGTAATGGTGGGAGACCGAGAGGCGCAAAGCAGCATGGACTATAGTAGTTTTTTAAGGAACCATATGCATATACATAGACAAGGTAGCAGTGGTGTGCATTAGCTTTAATTTTGTTTAGTTATAATTTATATGCATGAATCGTACATGAGTCTAGCCTATGAACGCAATCATGTCATATCGTAATAACCTAGTTATGCTTCATATCTTAATGGATTTCAATATTTTCCCCTTTTTGCTATTTATTTTTTCGCTACAGATTTTTATTCCTTAATTTATTTTTTGGTCTCGTTAGGATTTTTCTCTTTGAACTTAGTTTGGATAATCATTTTCTTCCAAAAGAATGTTGACAACTAGTTTGAAGTTTTCTGTTTTCCACCCACCATTGTGATATGTATTGCACAGCAAAAGAGATCAGATGTACCTTTTTGTTGATTACTTAGGAGCCATGCTGAAGCGTCTCCGCTTTTCGCAGGATCGAGTCGGTATAGCGCTGATGAACAGACGCAACAGTACAGCATATAAAAAGCACGAATTAAGTCTTTAAGTGGTTACATTAATCCAATTAAAACACAGAGTCGCACAGCGGAAATAAACGGTACAAGTACAAGTCCAAACTAGTAGCAATACAGCGCACGCGCTCACGATACAATAAGAACCCGCATCCAAAGCCATGAAGATGCGGACTCGGGAGGAGATCACTCCTCAGTCTCCCAGTGGGCTGTCCAACCAAAGGGAAGCTGGCCATCCCACTGTCCATCTCCACCCGTAGAGTCGGGGATAAAGGTGCTACCTGCAATAAAATATAAGAGCCAAACCCTGAGTAACTAATACTCAGCAAGTCTTACCCGTCAATGTGGCTATCTACAGCCGACTCCTAATTATGCAAAGGCTACAAGGGGGTGGCTGACGCGATAGCATAACTCGCACTAATTAATGGATCCTTATTTTCAAGTTTTTATTTTCAGATTAGGTACTTATCCAGTAAAACAGTGTGCATATCTCTAGAACAGATATAAAGTAACAATACATCATATAAGCAGTATACAGTAATGAAATATAAATAACAGTACTAGTCATCATCATCAAGCATATCACACTACGAGGTGACTCAGTGAGCAAGGTTGCTCTTGACTGAGAGCGGCGGCATCGATGTACATCCTGCAGGAGAAAACCTGACCATACGCCGCACACGCGTAAAGTCGCATGCGGCAACTGTTTGCAAGGATCCCCCTGAAGCTAGGCTGGGTCCAACCCCTCCCGAGAAAGGCCTTCCCGCACGGTCCCCGTCCCAGACGTACGCCCCGATTGGGAAGCATCCTTTCTCTCCCGAATACCATGATAGAAAGGGCAGGCTTCCGCCGCACACCAGGGCAACCCAAGCTACTAAGTTTACTAGGCCCATAAAAACACTAGCATAGGATCAGTACGTTCGAACTTGCTCAACAGGGCCAACAACGAACGGTCCTCAATCGACACAGACGGGGCTACCACCGTGAAGGCCCAGCCTTCTCGCACCATCCTACACAAACAATTCCCCGTCCGGTCTCAACAAATCCTAAATCCAGCTAGTACAATCCAGGGTGAATCTACCTCGCGAGTGGGACCTACCACTCGACTTCTACCGTCCGCTGGCCACTAAGCCTAGCAAGTTCTAACGTAACCTAGACCACATCTACAAAAATAGGACACAAGGCAGGATATGGAAGGGTAATCCTAATGCATTTCTAAGGTTTTACATCAACTCCTAATAGACCTAATGCACAAACATTGACTAGCCCCAATCAAGTGCAAAATAAAAATCCTAAATAGGGAGGCATGCACCGTGGCTTGCCTGGCTCAGGAGCGTAGCTAACGGGGTCAGCGGGGTCAGTGTCCTGCTGCGGCTGCTCCTCCTGCACCTCCTGGGTCTGCTCCTCCGGCAGCTGGAAGTCCAGTGGCTCCGGAGTCGTCTCTGTCACTACACGTTATGACAAGGAAAATAATGCAAAGTTAGATGCAAGAATATGATGCAATTCATGATTTAATTACTTGATAGGACAGTCATTTACACTGTAAGTGCAAATGATTAACTTTGTTAATTAATTTCGTCTAGAGTATTTCCTTCATTAACTTCCATTTAAGTTATTCATTAACTTAACTTAAGTTGATTAAATAAATAAATCAATTTAGAATATTAATTTATGTTCAGTGGCATTTTTCTGGTGAAAGTCACCACTGGAAGTAATTTACGGTGAAGTTTGATGATTTATTGCAGTACGAACTATTTATAATAATTTATACAATGCAGAACATGATTTAAATTATAAGAAAATAATTAGACATCATATGACAGTGTAAAAATGCTCGGTAGGTGTGTTATCAGTGGCTCAACAAGCTTGCAGGAGTTCAAGATTTATGGAGCAATATAGAATTTATAAGGAATTAATCAAGTCCTGGGCAAATGTATTTTTCAGGAAATACATAGTCTGCAAAAGAGTGATTTAGAATTTTTGTTGAACAGAGGATGCTACAAGGAGTTTAACAAAATTGGATTTACATTTTTCCTATGAGTATTCGATTTATTATGCAGTTTATAATCTTTTGGCAATTTCTGAGAATTTCTTGGGATTTCCTTAATCGAAAAGGAATTAAAAACTGGACGGACCAATCAGAGCCGGGCCACACAGAGGGACACAGGTTCTGGGCCGCACCAGATCGTGACTTGGCCACAACAGATCTGGCCAGTCATTTGCGAGGACACACGTGTGGCCACAAAGGCGACCACACGCGATCCGGCACAGGCACACCGAATCCGGACCTTGTGGTCTAAGGTGTGGTGGCCGGAGCCGTTGCCGGAGAGCGGCGGCGCGGCTCGCCGGAGTAGGGCTTCCGACGGTCATCTGGAGAATGGTGAGGTCTGGGAGGGGCAGCGCGAGGTGGAGAACTCACCTCGAGACACACGGACGCGGGGGAGTGGCCGGAGGGCAGTCGGCGACGAGGTATGGCGGAGCGGTGAAGTCCGGCGAGGTCGAAGGGTCGCCGTAGTGGCCAGTGAGATGCACGTTCTGGTCCTACAGCTTCACTAAGTCGAGGCAAACGTCGTCGGTGCGCGTGTCGATGACGAGGTGGCCGGGAAGGGAAAGTCCGCCGCGGAAGGGAACGACGACGAGGAACCGGCGACGGGAAAACTTGATGCTCCGGTGATTCGGGCTGCGACGAAGGAAAACCAGTGAGCAACAGAGGCGCGCAAACGAGTGGTGCATCACCGAGTACAACGCGAAGACGTGGAGCTCACCGGCGTGCGACGAATTTCGCGGTGGCGCCAGAGTTGCCCGTTGTTGATGTCGTCGGAGAAAAGCTTCAATTAATCTTGGCAAACAGCGGGGATGGGAGTTTCGCTTCACCGAGAGCTATAGTGGACTGAGACGGTTCGATGGGCGTCCTTGGCTCGTGCTGCGGCAGGGCGATGGAGCAGTGCGCCGCGCTTGACCTCAGGGCGGCAATGGCGACTCGGAAAGGTGAGCTAGGTTTAGGTACTTGGGGCGGAGGGAGAGCCAGGAAGGAGGGAGGCGTCGTTTTGGAGCCGAGGCGAGGTCGGGATGCGGCTTTGTCCGAACGGGAGCGGGGTGAGGACGGCGCGGCCGCGCCGTACGTCGGCTTCCACGCGGCGCGCAACGTCGGGGGAGGAGGCATCGGGTGGCTGACGAGTGGGTCCCACGGAGAATCTTTCTTTTTCTCGAATTTCTGGTCAATGGTTTTCCTCAAATTTGTGAACGCCATTTGAATTAGCAAACGAGATTCAAAATTCACAAATTTGGTCTCTTTGGAAAGATCTTGATCTGTACTACAATCTGGCCAACATGCACATCAGGATTCCCAGTAGATTTTAAACTGAAGCTGGTCAAATTTGGGTGCTTTTTAAACTTCTGGGATTTATTTGGGCCAACAAACAAATTTCTAAAATCACCAAAAATTCACCAAAACTCTTATTTGAGAAGGAATATCCACAGGTATTTTTAATTGCTGAAGTTGTTATTGAAATGTTTGAGTTCCTTCACAAGCTTAGGTTTGACAATTATTTGAACATTTGATTTCGAATTTGAAATTTACTTGGATTTTTGTTCTGTTCAGTTGCGATGCTTTTGCCAACTTGATTTCAGTGACACGGGGTGTCACACATGCGCCCCTTGAACGAAAGGAAATAAAAATAATTGAACATCTCTGACCACACCGGGTATATATGAGTAGGGATGTAATAACCAGTACATAGTCCGACCATGACTTGAATTTTGGTGCTTCAAGCTCTACATATGTGCTTAAATTTCAAGATTATACTTGTTTCTCGAAGTGTATAAGGATTGTTTGCTATAGATCATTCCATCTCCTTTCATGGATGTGAGAGGCAATGGGAATAGGCTGTTCTCCACCAGTACGTACCCGTTGAAATTTTGTCAATGCCTTTCCTTAGTGGAATTTTCAAGCCTCTTGGCAAGTTTTATTAGTTGTTCCTCTACTAGTGTTTATTCTGCATCAGCTGTGCTGGTGTTAGGTTCTGATAACTCAACATCCAGAAGATTAAGAGGAAGATCTAGAGATGTGTGCTTATTGATGTCCATTTTGTACAGCGAATTTTGTGTGTACGTTCCTCTATCTAATGAAAAACGTGCATGGTGTGTATACTGTGAACCTGTTTCTAAAAATTATACTGTGAACTAGACTAGTGATAGTTAACTAACTACCATCTTACGTACATACACTTATGCACTGACAGGAGACCAATTAACTACCTTTTTTGAAGGAGTAGGAAACCATAACCAAAGTTTGATTATTACACCAGTTCTCAGCTTTGGCGAGATGGCCAATCTCAGTCCTTGTCTGCATATTAAGCATCAGGCACAATGTTCCATCAAAGATTTAAACTTGAGGGATAATTCCGTGGAAGACAGAAAGGCAAAATCGAGTCAGTCGCACTTTTAACTACTTGATCAGCAGGTCCTTGTCACTTGAATGAAAAATATTGCATATGTGGCAGAGGCTTACTTTGAAATTGAGTTCTTGCTATTGGGCATAAACCAACTTCACATCCTGTTTCTACTTGCCTTGTTTTGCTTATTCAAATCCAACCATGATAAACAGAGTCTAAGATGACCAGTAGGTAGTTGGGCTTTAACGCTCTCCGATAACCAGCTATGTACTACTGTACTTGTTGCTAGCACCGGCACACTGCAATGGTACTCCACGAGACAGGCTGCGGCAGCGGCCTGGACGAGGAGCAGAAGAAGCTCGACTGAAGCTCTCAGGCCACCTCCAACGCTGGCCCTGGCCAGCCAGCCACAGCAGGGCGAGCTGTTCCATAAGGACGCGATGACGAGGTCCACGGTCTCGTCACCGCTGGGCTCTGCGCCCAGCTCCACCGTCCACCTAGCCTGAGCCTCCGCCCACCATCCAGCACTCCTGCGTACAGATGAGACGAGCGGCAAGTCCAGAGCGAGGCGTTCCAGAAGAAAGGGACGACGAGCTTGCCAGTGTCCTCGATGCCCGTGCTCGCAGCCGAGCTCCGCCGCACCGCCCTCTGCTGTCGCGGCCCTGCGCCTTATGACTAATCTGACTCTGACTGACGACTAGTCAACTCATCGATCCGTGCTGCACGAGTCTGATGTGGTGCGGTGATAGAGGCCAATCGTCACTTGCCACGACGGTTTTTTTTTTTTTTTTTTTGAAGAGAAACAACGACGGTTTCATGTTGACCGAGTCCTTGTTTCAGTTTTGTTGTCTGAACATGTGAAAGTGAAACACTTTCGTTTCGGTCTCATTTTATTAGTTTTACATATGCGCTCTGATGTGATGACGGCATTGACGAGTTGTCCGACTCCATCTTTTAACGAAAGGAAATAAAAAGGACAGAAGACCTGTCATCACACTGTACCTATTTGCAAGATAGCATCAGGAAGTTTCACGAGCTCTCTCTATAAGTAGAAAATTGTAGCTACTTCTCAGGACTATAGATTGCTTGTCATATCGTTCGCTCTCCAGTAAGTAGCGGGTGTGAGAGGTATTGGGAATAGATAGTTTTCCACTTGTAGATGTGGATGCTCGATCGATCTGCTAACTTGTTAGCAACAAGTTATAGCTGTTCCACCACCACTTTTCTTCGTTGAACCTGCAGTTATTAGGTTCTCAGGAATCAAGGACTCTTGTAAATCACTCAAAGATCTTGAGATGTGCCTGATCATGTCCATAGATGCTAGTCTTAACAACAGCCAAAATTGTGTGCATTTCCCTACCTGAAAACTTTACTCTGAAAAGAAAAGACTGCAAGGGTTTTGTGTGGCCAATGTGAGTCATCCGCTTTCTCGTGCGCCATGCTTGAACCGCCTGAGGCCTTCGCCCGGCTCAAGAAAGTCTGTGAGATGCTGCCACGGACATACGAAACAAAGTGTTGGTTGCTCTGTTTCAGCGGTAAGCAAAGCAGAGCAGAGCAGAAACAGAGTCCATATTTGTTGCTTTAGGTAAACATTTTTTGGTAGAAATTCAGAAGTGCTAGGTGGATAGATTTTTCACTGACTTAAAATTGAGTCATAGCAATTCCTGTTGTGCACACTTCTGGCGTTTTTCTTCGACTGGGAATGTTTTTGATTTCCTGTGTGGAGTAATGCGAAACTCGATGCTTAATTATTTTTCTTCTCAGAACCAAAGTTTCATTTACTTTGTCGTCCCAAATACACATGCCTCTAAGAAGACAGCATGCTTTTCCTTGGACAAGAATGACACAACTGATGCAGTTTTGGCAGACGGTTGTGTCAGACGTTATGCTTTAATCTTCTGAACAGTTCACTGATCTTGGCTAGAGAGTCTGAACGTTAATACATTTTTTAAAACGGCTGCAGTTTCTGTTTCAGCGCCACGCCACCGATCCTCTATCCCCATGCTCGAGCATCGCCACGCCAGGCTCTGCGGTCGCGGCCCATCCGTCTCTGACCCTTATGACTTGTCTGACAGCGACCGACGGCCAGACAACTCAACGATCCGCGCCGCACAAGTGAGATCGAACGGCCGCCAAGATTCACGGGCTGATCGCTATTTCGAACTAGCGACCACCCCTGGTCCTCGCGAGGACGTCGCCTCGTCATAGGGGGTGTTCGTTTTATAGGGGTCTAAAATTTAGAGGGGTTTAAAAAAAAGAATCTTATCATTTAAGAGTATTAAATAAAGTTTAATTACAAAACTAACTGCAGAACCCCTGATCTAATTCGCGAGACGAATCTAATGAGGGTAAGCAAGCCGTGGTTAGACGATGGTTACTGTAGCATTACTGTAGCAAAACATAGCTTACTTAGGCTCGTTAGATTCGTCTCGTAAAGATATACTCATCTGTAAAAAAGTTTTATCATTAAACTTTATTTAGTACTAGATTCTCTTTATTTAGAGGCCTCTAAAATTTAGCGTTAAAACAAACGAACAGGGCCTTAGTCCTCTGCACGCCATGGCTCCCCAGAGCACAGCCAACTTTTGATCGACTTCACCACCCCTGCGACATGGCTGGGAAAGAAATCGACGCACTCGACGGTGGTCAGCTCCTTCGTCGCCGGCGCTTCTTGCCGTCGCCCTCCGCATGGTCGACCGACGAACAGTATATTGGTATCGTTTGCGCGCACCCTCCGCGTGGTCGACCAACGAACAGCAGGCCGGGTTGTCCGCCGCCTGAGCCGAGGACCTGGAGCTCCGTCGGCTGGCGTGTTCCGCGGCCGCGGCCGCTGCCTGTGGTGGCGCTCCAGCGCGGCCCTGAGCTCCATGGCAGCGCGTGTGTTTGTCTGTTTCCTCTCAAGAGACATCATGCAAACTAGAATATTGATGGTTAACTAGCTACCAGCATATGCACTTGAAAAGTTTTCAAAAACAAGACTCTGGTTGGACGTCCGCTCTATTTACACATCTAACATGATCTGTTTTCTCCTCTGCTTGCAATGACCAATCGACCATACATTACAACCTTTTATATATTTTCGTTTTGACAATATTCTTGCTGAAAACATACTAGCACCTTCTTGCGGCTGACTGCTGATAGAGCATTACTGTATCCTTCATCTCAGTCTTGTTGACTGAAGCACATGAGAAATAAAAATGTTTCATTTCAGTTTTCTTTGTCGGATATTTACGTATATATGTACGCATCATTTGGACCAGAAGCACAAGTCCATCGTCTACAAGCACGCGAGTCGCAAATCGGTTGTGGAAAATGTGTTACAATATTTGGTTGCAGACCACCTGACAAGGAACTTTGCTACTAATCCCCACTCTATCACCTCGTCCCCTTGGACAAGAATAACACGGCTGATACAGTTTCATAAGAATTTGGCTATGTCAATTTATACATCTAAAATGACTCTTATATATATCTGGTATAATTATTCCTCCGGGCTCTTCTATATAACTGCAGAAGATGTTTTTCACACACCATAGCAATGCATACTGAATACATGAGGTCCCATGTGCTATTTTCTCTATTTAGTGACATTTGTACTTGGTGCTAGTTAAAGCCATGTACCTATTGAACAAAAAGGGTAGGAAGAAAGAACTAACAAACGTTAATCACTTCATGGGTGTATTTATAGGGGTGTCACCGATACGCGGTCTAATCTTAGCGCTTGAGAAACATGAGAGGATTATGGAACTCCAGGAGCTCTCTATATATTTGATACATGGATTAGAACGTTACAGGATTCTATACACAATATTTCTGAAGCATGTACCACTTGTTGTCTCCATTGGTGGGTGTGAGAGGTATTGGGAATAGGTTTTTCACAAAGTGTTAGGACTGCAGTTCGAATCAGGAAACAAGAGAGTGATGCCATGTTCAAAGCGGCCTGGTGTCCATACTTGCTTTGAACAGAAAAGAGAAGACATTATTCAACTGAAAAACTGTCGTCAACCTCTGCAATTTTGCATGCCTCTGCCAGTTTAATGGGGTCTGTGGTCAGTCGATCGCGGCCCTTGCTTGTCTGGAGGTTCTATGGAACACAATCCCAAGGGGAGTGATTTGCGTATATGGTCTGACGATGTCGGCAAGGACAAGCTTCTCGGTCTCAGTTTCATGTGGTCCGAGAAAATGCATTAAGATACCTTTGTTGCAGGGAAACAAATTCATTTCAGTCTCAATCAGTTTGATGTTTTCCACCCACCATAGTGATACCTATTGCACACAGCATAAGTGATCAGATGTACTTTTTATTATTTATTGACATATTCTACCTGGAACTGAGTCATGTGCCCCCTGAACGAAAAGAAATAAAAAGAATTGAAAATCTTTGACTGCACCAAATGTCATCAGTATGCAGTCTGACCATCACTTAAACTATGGAGCATCAAGAGAACAACATATGTGATACTTGAATTGGAATGTTATACTTTATTTTTATCTCGAAGTGTATATGGATTGCTTGCTAGATCATTCCATCTCCATTTAAGGTGTGCGCGGTATTGGGAATAGACTGTCCTCTTCCACAAGGGATCAACATTTTATATGTGCACTTGTTTAGTAGAATTTTAACCCTCTTCAGCAAGTTGTAATTTATTGCAGCAAGTCATTAGGGCCCATAGCCAGTGGTACCTCTATAAGATTATGTTAGTTAGATTAGAGTCCTTATCTATAAAGATTAGCGTCAACTCAACCCACCTATAAATAGATGCGGATTTATTCTGGTTCATCAACCAATAAAGTTATTAATCCTATAGGGGTACGCGTCCGTACAACCGTGAGGGTTGGCTCTGATATCATTTATAACATCCTAAGGTCCAAACTGTCCGAAAGATCACCATCTCCGAAATATCATTTATAACATCCTAAGGTCCAAACTCTCCGAAATATCATTTATAACATCCTAAGGTCCAAACTCTCCGAAAGACCACCATCGCAATGGCTTTCCTTGGCTACTACATGCCGCCTCTTCGGTTCAGCTTTACTCAATAGAAAGTTATTAAATCACCCGCCACGAGAATATACAAACTTTTGGAGGAATTCTCATCTTCCATAAAACCTTCCACCAATGGCTATCATCGTAGGTAGCACCAGCATTTTCCTTCATAGGATTTGATGCTGCTTTGCCTCTTTTTGGAAAACTCTATATGCAGATCAGACTGAATAATATCCATACTTCTCGAAGGCCTATGCATAGAAATCAGCCTCCACATGAATGGCCGGATTCACCTTCAAAATGTCCTATGCATCCATGGAAATGAAGGATTCCTTGAGAAGCACATCATCATTCCACACGCATAATGTATGAAATTAATGGGATCACAATTAACCAACTCTTTGTCTCCCTCCTCCAGAAGGTGTGTGTGGGGCTCGCAAAGAAGTTTATGTTCAGACATATTCATTTTGCATTTGATGTTTCTTCCCACCCACCATAGTGATACTTAGTAACATATGTACATCGCACTAGTTAAAGCCGTATGTGCGTTATGATATGCAGTCCTATCTCAACATTTGAGAGTCATATGGAGCTCCCAAGACCTCTATATATATGATACTAAACTACGGAGGACCGAGTCTATTATTAAATCTCCATCCGTGAGAGGCATAAAGCTCCAATGCAGCGACTTCTAATGCTGCGCTCACCCCACGAACGTGGTCACGGGCCTCCTCAGGCTGCAGCAGCGCCCAGTACCGCAGCCAATAAGCTCCCCTGAAAAGTGCCTGCATATACGATGTATATTTTACATTATCAAAACAAACTTCATTTCTACATCGCCACATCGCCCAGCACATGGCTGCCACACCTACTAAGATAATTTTACGCTTGTCTGAGTTAATATTAGCAAGCCAATCTCCCGCAATATGAGATAAAGATCTAGGTGGGTTAAGCCCTGTAGCAGTTTGAACTACCCTCCAGATGGTTTTAGCATGATGACAGTCAAAGAACAAGTGTTGAATTGACTCATTAAGATTACAAAAACAACACTTTTGACTCCCCAACCAGTTACGCTTAGCAAGGTTGTCTTTGGTTAAAATGACACCCTTAACAATATACCATAGGAAAATTTTTATTTTTAAGGGTAGCTTTAACTTCCAGATTAGCTTATGATGGAAAGGAGTGCCTTGGTTCATTAGGAAAGAATACATAGACCGAGTCGAAAATTGTCCAGATCTATGTAGTTTCCATGACACTGTGTCCCGTTCATCAGTTAATCTAGAAGTTGAGATTTTAGCTATGAGGTCATTATATTCTGTGAGTTTAATCCCAATCAAGGTACGCCTAAAGGATAAATTATAAGGCGCACCACCCATAACCTGGAGATTGACACCATTTTGTAATAATTTATCAAAAACGAAGCAAATGCCGGGCTGCGTGCTGTGCAGAGGCCGGGAACTTTTGAACAGTTTCCATTATCTAAAAAAATATATATGATACTAGAGTCTAGAATAAGAAGATGATACATGCATACCTCTGCTTTCCGAAGCAGGTGTCACTAGATATAGGTGCTTCAATCTCTATTGTTAGGTATGAGAGGTATTGGGAACAGGTTCTTTACCGAAAGTCAAGTTGTTTCTTGGGTAGTCTGTGTTGGGCCGGGTACACAATAACTGGAAGTCAAGTGGCAACTGGAAGAAGCTTGCTCACTGGAATATTGAAGCCAAACTTCTTCCCAGTTGTTGCTTGGGTAGTCTGTGTTGGGTACACAATTCGCCTGCATAGCTGTTGCTTTACCAATAGGGATGAACGAGCTCGATGACATTGAGGAACGTGGGTCACTGGGTCTTGATGTTAAGCAACTTCAGCAAAGCTGCCACACTACCAGTAGCGCCATGACGACCCTTGTCAACTGCACCAAGCAACTCAGTTCTGAACGTTGCTCGCTCCACAACCCTTTGTCTCCATTAATCATGCCAACCGCTTAACTCGCCATATTTACCACTGAGAGAAGAGAATAATTCAAGCCGGACCGCTCGAGCAGCCATCGGTGATCTCGGCAGCTTGAAAAAAAAAACATTGGGATTTGTAATGCTATGTCGGCACTGAAGTCTCCACTAATCTAGCATATGACAACGCACAACCTTAGCCAGTACGTTCTCAGCAGTACTGAGAGAGCAAGCACGAGGCAGGCCAGTGGCCAAGGAGCCCCGGCCTCAGACATCGCAAGCACTGCAAACATCATCGCAGCTGCGGAGCTGCCCACTCAACTATTGATCGGGCCCTTAACTTGAATTGAAACAAAAATATTGCATTTGTGTGTGTTTCCAAAAGGAGGTCCGTCATTTCACTCGCCAGCCAGCACGGCGCCTGGCCAGCTGGCCAGACCGTGGCGAGCCGTACGTCTGGATGGACACGACGTCGAGTTCGCCGGCTTCATCGGCGCGTGCCGTTGCGCCCTACGGTCAGCCAGGCGCCATCGCGAACTTGCCATCAACAACAGAACTCAGCTGTCGCGACCAGTCCGGCCCTGCGCCTTATGACTAGTTTGACTGCGGACGACCTGACTTTCAACTCACCGATCCATGCCGCAAGAGTAGTCAGATCGAATGACATTTCAAATAGCGACCGCCCGTACGTGGTCCTCACGTGAACGTCCATCGCCTCCTCCGCACGCCATGGCTAGCCGGATCGAGCGCCGCCAAGTCCTCACGTGAATGTCCTGCAGCGTGTTCACGTGCCCGACGCTGTAGCGCTCGTCCGACACGCCGGCCGCGATTGACACACATCTCTGCACGCCATGGCTAGCTAGAGCGCCGCCGATCGAGTTCCGAACCACGCCGTGGTCTCGTCCAAGGGCTGCGTCCGGCTCATGGAAATCAAAGAGTTGCTGACCCGTGCATATCCGGATGGCCGGGAGACGGTGCTGGAGCCATCAACTTTTTTTTTTGAGCGTAATGGCAGGTGTTCTGCCTTTCATTAAGAAGAACAGCAAGTGTTTATTTACATGTGAGGGTGGCCTAAGCCAAAAAAAGGAGCAAAAATTACAAGCAACTAGGGAGGTTCCTACTCTGATTACTCCCAAATGTGCTGCGCCATATGCCAAGTTTGTAAGTCATGTTGAATGATTGTCACAAACTGATCGGCCGATAAGGCTTTGTTGTCGAACACACGCCGACATCTTTCTTTCCATAGGTTCCAGGTGACATATATGACGGCCTGCGCTCGAGTTGCCGCATTGGAGCCATCAACTGGCCGGCCGCCCGACGCGTTTCAGTTCCAGGCTATGCTTTCTCCGGGAGCCTCTGCTTAATTGTAACCACCAATCGAGCCATGACTTCACCGGCCTTGCCGCACTGTGAACAGACCAACTAACATCATATCCGTGTTACGAAAACCAAGGAGTGTTGTGGGTGCTCCTCCCAGTGGAGGCGTTGCCACCTCGTCCGTCGTGCATGGCGTCCTCTTTCATTTTAACGCACAAAGAAAGCTACAGCACTGCAGCGCACAGTCCCATGCTGGAGGCCACTAGCTAGCGTCCGTGACGGTTTCATGTTAGAGCAACCACAATGGTGGATAAAAGTAGTAAACAAGCAATTTTATATTCCTTTGATCCTATCTCAACCATTTTGAAACTGGTTCATAAGCAGTTCACAAGCTAAAGCTATCCATAGCACTATGTACAATCTTCCATTGCGGTTGCCCTTAGTGGAGAACCCTTCATTTCAGTTTTGTAGTCTCAACATGTGAAATGAACTTTCATTTCGGTCTCATTGTCTGAGCTTTACATATGTCCTCTGACAATGATGGCATTGACGAGTTGTCCAAGTCCAAATAAAAAGACCCGTCATCACATTGTACCGTGAGCATGATAGCATCATGAAGTTTCAAGAGCTCTCTATATATATATGACACTTGCAATAGAAGATTGCACCTACTTCTCGTAACTATGGATTGCTTGCCGAGTCGTTTGCTCTCCAGTTGCGGGTTTGAGAGGTATTGGGAATAGGTAGTTCTCCAATTGGAGATGTGGATGCTCGGTCTCTCTGCCACCTTGTTGGACCTGCAGTTACTAGGTTCACAGGAATCCAAAACACATCTAATTTTTTCAAAGATCTAGAGATGCGCCCGATCTTGTCCATATAAGCCTGTGTACATATTCAGTTTGTTAAGCGCAGAGAAATACAGAGAAGAGAAAGTGCTTGTGTGTGTGCGCTGGTGTGCAGCGCAGAGAAAATTTCCTTGTGCTTGTCCACTGTTCTTCTTCCTCAGAGAGCCTTGTGTGTGAGCTCGTGTGTGTTCAACAGCAGAGAGAGAGAGAGAGAGAGAGAGAGAGAGAGAGAGCTGGGCCAACATAGACTATGACGGAACGGCCGGTCAAAACTTACCTGGCCATGGCTCGCCGGAGCATGCAGACGATGGAGCGGCAAGTTCAGGGAGATCCATTCGAAATGGCGTCGTAGATGCCCGCGCTCGCCGGCGTGCATCGCCGGGCCTCGCTCTAATGTCGCGGCTGTCTGGGCTTGCGCCTTACGACCTGTCTGACTGCGTTCGATGACCAGTCAACTCATGTATCTGCGCCGTACGAGTCCGATCGAACGGCTGCCTTGACTCAGGGGTGGTCGCCATTTCAAATAGCGACCACCCCTGGTCCTCTGGAGGACGCCACCTCAGGCTGTGCCATGGATCGCCAGAGCGCCGCCAAGTTCCGAAAGACTTCTCCGGCAGTGCGACACGGCTGGGATAGCGAATTAGCGATCCACGCACTCTTCGGGCAGAGATTTCCGCGGCCGCTACCGCTGCATTATCGCGCCGCCTCCGCCACCCGAGGTGCTCGCCACTCGCTCCTCACGTCGCCCGCCGCTCGTCTCTCCGCCCTCATCAACTGCCACGAGTGCGGCGCCGACGCGGACGCCAACCTCATTGTCTGCGGCTCCGGTTCGTGAAAGTGATCCCCTGCTTCCAGCGACGAATCGAGCATCACTGGAAAAATCGGTTCCCTGCCATGCTGATGCTGCTGTGCACTACATACCACCAGGCATTCTCCAATGAAACAATCACTAAAAGAAATGTGTTTTCTCTTATGCATTATCTTCTTTACTGGTTTGGAACATTTTCTTGAGTAAACTCTTCTTGAAATGCGTTAGCAATTTTTTGCTGCGCAGCCTACTGCTGATGAACCGTCGGTGAATCCTTTATTTCAGCCTTGTTGTCTGAACATAACAAAAGAAACACATTCATTTCGTATTCTTATTGTTGGGACCTATGAAGATGATTGCAGGCCAGGCACAGACGCACAGTACAAGTCCATGGTCCATAATCCAGCGAATGACAACTCCTTCACACGAAATGCATTAAAATATTTTGGCTGCTGATCACCTACTAGCACCGACCTTGTTACGAATTCGCCCAGTCTTGTCTCATCATTTCATTGTGATGCAGTTCAGCATTTGTATCTGGTTATGTCAGAGGTGGTCGGTTGTTCTAATGAATGAGATGTGCTTAGTGAGATGTGCGTGGCACTAGTTAATGCCATGTGCTTAGTTGCTTACTCAAAAAAAGAGAAAGAAAATAACTGATGAATGATGTTCGCACCATGTATATAAGATTGGGGATGTCACTGATGTGCAGTCGTCCAGTGCCACTTGCTTGCGAAACATGAGAGCATTATGGTGCTCCAAAAAAGCTCTATATATATGATACTTGAATATCAACATGATACACATCATCTGCTTTCCTAAGGATGTGCTACTTGCTAGATCATTGGAGATTTTCAATGGTGGGTATGAGAGGTACTAGGAATCAGTTGTGCACAGAGCGTCTTGGAAGCTGTCCTAGATTTGCCCATGCTTCATGGAATTTTGAAGCTGAAGTTCTTCTAGTTGTAGTATGACCAATCTGCTTCAGCTCTCCAATTCGCCTGCATAGTTGTTGCTTCACTAGTCTGAAGCAATGAACTCGATGACGAGAGGGTCGTGGGTATTGATTTTGAGCAGATGTAGCGAAGATTCCATAAGTGTGATGACAACTGGTCGCAGTAGTTGGCCGGATCGCTCGACATAGTAGGAGGATGAATAGGAGGCAGAAAGTTGGAGGGAGATGTGTGGAAGGGAGAACATGGGGTTGGATGCCATTAATTGCAGTGGAAGCGGTGGCACCGAGCTAATTGAGCTGGCAGGGTGTGGTTCGTCATCTGATGTTGGAACATTGATAAATTAGCTTCACATTCAGTATAAAGAACCATATACAAAGAGCGCTTTTACAGTAGACTATGACACGGGGAGATAAAAAGTATCATGATTATAATCTAACCGTTCATTTAAATAGGCAATTTCGTAATTATAATTTACTTTAATTATTAGACTTTTTACCATTAATAAGGATAAATAGGTCTAATAAAAATGGATCTTTTCATCGTTCAGATCATATAGGACGGCTAGTGCCGCCACCAGCTTAGTCCAAAGGGCTGGTGCCGTCATCCAACTCCGTTCGCATTCACACTGGCACTGCAACACGACAATGTTCCACCCTTTTCTGCACCGTTGTTCTTCCGTCTCCCTGCAACCCCCAGCTACTCATATGTTAGACGTCGCCAGGGGCGGAGCTACATTCAAGGCTGTTGCTGCAGCCGCGCCCACGGCAAAACAAAATTTCAGTGATGTTTGTCGAATTTTCACCATATACGCATCCTCTTGCTACATAACTATGCACCCGTAAAGTCAAAAACACAAGACTCGATCAACTTCACACAACGTCCTGCACCCTCCTTATTTGAGCTCTATCTCCGCCCCTGGACGTCGCCATCGTCCGTCCAGCTACATTCTCTCTCCTTGCCACTGCCCAAGATCAGATCCTTGCCGCTGCACCCGATCAGATCCTTGCTGTGAAAAAGAGCCGCTGATATGTTGCATTGTTGCCCTGTGGTGCTCGTTGATTCTGATATGGGGTCATTTTGCGTAATGTATATTCGTATCATTAGTATATTTCTAGTTAAAAGACATGTCCATAAGTTTAACATAATATGTTCCTTGGCGCTAGAAGCAAGAAGATCCTGATTTGTTTAATCCTTGTGTGGTGAAGCTGTAAGCGTAGATCCATGCACAAGTCGTGTGCGTAACTACCTGAACCAGCTGCAGTAATCGTCATCGTCGTGCTGCCCCCTGATCGAGTCTTCTCCAGAAGCGATCGTGAGCGCTCGCCACAGCCTTCCCCTTTCCCAGGCATCTGCCGTGGACGAAACGCCATCTACTGCACGTTCATCAGCAATCGCATCTCTCTCCGCAACTTGCTCCGGCAGTGCCGCTTAACTTGCCGCAGGGCTAAGCGCGACCGCTCACCGCGGGATGAGATGATCCGGTATTCAGATTGGGCGAGGAGTGAATGCTCATGAAAAATATTTTACAAATTGGCCATCTATCGTTTTTCTATAATGCTTATGATACCTGACTATGATACTTATAATACCAGTTGAACGAAAAGAAGTATGAACACTCTATCAGGACTCCTGAACACGTGTAGAGATCGTAACGGAGGAGGGGGGATGCGACAAGCAGAGTCCCAAATCAGACAACACATCCTTCATTCTCCACCACAAACAGCGAGGATGATGCTGGCGGCGGCGGTGGCGCAGCTAGGGCTTTGGGTGGAGAAGTGAGCATCTTGTTTGAGCACATCTAGGAGAGATCCAAGGAAAGGGAGAGAGCAATATACAAGGGAGGCTGGTACTGGGCGGAGAAGAAATCATCAGGAGAGCTTGGTGAGTTCATCCCTGTTCGTCCATCAGAAGTACCAATAGGAGAGGATTTTGGAAGAATCAAGGAGTGGAGGGGCACAGTGGTTGGAGATAGAAGATCCTTTGTTCAGGTAATTCGTTATCCTGCAATTCTTAGGTCCCTTACTGGTCGAATCAGTATGTCAGGGCGTGACGACAGATTCAGTAGAGGCAGGGGAGGGTTCAACTATGGGGACAACAGCAGGGGAGGTGGTAGATTCAGAGGTGACAGAGATTACTATGACAGAAATTATGATGGGAACAGGTACTATGAGAACAGGAACAGACATTATTCACCTAGGTATGGAGACAGATACATTGATAATCAGAGAGGTGATCAGAGATCATACAGGAGATACAATGATAATAATAGGAGTGATGAACACTATTACAGGAAAAATGAGGAAGATGAAAGGGACTTGAGGGAAAGACTAACTGCTAAGAAGGAGGGTAATCAGAAAGGGGATGCACAAACATCAAGCAGTATGAACCAGAAGAGGGAAGAAGAAGGGCAGAATAAAGAGACTAAGACATTGACAATCACGGAAGAGGAAAAGAAGGATGGCAAAAAAAGCAACAAGAAGGCGCATTGCTATAAATGTGGATCCAAAGACCACATAGCAGAGGATTGTACTGAAACTTTCTTTTGCCAGATATGCTTTGAGACTGATCATGCAGCTAACAGGTGTCCATTGAGGTTTCAGAACAATCCTATGATACAAATGCTAGGATTTGGAGTTGCTGGTCTAGGTTTCTATTACATTGATGGACAAGATATGGAGGAGGTAAAACAAGACCCAAGAACAGCCCTAGTGGAGATAGTGGAAGGCAATATGAATAGAGAGCAGCTAGAATATGAATTTCATGAGATGTGCTCAGACTGGCAGTGGGTAGTACAACCAATTGATGATAAAAAGTTCCTAGTTGAGTTTCCCACAGCAAGGAAAATAGATGAAATGTCATATTTCAGTGAGTTACCTCTGAAACACTTCCCAGCAAAAATGAGAATTCATAAATGGAAAGAGCATTCAGGAGCATTTGGGCAATTACAGGAATGCTGGATAAGGATCAGAGGCACACCTCCTTCATTTAAATGTTGGCCTGTATATTGGAAATTGGCTACAATGCTTGGCTTACCAAAGGAAGTTGATATGCAGAGCCAGAAGAAGCAGGAATATGCTAGAGTGAAAATTGGGTAAGGAATATAGCAAAGATTCCAGGAAAAATAGAAGTTAACTTTGCAGGTTACTTCTATATGATACATCTGGAGGTGGAAGGTACTAATGAGGGATCAGTTCCCCCTAGCCCCCCAAAAAAGCCACCACAAGATAAAACCAAGGAGAAAGAAAAGGAGGATGACCAAGGGTCAAGCAAACAACAACCTGCTTCAGCGCCTGGAGGATTCAAGAGGCAAGCAGCAGGTGCAGAGATACAAAGCGCATCAGTTAAGGAGCAAGCAAGTACACAACAGAAGAAAATAATTCTGCAAAGTGAGATTGGGGATGTGTTCCCTGAGATCACCAATATGGAAAAACAGGAAGAACACACAGAAGACAGTGAGGAAACTGTTAACACACAGGACATCATGGACGAGGAATCGACACCAGTCAAAAGTGATGATCCTTGTGCAGCCTTCACGCAGGAAATTTCAAGCTCAGAAGTTCACCATCCAAAAGAAAGGGTTTTACCAGTACCATTCAATCTGGAGGGAGAAAATGTGGAAAACTTAAACCACACTGACATATCACAGATTGAAGCAGAAAAAAGAAATGAGGGTGTTAAATCTATTACTGCAACATCAGAAGGAATATATGAGCTAGGTGGGAGAATTATGTTAGAGGCTAACAAAGAATCTACATTGACAGCCGTGGAATTGGGTGCAGGATTAGTTACCTGTACAAGGACATCTACATTGGCTGCTATGGAAGTGGATGCAGGATTAGTTACCTGTACAAATACTGATATGCAGACTAAAAATGCAGATCAAAGTGAAGGTAACACAGGATTAGTTCCTGTGCTGCCCTCAACAGAGACAATACAAGAGGAAGCCCGGGCATATTTGAAGGCATGTGGAATGGTGGCAATCCCTGAAGAACACATCAACAAAAGGACTAGAAGGGCAAATACTCAAGATGGGCGAACTATTACTGACAAGGCAATGGCAAGGGTGGCGCAGAAGAACGACATAACAGGTATAAATAAAGCATCCCAACCCTTGAATAATGTTAATTCTTTTTCAGTCTTAGATGATAAGGAAATTTTAGAAAGAATAGAAAACATGGGTATCAACTTAGGTGTAGAAATAAAAGATTGTTGTCAGAAAATAAACCTGATGAAAGAAATGGAGCAAGCAAGGGCAGCAGTTGATCAAGCCTTGAAAAACACTGATAAAGAAAAGCATGTAGATAGCACAGTTGAAGGGGATGTCTTGTTGCTGTTAGATGAAAACGGAAAAGAGACAGAAAGCAGTGAGGATGACAATATTAAGTTGAAGGATTTGTTCCCTCAGCTTAATAAGAAGAAAAAGAGGATATGTTCCTCTAAAAAGAAGAGAAGGAGACCATCAAAAAGATATCAACGATGAAAGGTCTATTTTGGAATTCGAGGGGGCTGGCAAGACCAGGGAAAAGTCTGTACATAAAGGACCTAGTAGTTTCAGAACAGTTATCTTTTGTATGTATACAAGAAACACAGAAGAAAAAGTTTAAGGATAGGTTCCTCAACTATTTGGCAGCAGGAAAAAAATTTCAGTGGACGAGTATCAAACAAAGAGGCAGGGCAGGAGGTCTTTTAACAGGATTAGATTTGGATCAGTTCCAATTCATCGATGAACAGAAAGGTAAATTTTGTCATATGGTCAATGTTTGCCATAAAGTAAAGAATAGTAAGTGGTCAATTATGAATGTTTATGGAGCAGCACAGCTGGAGCAGAAGGATGAGTTCCTCACTGAGCTAGCAGAGTTTTTTAACAAGGCAACATACAAGATCATTTCTGGGGGTGATTACAATATTATGAGATATAGTCATGAGAAGAGTAAAGGAGCTTTTGATTATACATATCCTGACAAATTCAATGCAATAATAAACTGCTTTGAGCTGAGAGAATTGGTCATGACAGGAAGAAAGTACACATGGGCAAGTACTACAAATAATCCCACATATGAAAAGCTAGATAGAGTCCTGGTGTCTACGGAATGGGAACATGATTATCCTCTAACCACTATTAAGGCATTGGGCAGAGAGGTATCTGATCACACACCACTTCTGGTTGACACACAGAATGCATACACAAAAGGAGCTAATCAATTCCGATTTGAGCTGTCATGGTTGGAGCATACAGAATTTATGGAGGTGGTACAGAAAAGCTGGGAATCAGAGGTACAGACTGGATCGGTAATAGATGTATGGCAACAGAAAATAAGAAGGCTGAGGAAGAAATTAAAAGGTTGGGGGAAAAATATTGCTGGGAAATTCAAGAGAAGGAAAAAGGAGCTGGAAAACATAATCAATTTTTTGGACATCAAGGCAGAAGATAACTTTTTATCACAGGAGGAATGGGAAGTCAAAATTCAAGCAGAAGCGGCATTATGGGAGTTGTTAGAGACAGAAGAAATATACTGGATGCAGAGATCTAAGGAAACCTTTTTACTGAAAGGAGACAGAAATACAAAATGCTACCAAGGCATAGCAAATGGGAGGAACAGAAAGAAGAGAATTACAAAGCTGATTAAGGATGGAGTGGAGATTACTGACAAAAAGGAATTGAAAGATCATGTTACTCAATTCTGTAAGGATCTTTTCGGACCAGAGAGAAGTGCTAATATAAAGTTACAAGAGACCTTTGGGAAGACAATGAAAAGATTTCAGCAAACGAGAATGAGGAACTTATATGGCAATTTACTGAGGAAGAGGTTAAAAAGGCAGTGTTTGGAATGGAAAAAAACAAGGCACCCGGGCCTGATGGAATGCCAGTGGAATTATACCAAAAGTGTTGGCATATAATAAAAGGTGATATCATGAATTTGTTTCATGCATTTCACAAAGGCGAGCTGGAGATAGAAAGGTTGAATTTTGGAGTGATAACCTTGTTAACAAAAGTTAAAGAGGCAATGAAGATACAGCAATACAGGCCGATTTGTCTTCTTAACTGCAGCTACAAAATCATAACCAAAGTGCTAAATAATAGACTGGCAGTAGTGATTGACAAAGTGGTGTTAACAAACCAAAGTGGATTTATACATGGAAGAAATATTATGGAAGGAATTTTAGTGTTACATGAGATACTTCACGAGACGAGGAAAAGAGGGGATACTGGAGTATTGCTTAAATTGGATTTCGAAAAGGCTTACGATAAGGTGCATTGGGACAGCTTACAACACATTATGCAACTAAAAGGTTTCAGTGCAACTTGGTGTCAGTGGATAATGTCTGTGGTTAAAGATGGACAAGTTTGTATCAGATTAAATAATGAGGAAGGACAATACTTCAAAAGTCATAAAGGACTACGGCAGGGTGATACATTATCTCCTTTTCTTTTTGATCTAGTGGCTGATGGTCTCGCAGCAATGCTCAGAAAGGCACAACAGACAGGAATGGTAGAGGGATTAGTTCCCTGTCTTATACCAAAAGGCATAGCGATGCTACAGTACGCCGATGACACAATCTTAGCATTCAAGGATGACTTAGAGATGGCAAGAACAATTAAGTTAATGTTGTATACTTATGAGCAGATAACAGGTCTGAAAATAAACTTCATGAAAAGTGAGGTTACTTACTTGGGGGAAGACAGTGATAAAGCAGCACAGCTAGCTCAATTGTTCAACCGCAATGTTGGATATTTACCAATAAAATATTTGGGAGTGCCAGTATCATCTAGAAGGTTAAGAGTATCTGAACTTTAGTACATAAAAGAAAAGTGTATGAAGAGAATGGACGGTTGGAAAGGAAAGTTGCTGAATAATGGAGGCAGACTGATACTAGTAGATACGTGCTTATCAACGATACCAACTTATCTTATGTCCATGTACAGATTACCAAAGACAATTCTGAAAGAGATAAATAAAATCAGAGCTCGATTCTTATGGCAAGGAGGTTCAGAGAAAAGAAGATACCATCTAGTTAAATGGAAGATTGTGTGTTTGCCAAAGAAGCAAGGGGGATTAGGTGTCAAAAATTTAGAAAAACAGAACCTTTGTCTACTGGGAAAGTGGTTGCTTAAGAGCATGGAAAACAAAGGGTTATGGTGTCAACTGGTGGAAGCAAAATATCTAAAAGGAAAGTCAATTTTTCAGATTAAACATAGGAACACTGACTCGGCTGTTTGGACTGACTTGCTGACATTAAGAGACATGATCCATGAGGGATGTAGATGGAGGTTAGGAAACGGTTCCAGAATTCGTTTCTGGGAAGATAGCTGGATTGAAGATAGGCCCTTGATGCTGATATATCCTGATTTATACAATATAGTAAATAAGAAAGAAGTGACTGTTAAAGATGTACTTGAAGGGACGCATCCAATTTCATTCAGAAGGATTTTGACAGGAGAACAGATACAGGACCTATACAAGATGGTGCGCATGACCGAAAGTAGTCAGTTATCCGAAAATACAGATAAAGTTTACTGGAAGTGGGAAGCTAAGAAGCAATATACAGTGAAGTCGATGTATAGAAAATTGCATACAGGATGCAGGATTCCAAGATTGCAGAAAATGTGGAAATATAACATCCCTCCGAAAATCAAATTCTTCTTATGGACAATAGCTTGGAACGATACACTAACCAGAGATAATTTAATAAGAAGGGGATGGCAGGGAGTTAACAATTGCACAATGTGTGTTAAGGCAGAAAGCATTAATCACTTGTTCTTCCAATGTCCAATAGTATCATATACTTGGAGCATCATATGTGCAAGTCTAGGATGTAATACTAAACCTCGCTCTTTCGCTGAGTATATATAAGTTGGGCTCCAGTGAATTTGCCGAGAAATGAACAGCTACACTGCATTCTGGTGGCGGCTGTATGCTGGGCAACATGGGGTACTCGAAATAGTATTGTGTTTGATGAGTTCAAACTCAAAGAACCGAAGATCATATTCCATAAAACTTGTGCTTTTCTTAATTTCTGGGCAGGTCTATCCAAGACGGAGGAGGAGAAAAACCAAATCAGAAGTGGTGTAGGATTTCTACAGAAGCGTGCAAGGGAGATTGATAATCAAGGAAGCAGTCGCATGATGGACATGATAACCAGGTGAATGGGCAAGCAGGGAGAAGAAGAATGAAATATTTCAATTTGAGTGGCAAGATATGATCATTCTTGTAATAGCTTAAGTAGCTCTGCATGTTAAATGTTTGGTAATTTCTGTTGATGAATATTGAGGCTCTGAATGTGTTTCAGAGAAAACATGAGCACCTGGTCTGCTGTAACCAGGATGATGTAAACTCTTTCGGCTACCATTGTGGAGCCTTTTTTGAATAAAAAGGTGACACGGGGGTTATCCCTAGGTCGAAAAAAAAAAACCAGTGGAACGAAAAAGAATCATGATTGAGATTTGAACCGTCGAATGGACGGAATAATCAGAGTCTTATGTATTGAGTTGCATGCACCAACCAGTTCATCTAAAAGCCTAAGCAGATAGGAAAATGTGAGCAATTCACTTATACTCCAACACTCTCCTCACGTGCAGGCTCCCTCAGGCCGCAAACGTGGAATATTGGAGTGGGCTGTAATTTATTTTAATAAATCGTGCCAGCCAGGATTCGAACTCGAGACCTCTGGTCCTGAGATTATATTGAGTTGCATGCACCAACCAGTTCCCTCAAAAGCCTAAGCTGATGGGGAAAGATAGACAATTCACTTATACTCTAACATTATGTTTTAGCATATTTTTTTTGAAGGAAGAACGACCCGGAAGGGTCTCGATAGCTCATTAATTCCTGGGAACACAATACATGGCAGCCATCCTTTTTACAGAAAACCCACACAAAACATAAAATTACATGAAAATCCTTGGGAGTTTCTACACTCCAGCAAGGAAGACGACTGGAGCTTCCTCAACAGCGCCTGATCTCCCCGATAGGGGTCGAATCCACCTTGCTCGTCGACCAAACACCGCCGAATGGAAGAGGAGGGCGCCAACTCACTGATTTGGCAACGGAAACAACCGAAGGGTTGACATCGTTGCCGGATTTTGGGGCCTCCATTTTGGAGGTTGAAGAAATCATGGCCGGAAGAGTGATCTCCATCGACAAGAACAAGTCGTCGCATAAGTTGCCGAAAATTAGGTAATCTTGAACTCCATGGATTTGAGATTCATTCATGTGGGCAGCTGCAACCAAAGACACCAGGAATACAAGCACCAAGAAAGGGAAGCCGGTGGCAGAAACAAAAGGCATCACGCCTACCTTCCACAAGGGAAACAAGCTAAGAAACACTACAACAGAACCGTCCTGTAGCGACGGTTCAAAATGGCCTGTAGCGACGGACCAGGCCAACCGTCGCTACGCTACTGTCGCTAGAAATCACGAGCCTGTAGCGACGGTTCATAATAACCGCCGCTACAAATTGATTTGTAGCGGCGGTTGACGGCAGTACCCGCCGCTACTGCTGATTTTTTTTTTTTTAAAAAAAAAGGCGAGCCCGACACCCTGGTGGCTGGACGCCGACGCCCTCCGCCGCCGTGGACGCACACCAGCGCAGCGTTGTGCTGCTGCTGCTGCTGCTGCAAGTCACCATCTTATATGACGCCTTATATCCACAGCGCATACGACGCCTTATAGCCGCCGTCTCGCCTTCGGCAGCGGCCGCCGCTGCCCCCATCACCGCGGCGGGTGGAGGAGGCGCTGGTGGTGCCCGGGACGCGAAAGAAGCGGCTGCGGTGGGGAACGGGACGCCGTCGTCCGTGCTCGCGCTGCTCAGGCTGGCCAAGTCGGGCGTCGCCGGGCGGCGGGAGGTGTTGGAGTCCGGCAGCGCAGCGCTGCTCCTCCGGCATACAGCGGCCGGGGACGAGGCGGCACGCGGCGTCCATTCTACCTACTTGCATTGGTTCATGTGCTTTCAAAAAAATGTAATTTTCATTCTACCTACTTGGTAGTAATGCACAAAGAACTTATGCAATAACCTACAAGGTTATATGTGGCTTCATAGTGGACAAATATCATTGCAAATGATTAATACTAATAGACTTGGCAAATCAATATGTTCAGCATATATTTCATATATTCCAAGAAAAATTTAACAAAATTTACTTCAGGTAAAAACCAACGGCAAGAGAAAAAACCAAGCCAACACCTAGCTTCATATAGATTTCATGCTATATAATAGGTAAAATGAGATCTCTACATGAGATGTATAGTTTCTCTTCCATTGTATTGCTCTTCTAGGCAAAAACAAAGGCAAATACTTCAAGAAAAAGCCAAATAGCAACAAGGTAAAGCAAAAACCAAGGTGCTCACATAGACTTCAGGTTACTATGTATTAAAAACGAGGTCTCTACTAGAGGTTACATTAATCCATCAAATTCAATTCGGGAATTTTAAACTAAATGCATAGCTACTACTTGACTATCTACTAGATAGTATGCTAACTAGGGAGGACTACTTCATGTCTCCATGCATGTCTTCTAACTCTTCTCCAAGAAGATCATCCTCGTCCATGAGGTCATCATCTAGAGAGAAATCTCTAGATCCTTCTAGGTTCTTGTTCTCATCTTGTGGTGTACCAATGTCCATCTTCGCGATGTCTTCTTCCTTCTCTTCATGCGAAGGTGACACCTCTTCAGGTGGTGGACATTCCAAGAAGTGTGCTTCCTTCTGGATCTTCTTCTTGCCATGAAGCTTTTGGTACATTTCAACAACATGCTTAGGTGCTTTGCATATGCGTGACCAATGGCCATGCTCACCACACCTATAGCAGTCTTGGTTTTGTTCGCCGTATGCTCCAGCTCTTGGCGGATTCTTAGCTTTAGCATTCTTCCTCTTCCTGAGGCGCTTAGCTTTCCACTTAGCCTTCTTAGATCCATTATTTGGACTTTTCCCCTTATCATTCTCCTGGAATGAAGTAGAATGTGCTTCTGGCGGTGCTAATGAGCCAACAGGGCGAGCCATATGATTCTGCATAATGGTCTCATCTTCTCCCTGATCTTGCTGCAAAGCATTGCTCAATAACACATATGTGTCATACTTCTCTTTCTTATACTGCCGGCTGAGAGTCTTTTGTATGAGATCCTTTTCTTCAAGTTTGTTGCCACATAGCTTCATGCGAGTGACTATCCCATACAAAGCAGCGTTATAATCCTCAATGGTCTTGTAGTCTTGGAAGCGAAGGTTCTGCCATTCGCGCACCACTTTCGGTTTTAAGACAGCTTCAATCTGTTCAAACCGTTCCTTTAAGGAATCCCACAAGGCCTTATGATCTCTTTCAGTCATGTACTCATTCTTCAGGCCAGTACTCAAATGATGCCTCAGGAAATGCAATGCATGAGCCTGTTGTACCTTCGTGGCGGCAGGATCTTCTTTTGTTGGTTTGATCGTATGCAGGAGATCTTTACCATTCAAAAGAATTTCAGCATCAAGTGACCAAGACAGATAGTTGAGACCATTCGGGGCCAGCATTTCAAATTCTCGTTTCACAAGATCAGACATCTACAAGATGTTTGAAAAATAATAATGCATAAGTTTACTTCATGTAAACCAAGTTTGTAGAATGCATAAAGTAATGGATTAAAAACTCAGAGCAAGTCCTAAAACCATGTTTCTATGATTAAAGGCACTTTTATTCATGTTTTAGTTGCTTAAACATGAAAAACATGATTTCTGATCATTAAACACAGCAAATACGCACAAACAGAGGGGTTTAAACAGCAAAAACAGCAAGTTTTTATGTTTTTGACATAATTTCCCATAAACCCGGGGTGTTATTTGCAAAATAACAATGAAACAGACAAATTCCAGAGACTACAGGGTCTATTTTCCAAAAATTCTGGGTCATATCATAATTCCAAAACTTCAGGGTTCTATTCTGGAAAACTTCAGGGTCGTTTCTACAAAAATCCAGGACTTAACCACAATTTCTAGCTTTTCCAGGGGGTTTTCCGCAAAATTTTAGATTTTTCTGTTTTTTCTCGTATTTCTTTGATTTTTTTCTGAAATCAGACCGGCCTGTCGGCCGAACCGGCCCTCCAGGCTCACTCCGTGGCCCAACCCACCAACCCGGCCTGCTGGCCAGGTATAAAAGGCAGAGGGGATCGGGTGTAAACCCTAATCCCCTCACTCTCTTCCCCTCTCCTCTCCCTCACTCCCGAGTGGCGGCGGCGGGCGAGCTCGTGCGACGAGCTCGCGGCGGCGGCGGTGCAGCACCATGGCACGGTGGCACGACGGGGAAGGAGGCGGAACACCCGGACTAGCGCATGCGGGGCGCGGCCCCGTGGTGGTGATGGCGGAGCACCGCTCCGGTGCGGGGAGCGAGGCCTGCGGGCGAGGCGAGGCCGCGGCGACGGGTGAGGGTGCACCTCACCGCTGTCGCGGCGCGAGGAGGACGAGGCCCGGGGCCCCCCATGCGGCGGAGGGGTCCCGGTTCCCCAGATTCGGCGGCCCCGGGGTCAGATCTGGCGACCTCGGGTTTGGATCCGGGCGCGGTGGCCGTGCGGGGTTGCCGGGGTAGGTCGGCACCGGCGTGCGGCAGCGCGGCGGCGGGCCCCGCGTGGCGGAGCAGCCTGAGCCCGAGCCCGAGCTGCGGCTCGGCTCGGCATGGCGCGGCTGCGTGGCGCGGCTCGGGTGGTGGCGCGGCGGCTCCAGGGCGGCGCGGTGGTCGGCGGCGAGGTACGAGCTCTTCGCCGACGAGCTAGGGTTAGGATTTGGAGGCACCGGGACATGCGGGCCCACGGGTGTAGACAGTCCGTGTAGGGTTAGGGTTAGGGTTAGGGCTGATTCTGCAGCCTCCCTCTTTTCCTCTCCTATCTCCTTCGTTGCTTTATGCTGTGATGCAAGTGATTGGCCTGCGAGCCAATTTGGTTGTACATGTGATCGCCGTTGGTGACACGACGGCGATGGTGGCGCCTACCAGCCCCACCCCTGTGATTTTTTCTTTCTTTTCAATTCTGTTGCCCTAACAACACTAGATGTAGGGACGCAATAAAACCTAATTTAGAAAAACCAGGGCCAGATTCAAGGGGGTTCTACCGATCCTAGACTACAACGAGTCTACACAATCAAAGAACGACAAGAACGATCTGTTGGATACCTTCGGGCTTGTAGTAGTCGTTCTAGTTGATGCAAGCGAAACTCGATGCTGTGTAGTCAGGATGCATTGTAGTTGTTCCCGTTCCCGTCAACAGCTTCGCGTTGGCGCGAACATCGATGTCGTCGAGGCACGGAAATCGAGGCGGTTCGATTGCCGAGGTAGGCGTGAATCCCGAGGCAGGCGCGACTCTGGATCTGGGGACTTCTTCTCCTCTTCTCGTCGACTTCGTGCGCTCAGGGCTTGAGCGTGCTGATAATGTGTTGTGCTAACGCTATTGGCGGAGAAAACAACTCACAAAAGTAGACAAGAGACAAGACACAATGTAGGGTGGAGCCTCTTCTTTATTATTCACAATAAACTGGTGATTACAATGCTAGGGGTGCTCCACTATTTATACTCGAGGGAGAGGTCCTCTTTCCTTCTAGGATAGGAACTCCTTTGGTAAATTGCCCACATATTGGACTAGGATTAGGAGAGGTTCTCCCAGAACTTTCTTTCCTTGTCCATGAAGAGTTATTAGCATAATATATAGAACTTCCAAAACTGAGCCCGCATGCGACCTGGGCGACCGTTTTAGTGCAGACTGCTCTTGGACTCCGAAACGGACTCGAAGTCGACTTGGATTGGGCCTCCAACTTGAGATGGACGCCCTTGCTGGCCCTCCCACGCCTCCAAGCACCTCTCCAGCTACCTCATCATCATCTCCATAGTTCCTAACAATAATTAAATCATTAGGTAGTAATTTATTCTCAAAACCATATGAAGTATGCATTAGAAACGAACTCACCGATAATTTTGATTGTCGTGCTTTAGCCCTAATGATTGAAACTTCAATGTCTAGCAGAGGAGTGTTGGTTGTATTGGAAGAAGTGATGTCCTCGTCATCCTTCCCCACTTGAATTGGAGTCGTCCTCGACTCAAGCTCATCTTGTTCTATCATGTATGGGCTCAATGCTGACAACATGTTCACCTTATACTCAAGTTTAATGGTTGTATCTGAAAGTTTCATGTTCTCATCATTCTCCCCTTCTTGACAGCAAACCGACCTCGGTTTGATCAAGTGCATGTAAAAGTTTTCTATCTTTATGGAGGCACATGGAGCGATTGTGGTACTCTATGGTGACAACCAACAATGTTCCCATTCGTGTGATTGATCCTGTTTCTTAAAAACAAAACCAGGAGCACTTGACAAGACATATTCAATGTTAGTGCAACAAGCTAATTGATTACGTTGTCGCACAACACATGGTTCCTTTAGATCTCAACAAATGTAAACTCTATGCAACATAAACACACCGTTCTTATCATATTTGCCCATGGCATGAAAATTGTTTCTAGACAATAAAGGCAATTCAGATTTGGAAAATATTCTCCTCTCTACAGAACATAGATCACAAATAACGTCAAATTCAATATAACCCAAAGTATTTAGAGAAGACAACAATTTCAGCTCATAATTTTCAAAGGTAATGGGAATCAAATGTTTAATTTCAGCACAAGTAGGTGAATCCAAAAATAGAAGTATTGTTCCCATTCACTAGTTGTGGCAAGGGTATAAGTGAAGCATCAGCACACAACTTCTCTTTGTCACAAAGACCAGCACGCAAATCAACTTGTGACAAAGGTAACTCAAAGCAAGGTTCCACTAGATGTTACTCTATATTAGCATGATTAGCGGAAATACTCAGCACATTAATAGAATTCGCACTTTTCGTGAGCGTAGCACTATGGACATTACCTTTGCCCTCAAATTCAGCAGGGATAGTAGATGCAGGATGAAATGATGGTTCTAAATTTGCACATGAAGCTATGAGCTCCTCATATTACTACCTAATTAAATCATTAGGTAGTAATTTATTCTCAAAACCATATGAAGAATGCATTAGAAACGAACTCACCGATAATTTTGATTGTCGTGCTTTAGCCCTAATGATTGAAACTTCAATGTCCATCGGAGGAGTGTTGGTTGTATCCGAAGGAGTGATGTCCTCATCATCCTTCCCCACTTGAATTGGAGTCGTGCTCGACTCAAGCTCATCTTGTTCTACCATGTATGGCCTCAATGCTGGCAACATGTTCACCTTATACTCAAGTTTAATGGTTGTATCTGGAAGTTTCATGTTCTCATCAACACCCCCCCCCCCCCCCCCCGCGCCCTCCGACTAACAAAGTAGCCCATGAAAACAAACACACGGTCTATGAAGCCATCTGAAAGTCAAGTGATGCTTTGACCTTGTGCTTGCCGGTTGTCATCGTCCTTGTCACCACTCCCCAGCTAAAGTCCCACTCCCCCCCCCCCCCCCCCCCCCCCCCCGCGCCCTTCGACTAACAAAGTAGCCCATGAAAACAAACACACGGTCTATGAAGCCATCTGAAAGTCAAGTGATGCCTTGACCTTGTGCTTGCCGGTTGTCATCGTCCTTGTCACCACTCCCCAGCTAAAGTCCCACTTCCCCCCCCCCCCCCCCCCCCCCACCAGTCACCGGAATTAGAGACATCGCAAGGCATCACCTTTGACAAGCACCAACCAGAGTGGAGTTGTTCTAGTGAAGAGAAGAAATTATTCTGAGGTTGAAAATAGATTGTTCCACACAACAGTACTAATGTTTCGATGAAAATAAAAATTGTTCCAAAGCATGAAGATGTATTGTTCCATGGGTAGATACTGGGGATGTTTGGACGCACGCCACACCTCGCCACGCAAACGGTTGGCGCCGCCGAAGATTGTGGCAAAGTTTTTCTGCGTCTCAGGTGTGGCGAGCTTTTCTACTGCAAAAAGCGGTGGCAGCCGAATCTTTCTCACGAACCAAGCACCGCCTAATCTTTGCTGTGTTCGCCGAACCTTAGGCGGGGAAGCAAACAGCCCCTATCCTGGTGATTACGGAATTGCTTTGTTTACATCTCCTTACGACTGAACCATCCGAATTCTGAGCATCCAATGATTAAAGCTGAAGTCTTGCATGCAAGCTTTTGGGCCACAGGATGTAAATATAGTCGGACTGTGTGGTCGTATCAACCAGTCGGACGCACAGCAGCGCCATACAAATTAGTGAGAAATTAATGGAATTCTTTTAAGCCCTTGCTTTGCCATATAGAATTTATCCATCTTATTATACAAATCTCTCCGACATTATCAAATGAGTATTGAAAGATCTAACATATTTCTTAGCTCTGAAATTAGAGCCTAGCTATTCACCAACGTGAGAGAGGCTGAGGCCAGCACTGTCACTTGATCATGCCCGGCCGTAGCTCTCGAGACTCGGAGCAGGAGCGGACGCTTGGCTTGGCGATGGGGCCTGGGGCGCGTGTGCCTGGTGTCCGTGGTGGTGATGCTGATGAGTTGGCGCTGGAGCCGGAGCATGGTGCCCGTGGTGGTGGTGATGCGGACTTGGAGCTGAAGCATGGTGGCCGTGGTGGTGCGAGCTTGGAGCCGAAGCGTGGTGGCCGTGGTGGTGCGACCTTGGAGCCGGTGCGTGGTGGCCGTGGTTGTGCGGGCTTGGTGATGGAACGGGAGCAGGGGCCGACGCGTGGTGGCTGCCAGCATGGAGGGCCGGCTCCGGCGCTAGCGCGTGATGGTGACGATGAGGGTAATTCGCCGGTGAGGGAGCATGATGGCCATGGTGGTGATGATGATAGCGGGGCAGCAGCATGGTGGTGGTGGAGAGGTCCAGGCGCGTGATGGCCGACGTGCGCTGTGGTGACCGCAACCAGAAGCAGTGCCAGCATCGCAGTGATTGGCACAGTGATGGCACCCATGGCTAATGACTAGTAGTTGGGCTACCTCGTGGTGTCTTGGTAATAATCAACCCGGGATACGCTTTTATATAGAGCCACTAGTCTAAGGTCTCTAGTGAAATGCTACATGAATAGAAACGTGCGGTGATTTTGGAGAGAAAGAATGTTTTTCATCCAAAATGAGAGCTAATTGACTGTTTGGCAAATGCATAACTAGGTAACTAATTGATTTCTTAATTACTAATTAGCTAAATGGGGATCACATAATTACTAATTTCCTCCTGAACATTTTCCAAGATATAAATTGTCACTCGCTACCTATTAGTTGGCTTATGAACTAATTACCACTTTCTTTCTGAAGTAAATCTGACAGATTTTTCCCTTATATAAATTGTCAATCGCTACTTAAGTTGAAACCTTTATTATGATACCGGGAATGTTATTGATTCACAAAATGTTAAACAAGCAAGCTATTGATATTGGGTGGTTTTAGCAATCACCAATCCAAGAACAACGCATGTTGGCTGTCATTGACATCTCTTTAATTTCTCACTAAGAAGATGCTTATGGTGTACTGTGGCAACAACGATTTAGTAGCACCCTCAACGATCCCCGAATTGACTCCGTGCGTGAGCGAATTTTTAAAATAGAATTAAAAAAGGTCTCTCGTTGGTTGTTCTAAGTTATTATATGTAACACCCCAGCCCAGAGTACGGCTCCAGACCCGTACGCCTGCAGTGCGGGCCCCACCTAACAGCAGCAACTCTTACGCTTTCGTCCTCGCTTCGCGTAAGAGGGTTAACCCGGTTACTACTGCACCCAGGACTGAGTATTTAAGCTGGTCCAGCTCCCGGTGAATATCCGGTATGGGACTAAACTCGCAGTGCTACAGTAGAGCCTCGCTACAGTGTTCCGACGATACAGTACCGCGGCCCAATGGGCCCGGCCCACGGGCCGAACAACTGGCCGATTCTATTTTTTTGAGCTTGAATTAACATCCTGGATGTTACATTCTCTCCCCCTTTAGAACTCGACGTTCCGTCGAGCGACCAGCTTACCCCTGACTCCTCGAATCATCCAGGGGACAGTAGACACAGGATCGTCCCTTCCTGGCCACGTCCAGCATGTGTCATGCCGTGTCCCGCCTTGCGGACCCACGCGCCATGAACCCCGTGACTGCGCCCGTGACACAGCGAAGGTCGGCTCTGATACCATTCTGTAACACCCCAGCCCAGAGTACGGCTTCAGACCCGTACGCCTGCAGTGCGGGCCCCACCTAACAGCAGCAACTCTTACGCTTTCGTCCTCGCTTCGCGTAAAAGGGTTAACCCGGTTACTACTGCACCCAGGACTGAGTATTTAAGCTGGTCCAGCTCCCGATGAATATCCGATATGGACTAAACTCGCAGTGCTACAGTACCGCGCAGCTACAGTGTTCCGCGGCTACAGTGCCTGGCAGCTACAGTATCCTCGCTACAGTGCTCCGATGATACAGTACCGTGGCCCAATGGGCCCGGCCCACGGGCCGAACAACTGACCGATTCTATTTTTTTTGGCTTGAATTAACATCCTGGATGTTACACTATACATGAAGCAACAGTGATTGCCTTCGTGGCATTTTCTTGACCTGTTGTCCAGTAAGAGGTTCCTTTAAGGGACATTTGCAAAACCGGTGCTGTTTTGGCTGTCAATTACGGATTCGTTCTTCTTTTCTGGACTTTACAAAAACGGTCATGTTTTTTGAATTGGAAGCTGCCATCCAGTCTACTTTTATGATGCCGTTTGATACAAAGGATTATTGCAATTAAAACAAATGAGAAAACTTTGGGAAAAAAGTAAAAGACCACACTGCCCCTGACCAAATTCACTTCCACCCGTGCCTCTCCCCCCCCCCCCCCCCCCCCCCCCCCCCCCATCTGTGCCCAACCTTCTCTTCCTCTCTTTCTGTTTCGTGCCTCTCCCTCCCCAATCCCACCGTAACCCTAACCCTGGCTGAAGGAGGCGGCGGCGGCGCGGCGTGCGCATCTGGCAGCGAGCGCGGCGGGCGAGGCCTGCAGGGAGTGCGCGCTGGTGCGGCGGGGGGCGCGCGTGCTCGGCGTCGCGGCGAGCGCGGCGCACATGCGCCCTGCGCGAAAGCGGCGGAGCGCACAGGCACAGGCGCGCGGCAGGGAGCATGCCTGGGTGCAGCGCTTGTGCTGTTGGCAGGGCGAAGCTCGTTCAGGGCATATGGGCAACAAAGCACACCGGCAAAAGAGACGAAAGAGATTGCCACGGATTCAGTTTCTGAAACAACTTTTGGGTATAGTTTTTTTCTTTTCGATTTGAGCAACAGCCAGCGAAACATTTCTGAAACTGCTACATGAGCAAAGAGGAAGAGATGGCTACGGCCTAGTGTGATGCATATCCCTTGTTCTGCTGCTGTTGCTTGTGACTATGGATAATTTTTGTTCAAAATTCAGCTGAGATGCTGCCAAAGTTGTTCAAAAAAAAAAACGCTGTCAAATAATTTTCAGATTTTAAATTCATGTATAGAATATTCAAAAATATTTAAATTTGGCTGAAAATTCATTCAAATATCAGAATTTTCAGTTTCATACTACTAGTGTTCAAAACAGTACCAAATTTGCAAAATTTGATAAAATAAGACCAGTTTTGCAAAGGGTAAATTGGTCCTTTTACAAGCCATTTAACACCGTTAAGATCTCTTAACGGAATAGGACTTATTCATGTCTTCATATTCAAAAAACAGGACCGTTTTTGCAAAGTTTAGAAAAGGAGACCGAATCCGTAATTGGCATCCAAAACAGGACCGGTTTTGCAAATGCCCCTTCCTTTAAATTCAAAGTCGTGGGGCAATCTTTCCCCTCGGGCGGTCTTTCCCTCCATCAGTTGAGTTTTCTTATTTACTTACCAAAATTTGGATGCAGGACAATGTCACTGCGTGCCAATGAACAAATTGAAGATCTACAAAATTTTACATCTTGTACATTCATCAAACTGGTTTTTTGTTTCAAATTAATTATTCTTCATTATTTTCTCATTACAAACTTTGACAAGAATTATTGTTAAACGGGTCATGCCTGTGCCGTCCGTGGGCTTGGCAACGAGCGACCATGCCAATGACAAACGGGCTGCTCTTGTGTCACCTAATGGGCTGCTCAATCAAGCCCAGCTCATCTAATGTTGTGTTGGGTCGTGCATATATATGCTAGGCCAATAATGTTTCACCTCTCGTATTGGCCCATTTAGCCCAGGAATGTTTGTATACGACATTTGGGTACTGGCAGCATTTGGCATGGCTCCAGTACAGAAAAATTCGTGGAGTTTTCGAAGCTGCTCATAGCTAGCTCTGAAATTCGTGGAGTTGTTGAGTTGTTTTCTTTTTGTTTAAGATTAAAATTAATAAACTAAAATATTTTAATCTTTTTTACAAACTCGAACTAGAGCCATGCCAAGCATGCCCATAAGAGGTCCTATTTCGCCCATAAAATTGTGCATGCTTCACAGTGGGTACAGCTAGGGGGAGGGCAGCCCACCTCCAAACCCACCCAAACTCAATTTTGGCACTGTAGCAATGGTACAGTAACATTTTTTTTTTCCTATTTTCCTCCTTCAGCCCACCCAAACCAGCTCAAATAGCATTCGGCCCACCCTAATATTTGGGACTTGCTCCACCACTGATGCTCTGTTGTGGTATAAGCAATTGTGTTGCCATGAGATCTGCTAGGCTGCCATTCATTGACACAAGGACGTTGTTCATCTATATTTGTATTAGTTCCTCGGTGCATCTAAATTTCTCTTGAGAGCAAAGGCCTCCGCCATAGGGGCATCCACGACATGTGGCAAATACTTCTGAGTAGTTGGGATGCTCCCACGCGACGATCTTCTTGAGGTCCCAGGAGAGGTTGCTCCACCGCTTCCGGCACTGCATGGGGCCGCGCTCCACGCCTTACCGCCGGCAGTAGGCTAACACCGCCGCCACCTCATGCTGTAGCCCGCGCTGCTCCATGGCGCGCCTCTCCTTGGATCAGGACCAGCATCTCGTGCCGCGTCCACCGCGGGCGTCAAGGCGGCAGCGGCGACCTCCATCGGCGGCGACTTCTCGTTGCCAGGCATTATGCTCTGTCCAAGTTCCAGGATCCAAGGCCTGGCCCGAGCCTCTGCTGTGTTTTATCAGCTACTTTCTTGTCCATTAGTTTGACGTTAAAGCTTGCATTTTTGTTTTTTGTTTGGAACGAGCATAAATCAGCAAGATTTGAAACTAGTTCAGGAGATGGCATCTCATCGTACATATGTACCAGTCCATTACTGTCAATTGGAAACGAGCAAAAAATAAGTAAGGATTAAACCATGTGATGGAATGCCATTTCGCTGTACAGATCATGAGAAAGATCAAAATCACTGTCATGATTGGTTGGGTGCATGTGACCCAACCAGGCCCGTGAGATACAACGTGAGTGATTGGCGGCCTGCTGCACACCAGCCGGGCTCAGCACATGATTGGTTGCTTCTCTCTTCGTCTAGCCCGTATGTCCAGATACAGCAAGCAGCCCTCGGCCTCGCTCACAAGAAACGACAACAAATCTCGTTTCTTCTCAGCCTGGCTCCTACGTAAAGTAAACCAATCACGCCCATATGAATCTCTTCAACGGTTCAACCCCAAAATATGGGGTCAGCACATGATATGTACCGGTAACAACCAGCGGCAGAAAATATTACTACATATCCATGCGGCTAGTTTAGTTCATCACTGGAGATTGTTGCCAGTGACCTGTTCGCCAAGCACGGATGAACTGTTAATAATAGATTTTGTTCTTAAACATCATCATTTTGATTTGGTCCCCTAATCAGCAAGATAGATGGAAACCTTGTGACCAAAACCAAGCTGTGTACATCAAGCAGAAGCTGGTAGAGGGGGGAAAAGAACTCCAAGCTTCAAATGGCACCTTCAAGGTTTTCCATATTTTAGACAATACTGCAATATACTTCAAGGTTTTCCCACTGCCAATATTGCAATATACATATTTTAGACCACACTGATCTGAGATGCACTCACACTATTACCTTCCAAAATGTACTCCATAAAACAACATTTTCTATGTCACAATTAGAGAATTATGGTGCTAGCAGCAGCCAAACAGCACAGAAGAATGCTATAAATATATATATTTATAGGGGGTTAAATTTTCCAACTACAAGATATATCAGTTAATCGTCTACAAAATATAGTACCATGTCCAGCATGTCGTCTACACATGAGAACAGAATAATACTTTCAGCGGAAACCAGGTTGCTCCGCTTTTACCTAACATCAGGGCATGTCAACTACATAGATACCACGACTGCATTTCTACAGGCTACAATATGATCCCCCCCTTCCCCCCCCCCCCCCCCCCCCTCCTTTTTTCCAAAATCCAAAATAAAGCCATGTCGCAGGTCTAGTAGAGGCGCTTTCGGCAGTCAGGAGCACCACAAAAGCAAGGCAGCTTTACAATATTTCCATAAGGCCCAACGCAACTGTCCAAGCGATAACCATAGTCATACGATAGCTCCTGAAAATCACAAAGCGGTCATGACTATTTATTCTTTTTTTTTAGTTAAAGTTTCATTGAAGAAAAATCAAACCATCTCACCTGAAGAGGAAGTATAGTGTCAGCAGCGAAAAATTTTACTTTTGCCAGCTTAACATCATTGTGTGAGCTCAAGACGCACTGGACAAAAAGATTTGGCTGGCAGCTGTGGTTTATGAACCTTGCAAAATTGCCAATAGAACTAGCATCTATGCAGTACTCTGGCGCAGGTGGGGCCTCTGAATCATTTTCCGGACGAAGATTGAGCAGGTGCATTTCAGAACCAGCCCTTTTCTGTAAGATAGTGTATACATACAAGTTTAAGGATTGGTGCCTTAAAAGTATCCATAATCCAATGACATTTTAACAGCGCTAAACATAACATAGGTATTGTAAAGTTGTAGTAAATGACATGGAACGCTGACAATATTTCATGTTACGAGGAATGAGAAAATTATTACCTCCCTTCCATCCAATCCTTTCATGGTTTGAATGCAGTCAATGTCGAATACGTAGTTGTTCTGCAGGCCATCCAAATCTTCAGTCCTCCTCAACACCCCAACGTATTCACAGATGGGAGCCCCAGGGAGGATAGTGTCCCAAGTCCTGACACCCCAACCTTTCGAAGCGGTCTTAAATACCTGCATAAGTCAGCTAATTCAGCGGAATATAGGTAGACGGAAATAGTAATTAGCGATGCCAGTACAATTGAAAGATCATATTGCATCCTCATTTATGATTTTTTTTTCCAAGGAGTTTGGACAGCTGACGATACGTCAGAACTGAAAATGCACGGTTTGAAGTTTTGTACTCCCAGCAAATTCTCAATGGGCACACATTGTAGAGAAGAAAATTCCAGCAACTTTGGTAAAAAACAAAGGGAGAACACACAAGTGACAATGTTAGAAAAACCTTAAGTCTAAAATAGATGCCACCCTAGAAGTTGTGCAACCGCATCAACTTTGACAAGTAATACTGTACTTTTAAGAAGAAATTGTCACTTTTAAATCATGTTGTTAGATTTATATGAAAGAAACCATCAACAGTATTTTATATTCTTTGCAACCATACAACTAAGATAATATGTGGTCAGGTGATACCTAGAAAAGATTTTACTCTGACCAAACCTAGAAATGTTTACACTTTTGACCGGAGGAAATATAAAATAATAGAGGCTGAACAGAGTATTAAGAAAAAATAACCTCCAGGCGATACTGCAAGCCCTGTTGAGATGTTCTGTTTACACAGTCATGATTACAGCCGCAGTTAGCCCCACACTCAAATACAATTGCTTTAGGCTCCACCAACCTGAAGAGTAACCAAGAGTTTAAATACATCAACTAAAAAAAGCTTATACAAAAACATGTTTGCTTCCTATGTGATTCAAGAAACTTGCTTCCCCAAGAAACATGAAATTGCGTATATTAGTCATGTTTTCCATCATTATGCTAAATAATAGTTGGAAATCACATGAAAAATGTTAAAAAATCTGAAGCTCACACTTTACCTGCCAACATCCTTAAATGATACGTAAGGTAGGTCAGAACCATTGCGCTGAGCACATGAGCAATTTTTGTTGCTAGCACAATCTCCTTCACAATCGCAGCCAATAATATTAGGTGGAATCTTGATGCCCTTTGAAATTTTTAGAGACTTGCAGTACGTGAAGCCTACAGTGTTCCCAAAGGGCACACAAAGCACTTAGCCTCAGATGACTGTTCCATAGATTTAAAAAGAAAAAGGAACTGGTACTAAAAAGTAAAATTGGAACAAGCAAAACTGTCAGAAGACCTTATACATTGTTCAAACATTCACTAATGCTAAAATTCTCGTAAAAATGCAAAACATTTGGCAGCCTAATCATAATCTACCATCAAGGTCTTATCGTGTATTTAACATTTTGCTGGATTATAACTTAAAAAATAAACACCATGTACAAGCACAACCGAAACAATAATCACAACCAACTGCAGCCTAAAAGTAATCAATGCAATTTATCTACTATAAGGAACAATGCAGATATCAATGGAACAAAGTACGACATAGTCAGATGAACAATAGGAACGTACCAGATGGAGGAACAGGTGGATCATCAACCAAGTTAGTAGCAGGAATTGGGATATTTTCTTGTCCCCCAGAAATGTCATCACAAACCAAACTATCAAAGTAACAAGCATTTAATTAGTTCATTCTAGAATATTTAAGGGGCATTTGCAAAACCGGGCCTCTTTTCGATCTCAATTCTGATTTTGGGCCTCTTTTTCAGACTTTGCAAAATCGGACCTGATTTTTGAATCTAAAGCAATGAGTTGCCCTCCTTCCGTTAGGAGACTTTAACGGTGTTAAATTTGCTAACAAAAGACCAGAATACCCTTTGCAAGATTGGACCTCTTTTTTTTTTTTACTTGCAAATTCACCTCTATTTTGACATTAGGCAACCATGTACAGAAATTTTTTGAACTTGCCGACTGGTTTTGAGGCGAATCAATTCCAATCGAAGAACAAAGGACGCATGTTCTGTGATAGCAACAGTAGCAGCAGCCCGTCCATGAGGCCCGTGCCTCTTCATTAGCTGCGGTGCTGCTTTCTTCTTCCTTGCACACTCAGACGGGCCCATGCCTCTTCGTTAGCAAGCCATGGCCGACAGCGCTACAGCCCTATTGGAAGATCTCCCTCCGAATTGAGCAACAATATGCAACGATCCATTGTTGTGCTCATCTTGTTTCCTCACCAACATCTTCAACTGCCTCTGCTCCCAGCTCAAAGTCGCGCCGCCCCTGCTCCAGCTCCCAACCGTGCCACCCCTGCTGCAGGAGCATGCGCCTCCCAGCCTCACTAGCCAGCGCCGCCTAGGGTTAGGGTTCGCCATGATTTCTTTCGAGGTGAGCGTCGAGTCTGTTTCGGGACAACAGAGTAGACTCGTGCATGTTCGTTCGGTTGAGAAGGATTGAGGGAGGGCAGGATGGTCATCTCCTGTTTTCCAAACGTTTTTTTAGAGCCTAAAAGAACCTGTCAGCTAACAGAATTGAAAACAAGGGCAGACGGCTGGTTCGGATTCAAAAAAGAGGTCTATTTTTGCAAAGTCTCAAAAAGAGGTCCGTTTTCAGAATTGAACTTCAAAACGAGTCTAGTTTTGCAAATCTCTCAATATTTAAACACTATATCCCTAAGATGACCAACAAGGCAACAATGAATTTATGGATGATGGAATTCCAGTGGTAAAAATACTACCGTTGATGCTGCTAGAGCATGTCTTATGTTAAGACTTAAGAGACAAGTCTTTGGAGATAGAATGGCTAGAATTTTTATTTGGTATGGACTTAATCACTACTCCCTCCATCCTACCATCTTATCCTAAACCCTACTCCCTCCATTCCTAAATAAGTGTCACTCTTTGTCCCACAAAGAGTATCATTCTCGCGTCCCAGTACAACTCTCTATCTCTCTCCTCCACCCCTCCTTGTTTCCTGTGCACTCTCTATATTTTCATCTCTCCTTAATTCCCATGCCCAACTCCCAAAAACGTCACTTATTTAGGCAGAAGGGAGTAGTCGATTAACTTGTGTTCCTTGTCACTAACAATAATACCGCTATAATATATATTTGCCCTCAGGACTCAAATATATCCAACAATTGTATCATGGGAAAGCACTTTTGTACGCATCTTGCACGACTTTCTTCGGAACTACTTTTGTACAAGTGTGAATTCATGAACAGTAAAAAAGAAATTTTAGGAGTTTGAATTGAATTCATATACCCAGGTAACTCAGATATCGTTGTGGGAGCTTCCGCGCGAGTAAATCGCACCTGTGCATAAACATATGTGATAAAGTGAAATAAAATACTTTTTAACATAAGGAGACTTGTTAAACAGAAGTGTATACAAGACGGACTGACATTCATTAAAGACAGGTAGAGAACATTGAATCTGATTTAGAAGAGGGCAACTAGCCAAGTAAAACCAGGTGACCATTTAATCTCCAAGAAGAGCATCATCACAACTAGCATGCATATGTCTGAAATAAAATAATTACCTTCACTAAAAATTCAGGCCCCGTTTGGCAACTTATTTCTCAGCATGTCCCCAGAAAAAAAAAAGTTGTTATCTAAGAATAAGCAGATCCTCACCAGCATTTTAAATAAGCGACTTCTACAAAACTGTAAAAAAGTAGAAGTTGTGCCAAACAGGGCCTGAATGTGTCTAGCAAACAAGATAGAGTATTTTTTAAGAACACAAAATAAAATTGTGTGGTCATTTTTCATTTCTTTTTCGTGCAAGTAACATGCAATAGTATAAAACCAGTGTATAAAACATAACATGATTGTTAGCATCGTAAGCAGTTAAACACATCCGGCACAGTTTGTTCAGGCATACCTCAGAAGTTGTCAATGATGGCTGGCCCTCAAGCCGCTTCAATTTATATTTGAAAACAACATGCCCCTGCACTCCAGTCTGCACCCAGTCATCTACAACCTACAGAATATCCATACAAAATCAGATCAAAATCAACAGAACTAGATACCAGCAAAACTATTTAATGTGTTCTCAAAGGACAACTTTCGGATAAGGGATTAGCCAATTGGGATTATAAGCAGATATGCAACTTAGGATCCGAGCTTTGATAAATGTTACAACAGAATTTTTAGATTTATTTCATGTTAAGAAGCATAAGTAAATTAGTCCACAAAGAGTGCTTCGTGGGATTTCTAACTTAGAGATCATGAAATACTCTAAAATACAATTTTTGGTAAGGCATTTAGTATAGCAACCTTGTAAAGCCCATCGTAGGTGTAGACTTTTTTAGTATAGCTATCCTTTGAAGCATGACCTCGAATAACTCGGATAGGATTACCATTATCCCTGCTATTCTGCAACAACAAAAAATTGAGGTCACACTAAAACAAAGTAATTATCAAGAAACAGCAATCTCTCATTTATAGTATGTATCAAAATCAAATATCGCACATGGAGTAAATCACATACTCCCTCCGTTCTTTTATATATATGATGTTAAAGACAACAAATCTAGTTCAGTTTGAACTAAACTAGTTATCCTAAACATCATATATTTAAGAAGGGAGGTAGTACATTACATTGTAAAGAGCCAAAACCAAAATCCCAGCATTCTAGGACATAAAAGAGAGAGGATGACAGTACATAACATTGAAATAAGACAGAAATAAGAAAAGACAACCTTCAATGCCAAATTTCCACGCGTCAATTTCTGAGAACCAATTTGGCGATGGTTACCAAGTAGATCATTTCCTCCTTGACCAGTGTAAATAATTTCATCAGCTTTGTCTAGATCATCTTCATATATCCCCGACATTACAATACAAGTGGCCAATGGGAAAGTCAAGTTTTCATACTCCTTCTGCTTTAATTAATTTAAAAAGTATTAGTTACAAAATACCAAAGAAATATGCATGATGATTCTTTTAGCAGACTGGTAACATCCATGAAATATTAGTTACAAAACTGTGAGTTACAGAACACCAGGAAAATAAATTCTAATTTGGTTTGTTGGCTGGAAATGACATAGTAGCTCAAGCCATGTACAACATTTGCAAAATGCAAAGAAATACTACCTCTTTTGGCTATGCTTCTGGGTGTCCAGATTTACAGCATCTCTGATGCACCTGGACACCACCTTTGTCCAAGTGCAGAGGAGATACTATGAAGCATGTGTATGGAGAGTAGCTACTTAAATTCTGGGAAAGAGAATTTTATACGAATGGAATGCTGAAACTAAAATACTAAAAACTATACAGACATAATCACATTTGATCAAGATGCAGTTCCAGCACCAAACAAACAAATGAGTAGGGGATGTTTATGGCATGCTGAGTTTTGCAGCAAGAAGTGACAGACAATTTTCATGCTCAACCAAGCTCGTATGGAGAGAAAACAAATCTACTGAAATGCTGGCTAAAGTACCTTTCCTTTGTATTTCATTCCCATATAGTCAATGCCATTAAGCCAATGGCTGTGTACTCCTACCACAACCATTTCTGCACGGGAATAAAATTGATGCCCAACTTCGACCCCTGTGAACAAACAGAAGATATCATCATACTGCACCTCCATAAAGTGAAATACAAACTTGGGGAAAGTATAAAACTTAGTTAAAGCACCACACTACAAATTATAGACTAACCAGGTAGATGCCCTATCCGCTTCTCTGGATAAAGCACGGTGTTGGTCTCTTGCATCTGAATTTGGTCAACAATAATAAACCCAACAAGTTATACAGAACTCAAACATAGATACACTCCGGTAAACTAGCACTGAGACAAATGGCAAACATCAACATACTGTATTACCTTAGTGATTGCCTTCAGGTCAGGCCGCATAGATGGACGCTTCTCTTTCTCCTCACCTTCAGTGTCCTGGTTAGTGCCCTTCTGCATTTGTAAGGGCAAAGGAGCATAATGATATACTCAACAATCTTCACATCAACATGATGGCACATTACACAAACAAATGTGCCGGCAACAGAGGAAACACTGAAGACTGCAGAAAATTTGACACCTTATCTTTACCACCCTTGGTCTGACGTTTTAGCCCTCCCTTAGCCTTGATCTCCTCTAGCGCAGCTTGTGCCCTTTTCTGCTCCTCCTATACCAGTGCAAGCTCAATGTCAGCCGGAATCACACAGCCACACACTAAATCAAACAAATCGGAGAGAACTCAGACACATATGCAACCTGCACAAAATGGAGGTAGTGGCTGTTAAACGCCCTCAATGTCTCCTTCACTCTCAGCTTTGCGCTCTTCCCACCCTCCATCACATCATCTTCTGCAACAGCATCTGCATAGCCGGCACAAGAAATCGGCACCGCCGCAATCACCGGCATCGGATTCCTCTCCCCGGACTCCGCCGAGGCGGGCTTCCCGCTCGGCCTCGTAGCATCAAGCGCCGCCGCCGGCGGCCCCTGCTTCTCCTCACTCCTCTTCCGCTTGCCAGGGCCGCGCCCACGGCGGCCAGCCTGTTTGGGCGGCTCCAGCTCCGCGTAACTCGGCGGCCGCGGCCTGTTCAGGCAACGGGTGCTGCGGCGCAGCGTAAGCCCCTCCAATTCCGGCGGCGGCGGCGTCTTCCGGGGAGCGGCGTCCTTGAGCGGCGGGTCCGGCACCGGAGCCACCTCCATCACAGCGACCGAGTCCGTCCCCTCAATCCACTAACCTCAAAACTGCACCAAAGCAAACCCCAACAAAACCCTCAAAAATGTTTGCGCCGGAAAACCCACTCGCTCACAAGCGCAGCAATCGATTCCACGCCCATAACACCATGGAAAAAGGCAGCAAGAGAGGAGGAGGAGCTCACCCTTCCGACGCCGCCGGCGAGGATGAGTCAAAGAGCTCCCCCAGCTCCGCGATTGCGGGAATTGCGGAAGAGGAAGGGGAGGGGAGGAGAACGAAGCGTCCAGAACAGAGCAAAATAGGGAGGAGCAGAGCACACGACCGAGCGGTGCCTGTTCACCTTTATGCCGAGCGCAGATGAATCCCCAGAGTTTTTGGATCTATTTACCTACACTGCCACAAGGATTGGTAGAGCGGTGTTTGCCCGGGCGAGTTTGAATTTTGAGCGAGCCGCATATTGGGCGGCTACGGATGGAGGATTCGACTTGCAAGCGTACGCGTCGCCCGTCCGATTGGTGCTCCGTCAGATGTGTCAAATCGCTGCGCTTGTGCACGAGAAATCACCAACGGCACACCCCTCTTCCCTACTACCTGCCCCTGCTAGACTCTACCAAGGGCAGGCTTTCATTTTAAAGAGAAAAAAATGGCTGGTTGTCAAATTGACATATCAAGGCTTGTATTTTGAATTTTAAAAGTACTAGTTCAGTTTTTAACTAGAAACTGAGGATAGTTTTAATGCCAGCATAGGAAGCGATGCCACATCCGCATAAGACAAGGTCTACAACAATAATCTGACTGTCAAACTTTAAATGGCTATAGTGTTTGCACAAGCTGGCATACACAATCGAAACAATAAAAAGCCACAACTCAAGGTGAGCTAAGAACACAGTTCTATATTTCTAGATTCAGGAGAAATATAGTTGTTGCTTCATTTCGATTTTGAATTCTGAGACCATCGGTTCATGTTTGACCAGAAACAAAGGAGGTATTAATGCCAGCACAAGAAACAATGTCGCATCCGCATAAAACACGGTCTTCAATAATGAGCTTTGACTACCAAACTTCACTTTGTACTGCGCTCTTCAAGTGTGCTTCTTCCCCCTTCTCCCCTTTACCATGGCAAGTCCTTGAGAAATAACTCCGATGAAAAAAAGAAGGGGTTAAGAGACCATTATGGCCCAACCCTAGACACTCTAAGATCCTTTTTCAAATGTGCTCCTATTTCAAGTCAAAAGGCTCAAATGGTACAATCCCTCCGTCACCCCAGAAGCGCAATGTTGCATCCGCATTTGCACAAACTGGCATACACAATGAAAACAATAAAAGTTAAAACCCAAGGTGAGCTAAGAACATATTTGTGTATTTCTAGATCCAATAAAATAGTTGTTAATTATTTCGATTTTGAACGTTGAGACCATTGATTCATGTTTGACCAAAAGCAAGACAGGTTTTAATGCCAGCAAAGGAAATAATATCACATCCACGTAAAACATTGTCTCCAATAATAAGCTTTGACTATCAAACTTTGAACGGCTTTGTAAAGTAAAGCCAAGCGCAAATAATGCTGTCCTCATTTGCACAAACTGGCGTACACAATCAAGACAATAAAAGTTAAAACCCAAGAGCTAAGAACACATTTGTGTATTTCTAGATCCAAGAGAAATATAGTTGTTAATTCATTTTGATTTTGAACGTTGAGAGCATATGTTCATTTTTTACCAGAAACATGGGTGATTTTAATGCCAACACACATAAAACAATGTCACATCCGCATGAGACATTGTCTACAATAATGAACTTATTTGAGTGTCAAACTTTGAATGGCTATATAAAGGCAAGCGCAATGTTAGGTCCGCATAAGGCCCCCCCCCCCCCCCCAAAAAAAAAATTAGGTCCGCATTTGCAAAAGCTGGCATACGCAATCAAAACAATAAAAGTTACAAACCTAGGTAAGCTAAGAACACATATGTGTATTTCTAGATCCAAGAGAAATATAGTCGTTAATTCATTTTGATTTTGAATTTTGAGAGCATCGGTTCATTTTTACCAGAAACAGGGGTGGTTTTAATGCAACCATAAGAAACAATGTCACATCCGTATAATACACGGTCTACATTAATGAGCTTTGACTGTCAATTTTGAATGGCTATGTAAAGCAAGAGCAATCAGCCTGTTCGGTTGGAGGTTTTGCAGCAGGCAGCAGCAGCAGCTACAGTGTTCGTAGTTCAGCAGCAGTTACAGTGTTTACAGTTATTTTTCTGCAGCCGCAGCTGCAGCCTGTCGAACAGGCTGAATGTTACATTGCACTTGCATAAACTGTCATAAACAATCAAAACAATGAAAGTTACAACCTAAGGTGAGCTAAGAACACAATTGTGTATCTCCAGACCCACGCTAAATATAGCTGCTAACTCATTTGGATTTTGAATTTTGATAGCATCGGTTCAATTTTTTTTTACAAGAAACAGGGGTGGTTTTAATGCCAGCATAAGAAACAATGTCATATTCGCATAAGACAGGCAAGCTCAATTTATGTCCCTTTTAATCCTGATGAGTCAACCCAGATAAATATATATCTGGTTACCAAATTTGAAATACAATTAACAAAAAAATAATGACATTCTTTTAAGCCCTTGCTGTTCTGTAGAATGTATTCATCTTATTATTATACAAATCTCTCCGACATAATCAAATGAGTACTGAAATAACATATACTCCCTCCATCCCTTATTGTAAGGCGTTCTAGGATTCAAACCCGGAAATAGCAGGCCATACAAATGACTGCATTACCCCTAGCTAAAGACAAAAACTAAGCAGAAATAGCAGTAGCATTGAACGGAGATTCTTCTTGCCGGCACCAGGGCCGCCATTGCCGTGACGTTGCCAGCCTCCGCCTCCGCCCTCACCATGGATCTGGGTCAGTGACGGGCGGGCTGCAGCCCACGCCGTCGCCCCCCACGGCGTTCACGCCGTCGAGTTTACCGCAGTCCATGGCGCCGCTGTCGGTGTCGCGCTACCAAGCTCTCCACAGTCCACGGTGCTGCCCCGAGTGTCATCGCCGTGACGCAGCCCACGGGGAGGGACGACGAGGAGGCTGGGGTAGGGTACGGCGAGGAGGCTGAGGTAGGGGACGACGCCGAGCCACGATTCAGCATCCACGGCACCGGGGTCGCCGGCGCTCCACCCTTCTTCCCCATGGCGTCGGCTGCTCCCGAGTCCCACCCTCCTCGAGTCCCCATGGCGTCGGCTGCTCCTCCCTTCTTCCCCATGGCGGCGGCGGGATCTGGAAGAGGAGAGAGGCGGCGGTGAGATCTGGAGACGAGAGGACTTTTTGTTTTGTTTTTTTAGGTGCTCGTGGGGTTCGGTCGCATCCATCAGGATGGGCTGCGGGTGGTCGAGGGAATCAAGTGCGTGGGTCCCATTCAGAACACCTTACATTTAGGGAAAAGCTGAAGAGGCCAAAACGCCCTATATTTAGAGACGGAGGGAGTATTTTTTAGCTCCCAAAGTAGACCACCGATCAGAGTAAATATCAACGTGAGCAGAGAATGAGCTGTCACTTATCATGCCCAGCCGTACGTAGCTCTCAGAGACTCGGAGTAGGACCTAACGGTTGGCTTGGCGACGGTGCGTGGGGCGCTTGGTGTCCGTGGTGGTGATGAGATTCCGGTGCAAGATGGCCATGGTGATGCTGATGAGTTGGCGCCGGAGCCGGAGCATGGTGGTAGTCGTGGTGGTGCGGGGGCGCTTGGTGGCCATGGTGGTGTGATCTTGGAGCAGGAGCTTGGTGACCGTGGTGGTGTGGGCTTGGAGCCGAAGCGTGGTGGTGACCGTGGTGGTGCGGGCTTGGTGATGGAACTTCGTGGCCGCCGTGATGGTGAGGACCCGGAGCGTGGGCCGGCTCAGGTGCCCGCGCGTGATGGTGACGATGATGGTGATGCGCCGGTGAGGGAGCAAGCGCCGGCCCTGTCAGAGCATGATGGCCATGGTTGTGATGATGATAGTGCGGGGCAGCACCATGGTGGTGATGGAGAGGGCCAGGCGCGTGATGGCCGACGTGTGCTGTGCAGGGTGCAACCAGAAGCAGTGCCAGCATCGCAGTCATTGGCACAGTGATGGCACCCATGGCTAATGGGTAGTAGTTTGGCTACCTCGTGGTGTCTTGGTAACCCGGGACACACCTTGTTTATATAGAGCCAGTCTAAGGTCCTGTTTGTTTCAGCTTTTCGCCACTTTTGTTAGTTAGCTTTTGTGAGATCTAAAAATCAGATGCCGTCAAAAGCCAAAAGTCAGAAGCACCTCAGGATGTGCTTCTGGCTTCTCAAGTTTCAAAGACATCCGACTTTTGAATCTTCCAAAAGCCAACAGACAAAAATGCCAAAAAGCTAAAACAAACAGGGCCTAAGGTCTCCTCTAGTAAAGCTACTAGAAAATAAAAACGTGCAGTGATTTTGGAGAGAAATATCTTGCTGGCCCAACTATTGAATGTTTTTCATCTAAAATGAGGGCTAATTGACTGTTGACTAACTCCTTGCTCAGTTGGTGAATGCATATCTAGGAAACAAATTGATTGTTTAATTACCAATTCCCTCATGAAGTGAATTATATTAAACAGACTTATTATCAATGATATAAATTGTCTATCGCTACTTATTAGGGTAGGTACAACGCTACACGTAAGCAGTCTCATAGCCCGTCTCATGCAACGCCATATAGGATTTTTGATGAGGTGGAAGAGAGAGAGAGAGGTAAAAGAAAGAGGCGGTTGTATCGCGAGGCAACCACCTCAAGCGCTAAAATTTAGGAGTTTTGAGACGACTTACACACCATTGTACGAGTTGTAATTGCCATGCAACTCATAAATATTCCTTTTCTTATGTATAAATTAAGATAAAATGCAATTAGTACGAGACAGCTAAAACAATCATCTATTGTATGTGTGGTCTCATAAATCGTCTTATGATTACGTGTCATGTATGAGACCGTCTATGAGACAACACCTTTGTACCTGCCCTTAGGGCAGGTACAATGCTACACGTAAGCAGTCTCATAGGTCGTCTCATGCAACGCGACGTAGAATTTTTGATGAGGTGGAAGAGAGAGAGGGTGGTGAGAGAAACAGACGGTTGTTTCGCGAAGCAACCACCTTATGTGCTAAAATTTAGGAGTATGAAACATCTTATACACCATTGTACGAGTTATGGTTGCCATGCGACTCAAAAATATTCCTTTACTCATCTATAAATTAAGGAACAATGCAATTTTTACAAGACAACTAAAACAATTACCCATTATAGAAATAGTTTGATAAGCAGTCTGAAGATTACGTGGCTTGTATGCGACGGTCTAAATAACAACACCGTTGTACCTGCCCTTAGTTGGCCAACTAATTACCACCTTCCTTCTGAAGTGAATCTGACATATTTTCCCCTGATAAATTGTCAATCGATCACTAATTAAGTGGAGTACTATAAACTAGCTTAATGTCCACGCATTGCTACGAGCGTCGAAACCTTTATTATAATACCAGGAATGCTATTATTGATCGATTCACAAGATTTTACACAATCCCCGAACAACATATGTTGGTTGTGCCAATAATCTCTGAACAACGTATTTTGGTTGTGCCATTGACAGCTCTTTTCTCATTCAAATTGTGAAGATGCTCTTGGTGCACTGTGGCGACGGCGATTCAGTAGCACCTCAATGATCCGGGTTCAACTCCCTGTGTGATTGAATTTTTAAAATGAGGTTCAAAACGGTCCCTCGTTCGTCGCAGCATTTTCTCAACTTGTTGTCCAGGAAGAAATTCCTGTAAATGAAATTCAATGGGGCGGCCTTTCCCCCCATTAGTCAAGTTTTCTTATTTTTAGTCACTAAAATTGGGACGCAAGAAAATGTCGGTAAGTGCGAATGAACAATTTGAAGAGATACAAATTTTAACATCTTGTGCTTTCATCGAACTTTTTTTTTTCTTCAATTTAATTATGGCCCTGATCGAATTCTTAAACATATTACTTCAATTCATGAAACTGATCAAATTATTAAACATTTCAGTACTATAATCAAAGTATAGAGCAATTAAAACAAATTGGAAAAACAACATACGTTCTAAGAGCAACTCCAGCAGAAGCCCCTAAATCCAAGCCCCTACATGCCATGCAGGGGCCGGCCCCTAGATTTCAGCCCCTATAAATTGCTTTCAACTCCAGCAGCAGCCCCTACATATCAGCCCCTAGATGAGTGGGACCCACTCGTCAGCGTCACCCCTCCTCTCCTCTTCCTCTCCGCTCGCGGATGGCGCGGGAGCGTCGCCACCATGGTGCGCCGCCCCATGCACGTACCTCGGCGCGAAGCTAGATGGCGGCGACGGAGGCGGGCCTGCACGGCGGCGCAGCTGCATGAAGGTGCGGCGGCGTGGCTGCGCGACGAGGCAGAGGCGGGGACTGGGGCGCGCGACGACGAGAAGATGCCGCCCCGGCGCGACGCCCAGGCGTGCGGCATCCTGGCGCGCGGCGGCATCTCCCCATCGTGACTCCTCGGGATGGGATGCGGCGGCTTGGCAGAATCGCAACCGGGGATGGCCGGATTTGGCGCAGGAGAGGCGGGATGGCGGCGAGCCCGCCATGGCCTCCTTCCCGAGCTCTTCGTCGTGATGGAGGACGCACGGCCATGGCGGCAGGCGGGCGCACGCGGCAGAGGGCGTGAAGCGGCCTCGTGGTCGAGCGGCGAAGGAGGGCGACGCGCGTGGACGAGGGCAGGCCAGGCGCAATCGACGACGGCCACCCGGCTTGGCCGCAGCTTGGCCAAGGCGAGCGGCGCACGAGGAGGAGCTTGGCCATCGCGACCTCGTCTTGGCCGAGGAAGGCAGCCGCATGCCACCGGATGTGGGGCAGGGAGGCGGCGGGCGTCAGGAGCAGCCAGATCCGGCGGGAGCAGCCAGATTGCGGCGGGATCCGGCCAGATTCGGCGAAGGCAGCGCGGCGACGGTGGTCGGCGGGCTGGAGTAGCTTTCGCGCGGGAGAGGGAAGGCGTCGCGCGCACTGCAGTTGTGCGGGGCCCACGCGTGTAGCGACTCCGTAGCGAGCCCCCAGATGTGGCGACTTGGGAGCAAAATCTGATGACCCAATAGCTGTAGGGGCTCATGTAGGGGCCCTGCTGGAGTTGATTTTTTGGCCCCAAACCCCTACATCTCATGTAGGGGCTCATCTAGGGGCCCTGCTGGAGTTGCTCTAATGACATCAATCAACATCTGTTAAGTCATGGCTCCAGAAAACCACCGCAATGCACTGCACAAATGAAAGTCGGGAATATTTAGAGCGTCATGTTATTAACACAAATTAAAGGTCAGATTGCCCGATATTTAAGCCAAAATCAGAAGCAAAAGCTGGATTGCCTGAACAAAATATGAATACACAACATATGGAAATGGGATTGACATATATATTCAAAGGAAAATATTGCAGCATAAAAATGCAATCAATAGCATAAATATTAAAGGGAAATAGTAAAATAAACACTGAACGACCCAATATACCCAAAGGAAAATTTCAGCCTAAAAGTTGTGGGCTTCAACAACAAACAGTAGCAAGTTGCATTTGGCCTTAATTAAGCTGGAGCGGCATCGGCGTGGTGGTTAATTAAAGCTGGCCCACGATCATGCCCGTGCCGTCTTACATGGGCTGTGGCTTGATTATCTCGTGTGTTGTGCCATGACCGGCCATGGACCGTCACCTCGGCCCAAGCACGACCCACCTTATTTTACACGGACCGTGCCTTGCCAGTCCAACAGGTCGTGATGCGCCCTGCCGGCCCAAAGCCCAACTAAGTGCTTATGCTTCATTATGTTCTCATTACAATCTTTTAACAAGAATTATTGTCAATAAATGGGTTGTGCCCATGCTAGTCGTGGGCTTGGCAACGAGCTGACCATGCCGACGTTAACAGAGCTGCTGATCCTGTGCCACCCAATGGGTTGCTCCCTCAACCCAATTAAGCATGTTATGTGTCATGCTTCGTGCCACTCGGGCCCTCTAATGTTGTGCCGGCTCGTACTTTTGATGTGCCAAAAACGTTGTGCAGGTGTGCAGTGAAGTCGCCTGCACATTGTGTTTTATCTAAACAGAAACTAACAGAACATATGGGAACATGGAAAGTAAACAGAACTTTTCTACATAAACTTTAACCTCTTTTGTAATTTTCTTTAACTAAAGTCGAAGTGCAGCGAAGGCATAATCATCCAGAAGGCCGTTGAGCTACAGTACAACAGAGATTCACCATATTACAACAAACGAAGATATGCCAAAGAAACAAAACGTATGCACTTTACATTGTCCCTTCCTAAACAGATTCCTAATAATCCAAGAGGCCGTTGAGCTACAGTACAACAAAAAAGTGACTAGATTGCAGCAAAAGAGGAGATGCCAAAGAAAGAAAACGCATGCACTTTGCACTGTCTCTTCTTAAGCAGATTGCTAATAATCCAAGCAGCCGTTGAGCTACAGTACAACATAGGGTGACTATATTTTAGCAAAAGATATGCCAAACAAAGAAAACGCATGCATTATCTCTTTCTTAACAGATTGCAAATAAAGGCACTGGCTTGCAACAACCTCACTCAAAACATATTTGACTGGAGCAAAAGTCCCTATTAAATACAACGCATGCCAGCTCATGAACCGGTGTATTCGCTAGTGAGTACAAAAGAGGTTATGCATGTTGGCAGCTTACGTGTTAATTGAAAGTTCGTAGGCAATTACCAACCAGGGAATATTTATAATTATATATCTCACACGATATCACAATTTTATCATGATATATAATTATATCATTTTGTTTTGTTGATCATAAATTTTCCATAGAGTATATTACAGCCACCCTTATAATACAAAGAACTCATCATATTGCAATTTGCACATAGACCCTGATCTATATGCATCATTGGTTTAAGTTTTGTTTACCCAACACGAATTTTCCAGCTTATTAGTAACCATTAAATTCTGGTTCTACGTACACTATCCAGAGACTATCTTTTTGAGTTACCTTCTTGAAAGAAAAAAAAAACTAGAGGAAGCAGTGAAATAGGTACAATCATAGATCAGAGCAACATGAACTTACACAATTTATATGTTCCAGCTACGAGAGTGCTTATTGGTTTATAAAAGAAAACGTAGGTAGCCTATTGGCAGTAATTATCACGATATCTAAGCTGATCTTTTTCTAGCATCAAACTAGCATACATACTGCAACAAAATAGTTTCCATTTATGCCCTCGAACGGAATTTGGCCGCATTCGTACGGTTGGTGAACTCGCCATCGAGAATGTTCATCTTGTCCTATAAATTCCACCTTGCCGCTCCCCCATCCGCTCATCCTTCTCGCTTCTTCTAAGCAAGTGATACACTCTCTCTTGAGTTTTTTGTTGCGTCCTTGGTACTGTGACTACCTTGCTCGATGTACGCTAGAAATAGTATGCTATTTTATCACTTCTGTTACGTGAATTCACCATGCCTCGATGCTTTCCATATCACTGCCTGTCACACCCTCCAACTACGAGGTAACACACATCATCACCGGCCACAAGGTAAATAAAAGTATCCCTAGTTCTACCATTGTTTCACACTATGTTTGATGCACGCTATTGTGAGATAAAATCTTGACAGATATGATTTATAGTGTATTGGGTATGATATTAGGAAGCACACGGTAAAGTATTATCGAAGATTTTGATGGATTGTTGAAAGTTGAATCAGGTATCCCAATGTCATGTTTAGTTACGGTACAGATAGATCTGCTCCGGAAATGGCATATGATCCATTAACTTCTTTTTCTGTTGATTCCAAAAAAATATTAACACGATCCTTTGTGTGATTTCGCAGGACCCCAAGGGGGGTCTATGAAATTGTACAGTACATCGCGTGAGATGATAATGAGATGGTACCTTTACCAAAACCAGTATCTCAGCCCCCTAGGGCTCCTTTGGAATGCAGGATAGGAAAAACGCAGGAATAGGAAAAACGCAGGAATAGGAATGTATGTACTCTCCAATCCAAAGGATTCTAAAACCACAGGAATTTGGTAGAAGCATTGTTTGTCTACACCATAGGAAAAGATACAGGAATTCTGAGATTTGAAATATATTTATTTAAAGTTTGAAATCTGAACTAGCCGTTAGCCCATATGTGCTTCACCATGCTGTATAGCCGTTGGGTGCTTTATAGCCGTTGGGTGCCTGCATACATATGCACATCAGCTTGCAGCTTGCTGCCTCTCATCCCCAGAACTTGCAAATCAGCTTGCAGCTTGCTGCCTCTCGTCCCCAAAACTTGCAAATCCTTCTACGGTTGCTAGCAAAATCCTTCTACGTACGGCCAACTCGATTTGTCTATTCTGCATTTGGTAGCACTGAGGTTAGTTGTTGTCTTATGGGTCCACGCTGATCAGTTTTAAATCAGAGCTTTATCTTTCTTTCTTTGGATTAATTATCATTTTGGGCTTTCTTTGTCATCTGTAGCCATGAATCCAAGCTATCGTCGCAGATCAGAAACTGAAGATGAGTTTGTCTTATTTGTTCATCCTACTTTACAAGGAGAATCATCATATACATCTGTTGAGAAGAGGCCAATGCATACATCACAGATGACGGGGGCTCGACGAGTTTCTGAAATTTTAACAGGACATGAGAGCCTATGCAAAAGGAACTTCCGAATGGAAGTTGGCATTTTTCAAGCCTTGGTTGACAAGTTGCGTGAAAAAAATCTCCTTGCTTATACAAGAGCTGTTGCAGTAGAAGAACAAGTAGCTATATTCTTGTATGCAGTGGCAAAAAATGCAAGCAACGAAACCTTGCAAGATTTTTTTCAGCACAGTGGAGAAACAATTAGCCGACACTTTGCAGCGGTGCTTGATGCAATCACACGGCTCACATGTGTCTACATACATCCACCTCCTTTGCAGCCACATTCTATTTTAAGCAAACCCCAGTTTCACCCATTTTTCCAGGTACGAGTACATGTAAACTAACAAAATTTCAGTAACTCATGGATTCTATAATCATCAAATGCATTATTTTTCTGTTTGCAGAATTGCATAGGTGCTATAGATGGTACACATATTCCAATGACCATTCCATTAGAGCAACAAGAACCATACCGGAATAGGAAGCAAACACTCTCACAAAATGTTATGGTTGCCTGTGACTTTGATCTGAAATTTGTGCACGTGCATGCTGGCTGGGAGGGATCAGCTTCTGATGCAAGAGTCCTACAAGATGCACTTAACCATGGTTTTCAAGTACCTCAGGGTAAATTTTATCTTGTTGATGCTGGTTACGCCAACACACCTCAATTTCTTACTCCATACCGTGGTACTAGGTGCCATATACAAGAACAAGGCAGAGCTCGTCAAAGGCCAAGAAATTACAAGGAGCTATTCAACCTTCGCCATGCACAGCTACGAAATCATATTGAGAGAACTATTGGCATTCTCAAAATGAGGTTTCCTATTCTAAGAACCGCTTCACGCTACCCAGTTCATAAACAGATTGACATATCAGTTGCTTGTTGTGTTTTGCACAATTTCATACGTCTACATAATGGAGATATGTCATGGCCCGACAGTGATGACACAGATATTGACCCACGCCATATCATTGATGTGCCAAATGGAGACGACAACTATCATAGTGACATACAAGCATTTAACTATTCTAGAGATGCTGGAAATCAAATGAGAGATCATATAGCACAACAAATGTGGGCACAATATACAGCACGGAGGGCTCAACATATGTAAAAGCAAGCAAGTTTGATTACAGTTCTTGTACTTGTAACCTATTATAAATATATATATATATATATATATATATAAAGTTTTACATGATTGGAGTTCATGCATGAGATTTCCATTTGATGAACATGGCTACTAGCTGGACGTTGCGAAAATTCCAGATTTCCCTCCTCCAGCTCTTCATCAAAAGGAAATTGCAAAGCTGATTCATCTAGACCATTTAAAATAGGAGATGGTGTGTCAGGAACACTTGCAGCTTCAGCTGATGGAACTGATGCATTCTTTGATTTGCTTGCATAATGGTCCATGCCGTGACGAGTTCTTCCTTCAGCGTAACGACCTGCACATTCATGTTTAAGAAAAACAAAATATGAGTTGCTTTTACCACGAATCATAATTAATATTATCTCTCAAAAGTATGGTTATATGAAAAACTCACCAACATAGAGCTTGAACAAATCATTATAATATGGAAACGACTTCGTTCTCCAACTGAGGGCTGCCTCGTTCTCCTTGCGAGCAGCAAAAGAGGCCCAAACATTTTCAGGTGCATGCACCATATTTCTCTCATTGTCCCATCCAAAACCACTTTGATCAACCAAATCTTTAACAACACGAAAGTCTTTCTTCAGATCTTGCTCCTTCTGTTTGGCTTGGTAAAGAGTATCTGATGTACCAAGCTTTGCATTTAAACGAGAAACAATATTGTTCCAGGCCTCCTTACTCCAAGAATTATTTGTTCTAAAACCCAGCACATCATAATCTCTCAGAAGCTCAATTAGGCACAACTTTGCTTGGTGACTCCATTTGGCTCTCTTTGTGCCTCCTGAATTCACTACATGTAAGAAACATTTTACCATATCATTCCATTTACTGGTGCAGCATGAAACTAGAATTTTGATATAATGTACTCCTGAAAAAAATTAGAAATAGTACCGTTTTCTTGACTTGGCTCTGTAGACCCATGCTCACCATCAACATCAGCAAGCCCTTGAGATTGAGGGTGTCGGCTTCCTCCCTCTGCAGACCCATGCTCAGCCATATTCTTCTGAAAGCGACCTTTGCTCGGCATCACTTCCCTGAGAAGGATTTTTTTTTTACAGAAAATAGCAAGTAGGAATATCTAACTCCTACAAAATGGAAATACTGTATCTATATCTTTTTTTAGGAGACCTATGTCTTTTTATTATAAGAAAAAGGTGCAGAGTCTGATGAACTGCTACATTGTTTATTGGATAGCTAGTAACCAAGTACGAACAACAGGAAAAAAATAATTGGAACAACAATGGCCAAAGCATTCTTTAGTTGAGCAAGTATTACTTGTTAATGATGAGATCCAATCTCTGTCAATAGAAGGCAACACGTTCCCAAATAGAAAGAAAAAGCAATTCGAAGATGGGGATTTGGTACTGAAGACCAACCCCAGTCCAATCGAAAGAACTCTTCTCAAATCAAAGAAATCGGTTGTCAAATGGTGGGGATTTGGAGATAGGGAACAAAGAAAGGATACGTACCTTGTAGATGGGGAAGAAGCCCACGGATGGAGCTGGAGATCCCTGCCTGCCGCACGCGTCGGAGAGCACGTCAGTGATGGCCGCACGCGGACTCGCCGGAGAGCGCCCCACGCAGCCGGCGACGGGGAGGAAAGCCTCGCAGGGAGCCGTCACGCAGTTGGGCAATGGGGAAGAGGGAGACAGAACCTTCGTTGCTCTTATTTTTATTTTTAGGCGGTGGGCATCGATTTGTTTTATTTCTTTCTCTTGCCGCGAGACAGTGAAAAGGCGCGAACATGACCGGGCGACGCGCGCGAGCGCTCTCGTTTTCTCGCCAGGGAAAGTTTCCGAGAGCTCCGACCTCTTTCTAGTTTTCCTATGGAATGAGCACGTAGGAATGCATTCCTATGGAATTTTCCTTTCCTTTTCCTATGAACCAAAGGAACCATAGGAAAAAATCCTTTGGAACTCAATTCCTCCAAAAAATCCTATGCTTTTCCTTCAATCCAAAGGAGGCCTAATTGTTTTTTTGTTTTCACTTCCAGAAAAGGCCAAACAAGTTCAGTTCACCCAGCCTATAAATTGGGCGGGGTATGGCGATTAGAACACACAGAATCCCAACTAGGCCTATTCTGTTCGCCCAGCCAATGCAAGTGTGGTTGCCTACGTAGATTAGCTCCTCTCTACCACTTACGTAGATCTTCTCGCCGGAGCCGTAAGCCGGCCGGTTAACCTGAACAAAATCCATCACTTACGTAGCCTTACAGTTGTGCCCGGCCGGCGGTGAGCTTAACGGAGGTGCTATCTTTGTTTGTGCATACATTTGGCGTCAACGTCCAGCTCAACAGCGGTAGCGGGCCTGGAGCCCTGCAGGCTGGTGCGCAGCTTCGAGCTGTACCAGACGGAATCGGTGAGCGCTTGGTTGCATAGCTATAAGATTACACCTGGTAGTTAGCCGTAGATTCTTCAAGTTACGTGTTTCTTGTTGTCGGATTAAGATCGATCGATTTTGTGGTGTGTGCTTAGAGTGTCAGCTAGTGCACGCACATCTCGATTTCGTAGGGCGTTTCACGTCCCCGTGCACCGTCCGTCCACGTTCGGGGCAGTCTCTACGTCCCAGGTCACATGCATTCGGAAATAATCATCAGTCCCTCGCTCGCTCATATAAGCTGTATCCTTCTGTTTGTGTGGCTCGGAAAATGTCAGTTTGAACTTCCTGAAGGTAACAGATCACATGAGTACAAAGCAACTAAAGGTACTTCACTAATGGACTTTAACTACCTTTTGTAATTTCGTTCCAAGATAAACGTGTGGTGAAGGCGTCAGCACAACTTGTCGTTCCTGTTTTCTTAGACACTAAAAGAAGCAACGTGTCAGGATACTGGTATTCTTGTTTTATTAGCTAGGCACCAAAAACACGTCATCCCAACCACTGTTGACCCATTAGAGTACAAAACACGCACAGTAACATGAGATTGTGATGCAAATCTGTGTTCTCTCTGTGTGTGCCATGCAGATGTTCTACCTAGTCGGGTGCGACGACAACAAGACAATGTGGAGGGTTCTGAAGATTGATCGGAGGGAGCCCACGTCACTAGAGTCGAAGACCCCAGTCACTACACGGCTGCGCAGTGCGATGACCTGCTCCGCTGCATCAACGACGGGAACAAGGCCACTGGTGGCCTCACGCTCGTCACCAAGTGCTACGGCATCGTGGGTACGTTCTTAAGACTTCAGGTCATGTACGTATTTGGTAAGCTGTAGCGTATGTACTCCATGCTGCTAATCTAGCTAACGTGCTTCATGCTTTGGTAATTAAAAATATGACCAGGTTTGGTCAAGTTTCTGGGGCCTTACTACATGCTGCTGATTACTAGGAGGCGCAAGGTCGGCACCATCTGCGGCCACGACGTGTACTCAGTGGACAAGAGCAAGATCATTCGGATCCCGGCTCCTGCCGTGCTACCCGACGTGGCACACTCTTCCGATGAACAGAGGTATCCTTCTTTTTACTCATATGTTATTCATTCTGCATGTAATTAAAGTTTGTTTCTCGTATATATAGGTGTTATAAATAGTTGCTATAATAATATTCCACTCTTATACTTTTTTTTTGGTTCCCAAACGATGTTCCCGAATGCATGTCATCATCACTCGATATCTATTATTTCAATTACCTAAATGTTACTATGACATAAGAGTAGTTTTGCCAGAATGTATACTCTCATCAATTAACATATGGTACACGTCCTTTTTACTATGACATAAGAAGCACCAGTTTCACAATGGCACACACGACCTTCCTGCCTCCAAAAAAAAGATGGTTTTGGAGCCGGGATCACGAGGCAAATTGTAGGTATTACATATATATTATGTTACGTCGACCTCAACCTCTATGGTGCTGTTTTGATTGCTCGTTTGGAGCGCTTCTAGTTTCCTCGCACCAGCAGAAGATCACAGCATGGCTTCCTCGCACCTACTTATCATCGTATCAAAAAATTATGCGGCTTACTCGCAAAAAAACAATTATGCTGCTTTTGTATTTACATACGATGCTATCTTAGCTAGGGAACCCCATTCTTATAATTTTTGGATTGTGCAAGCTATGTACTGAGTTTTCTTGTTCCATTAAGCTAAGTTCCTGATATATATTGTCCTTCTTGTTAATTGGGATGTAGATACAAGAGGTATCTTTGCTCTGTGCAAATCTGCAAAGAGTTCTTCTTTAGTTACTTGTACAACATTATGCACGCTCTTTAGAAGAACATCAGTAGTGACAAGAAGACATCAGAGTTGAAGTATGAGTCCATGTTTGTGTGGAATGAGTTTCTAACACAACTACACAAGACATTCGGCAACATATAGAAAATCCTATTTCGACCGTTCCCTTAGTCCATGGATTTTTTAAGCAGGTACACCACACCATCTTGCTAATAAGCATGGGCACAATTATATCATATACATTTATTCAAAGATTTTTTTTCTATCAATGGGTTTTCTTAACAAGGGAAAAGGTCAAAATAACCTCCATTGCCCATGCAGGAGAAACTGTCTGTATGTGGGAAGGATGTCTTGTTGACAGTCATAGCAAGCCGCCCTCGCCACTTTGCTGGACCCAGGTTAGAGCACAAAGAATTAACAAAATAACACTTTTCAGAAGTAGTGCTTATATGCTGTCGAAGTATGATTCCAACTGCATATCAGCTCCAAATTTATTCATTCTCTGAATACAGATTCTTGAAACAAGGTCTCAGTGAGAAGGGTGACGTGGCTAATGATGTGGAAATTGAACAGATTGTTTGCGAAGACAAACAAGATGTGATGCCAGCCCAGATTACATCCCTCGTGCAGCACAGAGGATCCATTCCCCTATTCTGGTCTCAAGAGACCACAAAACTTCCAATCAAGCCAGAAATTTTGTGTAAGATCCTATATATATCTTTACTCAAAAGGATTAATTGGGGAACAATTTTTTATAAGTTTTTTATCAGTGAAACATGATGAGGGCCACAAAGCAACGTACCTGCATTTTGAAAACCTGATGAAAAGATACGGAAACCCAATTATTGTCATAAACTTGATAAAGGTATGTCTCTGAGTTATAATTATCTTCTAGTAGATTTCACTAAATTTATGGATTCGTTGTTGGCCTCTATTATAATAATTTACCTATCATTATTTATCTGACAATTATCTTGCATAATTTGGTCAGATTATTGAGAAGAAGCTTCATGAGTCATTGCTCCGCGTAGAATACACGAAACCCATTGACCATATAAGTGAGGGTCTAATATCAGATAAGCGCATCAAATTCATTCATATGGACATGAAGAACTACTGCCGAAGGTGATATGTGACCTTCAAAATATTGTTTCGTGCTTTGTCTTTCTAATATTTTTTATCATCTTTTCCGTCAAAACAATATACTTGATCATCCAAAAATCCATCTAATATTTAGATACTCTATTTGTAGTGGTGAGGTGCTTCCAATTTTATTCTCTATTGGATCAGCGGCACTGACAGACAAACATCTTCCATTGCCAATTTAATTTGGCTGCGAAATCTGAGGTATTTCAATGGTAAGTTTCAGTTCCGATTAATTGCTATGCATTAAACCTAAAATAGTATTTGCAGAAGCTTCAAATTTTTTACTCTGATAACATCAGTCCTGATTCCTTATATCTATCTTTGGTAACTGCAGCAACAAAGAATTAGGCATTGTCACTTTTGCAAGTGGCGATACCAATTACTTGGATCCTCAGTGTCAGGCAATGGAGATGGTGCCTCTCTCCCTCCAAAAGGGAGTGGTCAGGACAAACTGCATAGATTCTTGACCGAACAATTGGAGCCCAATTTGCGTTTGGATGTGCAGCTTTTAATCAACAACTGAACGCATTGGGGCTTTTTGGAGTGCCTAGGATTAACATAGATGATCCTATGTGTCTCACACTGATGGATCTCTATGAACAAATGGGAGATGCCTTGGCCATTCAGTATACCGGTTCTGCTGCCCAAAACAAGGTATATTTACAGTTCTCCAGTTTCATACTTCTGTTGCTTTTGTTCTTTACATTGATTAATCTTTGCGTAGTGATACTAAATCTGCCAGTATTAAACGTTTATTTTTCATGATTGTGTCATAGTTGTTTTGGGTACAAAGAGGTCAGTGGAGTGCAGTTAGCCGATTTCAAGAACTTGTTCGAGCCGCCCAACGGTTCGTGAGCAATGCATTCATGGACGACGAAAAACAGAGTGCTCTTAACGTGTAAGTTTCATTCGGTTCTATATTTTGAATATCATCTCTAGAAGAAAATAACATGATATATATGAACTGATAAACTTTTCTTTCAACTATTAGGTTCTTGGGTCATTTCAAGCCCGAACAAGAAAAACTAGCAGCATGGACGTCGGGCTCGGCTAAAATATGCACAAGGCATGAAACTCCAATTGATGAACATAATGGAAGGTAGTTAGTTTCTGACTCATATAACTATCAGTTTTACAATGATCGTACTCTTACTCTTACTTAATGCACATGCTTGTATGTCTTGTGGCAACTCAAGCACCTTGCCGGAGAGGCACCAGCCGCACCACATGGCACAAGGGCAGACATGTTTGAGAGGATTAGAGTGCCATGATTTATTTTTGTCAAACTTCTTGGACATCAGTGACCTGTTATCTTCAGTAAGGTGATATGTGCTACTTTAGTTCTTGGTCCATTTGAGTCCAACATTGAGTTTTACTATTTAAAACTGAGATATTTAATTAAAGTAGAACTACGCCAAAGGGATCTGAATTCTCGTGATATCTCATTTACAAATCCAAATTTGCAGATCCTCAAAGACGAATTCACATTCTAGAGCTGGTTGTTGTCACTCAGCTTTGCATGAACAAAGACGACAAAAGACATCTCTATTACACAAAGACCACCCAATCTCCAATCACAGTGACTTCTCTAGTCAATTTGTGGAATGGGTGGCTAGTGGTCCCTTGTTTAATTGAGATGCTTTGATCCTAACATCTTTGTACAAAGACAAATTTCATGACCAGCCCTACAAAAACTTGAGGATCGAGGAGAAGGAAGTGAAGAAACTTGGATCAGCATTAGTACAGTAAATCAGCAGAAGCATAGCGTAGTTAAGCATCAAACGCTAAGCATGACCACGTGCTTAACAATACAAAACTGTTTTAGTTCAGGAGTCTGTTTCCTTTCTCCACAGAAAAAGAGAGGAAAACTGGGAGAGGGAGGAGACAAAAATCTTCTGTAAGTACTTCCTCTGTGCAAATCTTCTGGTAGAGCACGGATCCAAGACAATTGTATGCAAATGTTTCATCTCCCAATGTATGCACAATTAGAAAGAAAAAATTTGCTCCCCTTTTTAACTTATGTACTCTTTTAGATAATGGGAGAGAACTTTAACTTTTACATACTGTCATGTACGCAGATACTTGTCACAAAAAAAAAAAAAATTGTATGCGTAATACTCGTCGCACAAAAAAAAAGAGGATACTATCATCTGTAGTCACAACAGCGGATGTGTGCATGGTTTGTGTCTGCAAAACTATCAGCCAGTGTACAGCCAGAAAGTTATTTCACAAAAAAAAAAAACACATTAGAGCAAGATCTGATCAAGTAATACTTACCAAATTCATGGCTAGTGTACATGAGCTCCATATTTCATTCAAATAACTGGGCAAGTTTCAGATAGAACAATTTCATGACCCCAACCTGGCAACTTCCAATACTATTAAAGAAAAGTAAATAAAAAGAGCTAAAGCTACATTTTCACAAGTAGATAAGCCAAGCAACAAAATACTCACGTTCTATCGTCAGCTATAACAACTGGTGTTAACACACTAACATAGAAACCACTGATTAATAACCTGGGCCATGTTCTATCATCAGATAGAACATGCTTCCTTTGCAGTGTATACATAGCAACTGAATGTTGATTTAGCACCACCGTACTATTTATGTAAAATCTTAATGTGTTCTGTTCCAAAAAAAATCAATATATGAGGAAAATTTTAGCAAATGTTATGGGCAGGTTACTGTACAAACTTAGGTTAAAAGGCTCACCTGCGAATTCAAGGTTGCCAGGAAAATAATCTCTGAGCACTGATCAGCGAAGGAATGTTTCTTCGTCCTTTTGAGAAATCATGTCGAGGTAGGACCAATAAGACGGTGTTGCCAGACTGAAGCCATGTCGTCTTTCCCTCCAGGCGATGGTGCTCCTGATCAGATGACGAGTTGCACGACTTGATCCAGCTGCAAGCTTTTTCTCACTGAACCGCCTGTGCTGCAGCACACTTCGTCACAATGCCTCCGACTTCCCGAACATAATTTTGTACTTAGTTACTCCAAGACAATCTGTGGTGAACCGAGAAAGAACTGAGAGTGTAAGAAGCCAGTCAAAAATTCACCGAATCATTCAAGTCCTTTGTCTATACTCAAGTTATTGCACAAACAATGCAAGTGCAGATCTCAAAATTCCAAAATATTAATAAATATGCTAATCAACATCTATCCAAAACTCAATGTCAACGTTTATTAGGCTCACCATCACCATGGACAGTCCTAATATATTATTAGGATCGCCAAAAGGTGTTGCTGTGTCAATCTTCTGTCTTGTCTTTGTAGCCGATGGTGCATTCGTCCTCCCCTTCTCTGATGATGCAATACTATCCTCCATGTTTAATAATCCTGATGCAGCACTTGTCACTTCAAAAAGAAAACGAAACAGCTTTCAGGTGACATAGGAAACTCTACAGTCACCAGGGAAAATCATTCGCAAAAAAAAAAACAGTCAAGGAAAATAATGTACACATAAGCCATGGATGAAGCACGTCAAATAATGTTCATGGAGAGAAGTTTCAGAAGCAAAATATCATGACTTCTTTAGAAAAAGGAGAAGAAACTTTATCATGTAACCCAATTTAGAGATGAAAATACAACAAGATCATTAGCCTCCATAGTCAATGAGCAATTAAAACAGGTCGAACTCATTTATAGGAATAAAGTCATCTATGAAAACTGGCGACAATCAGAAAAAATAATCATGGCATGTGCGTGCACGGACGTCAAGAGATCATCAATCAGAAAATCTTAAAGCTATACCCTTGGTACAGAAGTGGGTGAGGCATGCATGAGATGCACTTCGGTGATATTTTCTTTAGGAAGACTACAGAAAAGCGATGGCAATATAATCTCTACCAGTCAACCAAAAGGGCAATTGAACAATCGAGAAGAATCACGGACCTCGTTTATCAGATAGCAGTGTTGCCTAATGTGGGCGATGAGGCTGTGCGTCGAGGGTAGGAGCGAGCCGTAACACCAGTGGGGACTCCAGGAGGTCCATTGCGCCGCGTACGTAGCCCAATCCGTGTCAACGTCGAGATCGCTGAGCCCTGAACGAGCTCCTCCAGCACCTACCTCCTCGCGTCAGCGTCGACACCGTGATCTGCATTGATGAAAGACGAATCGGATTGAACTTATGGGTCAATGGCGATGGTGTTGCGAAGATGAGCTCTTCGTGTGGAGACGGGATTTTTTTAAAAAAATTCAATTTTGGTTCACTGAAATTTCTGAAAATTTCCGTTCACTTCCAAAAATTTTTCAAACCGAATTTCCGTTCCTAAACCTCGTCACAGACCTTTTTTTTATTACACAGTACAACTCAGACACTCACAACGCACGCATATTCACCTATATGAACGCACATACACAAACCCTACCCCTCTCTTCGAAGACTGAGCCGACAAATCCTCAAGATTGACGAAATCACCACTGGTGCCTCGCTGTCGACGGCCATGTCACCTACTCTGAAAGCATAAAGCCGTTAAATCCTAGAAAATTCGCTACCGCGGAGAGTCGAACCCAGGACATGAGAAGTGCTACTCGGGTGCCTTAACCGCTAGGCCAAGACCCTTTTCACACCTGTCACGGACCTGAAGCTGAGAAGACGTCTGCTACTCTCGAACCTCTCAACCCGTGCACACACGTGTGGTCCGGATACCAAGAGGTTGTTAGAAGTATGGCAACACACGAGAACATGTCAGACGTGTCGGACGCGATCACTACTGCTGAAGAACGGCACAACGCTTGGCAATATCTCTCTCTCTCTCTCAAACTCTTTCATGGTCATCAGAGCCATGATCTAGCTTCCGCCATGTCTGAGAGTGCAAGCTCCGCCTTCTCCAATTCATCCACCTCCTCTCAATCAGGCCTACTGCCAACACCGGCGTTTAGCCAACTAGTTAGCATCAAGCTCACACAGGACAATTACCTGTTGTGGACTGCTCAGGTCGTCCCCTATCTCAAAAGCCAAGGGCTCGTAGGGTACGTTGATGGCTCCATCTCATCTCCGAGCCAAACCATCGTCGTTCCGCCCAGCGAGGCGGGCGGCGGCCGCCGGATCGCCGTGAATCCGGACTACAGTCGCTGGTACCACCAGGACCAGCTCGTCCTGAGCGCACTCCTATCCTCACTGACGGAGGAAACACTCACACTTGTTGTGGGTGCAACGACGGCGCGCGACGTCTGGCGCACTCTCGAGAACAATTTTGCCTTGACCTCTCGCTCGCGGATCATGCAGATCCGGATGCAGCTCGCCACCATGCAGAAGAATGATCTCAGCGTCTCCGACTACTTCCGCAAGATGAAGCGGCTCTCCGACACGCTCACCGCCATCGGCAAGCCCCTGCAAGATGAGGAGTTCATCTCCTATCTGATGCGCGGGCTCGGAGAGGAATTCGACTCGCTGGTGACAAGCATCACCACGCAGATCACGCCGTACTCCGTCAACGACGTCTACTCCCACATGCTGAGCTACGAGATGCGTCGACAAACGAACAGCACCACTGTTCAGGTATCAGTTAATAATGCAGGAAGAAATGCAGGCCGTGGAAACGGCAATGGAGGATGCGGTGGTCGTGGACGCGGTGGCCGTGGCCGTGGCGGCGGCGGCCGCGGCGGACGTGGAAATCAAGCTCATGGTGGCCAGTCCGGTTCTGGCGGACGCGGCATACGTTGTCAAGTCTGTGACACAACTGGACACGATGCTTTGCGATGCTGGTACCGGTTCGACCACTCCTATCAAGCCGACAACAACACCAAGGTCGCCGTCGATCCAAATTGGTGCTTCGATACCGGTGCCACAGACCACGTCACTCATGAACTCGTCGCCTCACCGTCAAGGACAGGTACACAGGAGGCGATCAGGTCCAAGTAGCAAATGGAGCAGGTTTGTCTACCACTCATGTTGGGCGTTCTTCAATTGCTAGTTTAACTAGGCCTTTATACCTCAATCACATTTTACATGTTCCTAGAATCAATAAGCATCTGATTTCTGTTCGAAAACTAGCCTCAGATAATGATGCATTTGTTGAATTTCATCCCAACTCTTTCTTTGTCAAGGACCGAGCAACGAGGACAGTTCTTCTCGCCGGTAGATGTAGAAATGGCCTCTACGTTCTGCCAAATAATCAACCCAGTCAAGCCTTGCTGACGGCCAGAATTTCTCAAGAGCAATGGCATAGAAGACTTGGGCATCCAGCTTCTCCAGTCACACTTCGGATTTTGCAGAAAAATAACATAGCTGTAGACACAAATATTTCTTGTCCTCGAATTTGTGATGCTTGCCAACAAGGAAAGTCTCATCAGCTTCCTTTTGGCTCCTCCACACATGTATCTACAGCTCCATTGCAAATTGTTCACACTCATGTTTGGGGTCCTTCCCTTTCATCACTAAATAATTCCAAGTGTCGTCACCTGATTGAACGGAGTTGTTCGGCAGATATTTGGATCGTGGGAGCAACGTGGTTAGCGAGATCGATCTAAGAACACGCAGAGGGTTTATACTGGTTCAGGCCTCCCGAAGGATAAAAACCCTACGTCCAGTGCGATCTTGTATAATGTGGCAGCCTTTACGTTAGGGTTTCGCAAGATGCCAGATAGATTTCCCCATAGGGGTTACATGAATATTTATAGTCTAGTTACCGCCTATCAGAGTCCTTCCTAAACTACAATGTTCCTTCTCCGAATCTACCAAGGAGATCGTAACCTTCCCGTACACCATGCCGTGCAAGACAAGTCTTCGAAAAAATATTAAAATATGGTTCGGAATATCTGGAAACTAGGGCTACGACATAAGCCCCTGAACATGTCACTTGGCATCCTCATTCTCAGATGAGAACATGACGAGGGATATGTTCTGCCGTCAACCTAGGATCCAGACATACCGAACTGTCTTCACTTGTTAACCGCCATCTTCGGAAAATAAGAGCTTCGGAACAAGTGTCTTCGGAATAAGTATCATCGGAATTCCGAACACCAAAATCTCGGTCCATCTTCTCTTACTCTCTCTGAAGAATCTTCCAACAATAAAAAAGGATCTTGACTTGACAAGTCAAAATTTGTCTTTAGTATCTGATCAATCTGACGGAATCTTCAGCGATGCGTCACATCGTCTTCCTGTATCCTTGGAAACTCGCAAAATAATAATTATCTCACTTGACTTTTCAAGCAACTGAAACGCCGCTCCTCAAGGCTATAAATTCGGAGGTTCCGGCTGCTCCAAACATTATCCTCTCCACCAGTTCCACCATGGGGCGCAAGAGATGCGTCAACCCTAGGTTTTCCCGGTGGCTAACACCAATTTCACCGGCGCATCTGGTTCTTCTTCCTCTGCTCCCTCTCACAGAGGCGGTGGACTACGGGCTTCCTCCTCCAAGCCCTCCTCCAAATCCAGCAGACATTATCGATTTGGAAGAGGACATCGACGATGAAGAGTACGCAAGGCGTCTTCACGTGGCCTTGAACAAGGGGTCACGTGACATCCCCGCCGACGCCGACATCGTCTCCATCGACGACTCCAGCGACGACGATTCTGGTGGCGGCGACTCAATGGACATGGATGCTCCTGCAGATCCCAGCCCTGCGGGTTCTCCAGCTCCTGTTATTCCTCTGATCGTCGGTTCGGTTTTGCCTTCTACCGGGTTTGCAAACCCGGTCCTTGACTCTAACATGGGGGGCACCCATATCTCCTCTCATGTGTCCCTCATCAACAGCGCAAGCAGTGGGGGCACAGAGAACACTTCCTCCGATGTCATCGGAGCCCCTTCTGAGGACGCTGATGAGCGGCGGAACTAGGGATACGAGATATCCCCGTGCTGCTCACACCTGAGCCCAGCATCTTCCTCAACCTTGTCTTCAACCTTTCTGTTAGGGCCAGGTGCTTCCCGAAGCTTCAGATGTAACTTAGATCTTGTAATAGGACCTTCGGTTTAATGAATAAAAAGCTGCCTTCAATCCCAAATATATATGTATGTTTAGTCTCATCTTCATGTTTTTGCAATGATGTGTATCTTCTGAGAATGTCTCTTCTTTAACTAAGTCATTCGGGAAAGAACCTCTTCACAGTATAACCACAATAATGAAATAATCCCTTCAGAGAATACCTCCTTCGGGAAACACTGCTTCAACAACCAACTCTCTTCGAAGAACATGTCTCTTCAGGAAATAACTCTCTTCGGAGAATAACAACCTTCGGAGAGTAGCAATCTTCAAAGAATGGTATAATTTCTGGCGGCAATAATTTTATGCACACTTAACGGAAATATTCCCAAACTTGCTATAACGAATCCCTCAAATCTGGGCAACAAAATCTGAATAACTTTTAAATTAACGGGAATATCGCGCGGAGTTGCACTACCAAGCGCATTTACTGGCAGGGTTGCCTTCTCTGAGAAGCCAAACAGTCGCGAGAGCCCATAAAACCCAATCGCCACAGTTGTCTTCCCCATTCCACATCACCCTTGCTGTTGCTTAAACCCTAGCTCCACTTCCTCCGCGCGCAAACCCTAGATCAATCCTCATGGCCTCCAACTCACCCGTTAGGGCCGCTGCCGCTCCTCAGCAAGATCTTGAGCACCAAGATGACGCTATCAGCTCCAACGGCTCCCCCACCAAAGCCCAGCGGATGATGGACGCCGGCGAGATTCCGGAGTCCATCGATCACTGGAAGCCCGGGGAGATCGATTAAGCCTACATCCTGGAGCTGCGGAAGACCGGGTGGATCTCCGATTTCGTCATCACCAAGGAGAATAAGGGCGAGATGTGCTTCAGCTTTGACACTACCGAAATCCCGGTATTCGAATCCCACATGATCTGTGGCTTCAATCTTCCGCCTTCCAAATTTCTCGAGCGTGTTTGCAAGTTCTACAAGATAGAACTTATCCATTTGAAACCTCAAGCCGTTTCTTTGTTGAGTCTTTTCTCCACTCTCTGTGAATGTTGGCTGGGTACTGCACCTTCTTTGGACTTGTGGCGGGTTTATCATGAACCTTGCTACTATTCTTCTGGATTAGTGGGTTGCGTGTCCCTCAATCGCCGAAGGAACATTGTTTATCCTGCTTTTGCCTACCGGCGGTCTTGGAGCGGCTACCGGTAGAAGTACTTCCTCATGGATGACTCCCAGAAGCACGACATCAAGGGCAAAGGAACACTGCCCTATCACCAAGGATGGATCAAAGCTGCACCAGTCAGGGACGAGCGACTCAAGCGGATGGTTGCCAAGGTTACGGAGCTGGTCACCAATGGGCTGAGGGGTGAACACATCGTAGAGGAGTATGTCCGTAGGTGCTTCTTCCCCCTTCAACATCGGGAGCCCCTAGCCATGTTCGGAGACGGGCCCCGAAATCCGAAGTGGCTTCCTTCCGAAGGTTAAAGTTTGATCCTTTTTTTCATCTTCACACCTTCACTTTGATAAATCATCTTTACTTATTGCCTTGAATCTTCTTACAGTCGACAAAATACCTGAAGAGGAGGTCAAGAGACGCGTGTGCACCATTCTCGAGTCTGATCTTCAGCCTAGACCCGAAGGCTTCCCAGAACCATACAGCGCCGCGAACCCAGCTTCTGAGGTATGTATCTTCATATTTGCTCTGTTGTCTTGTCATGCAAATCACTTATTACTTCCTGTGGTTCTAGGACATATTCGGTCCTGACCCATCTGAAGGGGGTGCGGAAAGCACCATGGTGTTGGACAGCAGCAGCAGTGAGAAAGAGCCCAGCGTAGCTCCGAAGAAGAGCTCAGCTAAAGAATTTGCGGACGATATCCTCACTGTCCCCGAAGGCCAGGTCAGAATTATTCCTTCAGTCTTGGTATCTTCAATTCTTCTTGACTTCACATAATTTTCTTCTTGCATTTATCTTCAGGAGCATGATGTAGACCAACAGAGTTTGGAGGAAAAGGTAGCTGCGGTAAAGGCCACATTGATGTTCGATGCGCCTCCGAAGTCTTCTGCTCCGAAGCCTCCGTCTCCTCCGAAGCCTCGGACCTCTCGGAAACTTCGTTCGTCCAAGCCCAGCACTTCGGTAGAAGTTGCTGTACCACAGGTGCAGCCACTCCGTCCGAGGAAGAGGAGAGGCCGAACCCCGCTGCTTGCTCTAGTACCTCCTCCAGCAGACTCTCCACCCGAAGTGCCAGCTATTCGAGACACTGCTGATCCGGGCAACCAGGTACCTTTATCAATTGTGTGTGGCACCCTCTTCAGCGGATTCTCGCGCATTTCTCAAGTTCGTGCATCCCAGGGTCAAAAGAAACCAGGTGGCAAAAGACGTCGGGTACTCGCTGGAGGAGCTGAAGATGTGGCTGCCGGTTCTGAAGATGCGGAAGCAGCCACAATGATTGTATCTTCGTTGCCGGCAGCATCACTACCTTCGGGTTCTTCACCTGGGCCCGCAATGTTCAGCAAGATCATTGCAGATGTTCAGGCTGCAGAAGCCTGGACTCTGAAAACTTGCACATCTTATGGCTCCAAGGTTCGGGATCTTCAGAAGGAGAACGCAGAGCTAAAACTGAAGCTCTCTGAAGCAGCCTCCAGCCCAGCATTGACAGACAAAGAGGCCAAGATATCAGAGCTAGAAGCAGCTTTGGCAGGGGCCAACAAAGCCTTGACTGACCTCAAGACAGCCCATGCTTCAGAAGTGAAGGCTCTACAGGACGCCAATGCTACTTTGGCTACTTCGGTTGAGGGTAAGTACTTCTGCATCAATTCTTCATAGCCATCGTTTGATCAACAATCTTACTCTCAAATCTCTTCATTTGCCTGGTTTAAAGGATAAATCCAAAGCTTTGGAAGAGAAGCTGGTGCTGAAAGGCAAGGAGGCAGAACTTCTTCAGCAGCAAGTGTCAACCTTCAAAGATGAAGAGAGCAGATTGAAGGTGGAGAAGGAGGATGCTGTGGAGGAGGGATACGCCTGATGCATCTCAGGCAGTGCCTACACCATTGCCTTGTTCCACCATCATCATCCCAGTCTGGACCTTAGCCTTCTAGACGTTGGCTTCAAGTGCGAGGCGACTCAGCGCGACGCCCTGATGAATCAAGCCCACGACGCCGCTGAAGCCTTCGTGATCTCCTTGAAGCTGATCCCCGAAGCTGCTCCTGCCGAAGAAGAAGAGTCTGCCGAAGATGAGGGGCCTAGTAATGACCAGGAATGATTTGGCTCTTCTTTAAAGAGCTTGTAATAAACAGTAGTCTTCTGTAATGATGGGGCGAAAGCCCGATTTTTTTGAACAGTGGGGCGAAGGCCCTTCTTTTAATTAATGTTTTAATGATAATTAGGCAAAGACCCGAACAATGCTTTAATGCATGTATGATCCCCCCTGCTTTTCAGTACACAGCTTTAAGTGTGTGCAGGAAAGTAGCAAATCAGTAAGGCATGTAGATTGTTCTATTTTATACACATTTTAAGTGTTTTTGGGTCGAACGTGCGACCTGTTTGGGGAGATCCAGCTTATAAAACCAATACGGGGCTAAGGGTCTCCCCCAAACATTTACACAAGGGGGCCATATAACTTATCAAACCACCATTGTGGCTAAGTCTTACGACACTTTGGTGCCTGAAAAGGCTGTTCGTACCGCGCCTGTAAACCAAACGTGTGGCCAGGACAATGACCAAACTTAGTAGACTAGCCGAAGGGCTTGGCCTTTGTGTCCGAAGGGACAACTTTGATAGGTCCGAAGGGACAGATGTCATAGGTCCGAAGGAACAATCTTATTGCAGCTGAACATTGCACTTTATTGATCTTACTTCAAAAAATCTTTACACATAGAACCGTAGCTGATCGGTATTCCAAGTTCCTGGCAATATGCCTCCATTGACTTCTGCTAAAACATATGCTGCTAAGCCAGCGTCTTCAACCACCAAGAACGGACCTTCCCATGGAGAAGACAATTTATGCTTGTCTTTAGTGGTGATGTCCTTCTTGATGACCATATCTCCCACGCTTAGAGTTCTTCCAACCACCTTTCTCTGATACTGCTTCTTCAGCTTCTCTTGGTACTGCTTCACATGTTCTAATGCTGTATCACGCTCTTCTTCAAGCAATATCAGATCAACTTCTCGAGCATCAGGCTGTGCATCTTCATAGAAATTTGTCACGCGATGAGCCCCCAGGTGTATCTCAGGTGGCAACACTGCATCAGCACCGTACACCAGATAGAACGGTGTATCTCTCGTCGCGCGGCTTGTTGATGTTCGGGCAGACCACAACACGGTTGGCAGTTCTTCAATCCAATTCTTTCCCTTAGCAGACAGCTTGTCAAATACTCGTGTCTTCATACCACTCATGATAATGCCATTAGCTCTCTCAACTGCTCCATTGGTTGTACGCATGTGCCACCGAAGAGGTGGGATGTATGATCCCAGTGATCGGCACAAAATCTTTCAAACTTACTGCCCACAAATTGCCTTCCAGTTATTGGAGATTAACTTCTTCGGAACTCCAAACCTTGTCACCACACTTCTCATGAACTTCACCGACGCCTCTTGAGTAATGCGCGTCACCGCTTCCGCTTCAATCCACTTCGTGAACGTGTCAATGGCCACGTACAAGAATTTGTATCCTCCTTTGGCCTTCGGAAAAGATCTCAAAATATCAATACCCCAGATGGCGAACGGCCACGACAGAGGTATGGTGTGCAATTCCTGGGCGTGCCGCGTGCTTTGCTTGCTGAAGAACTGGCAGTTGGCACATGTCTTGACCAGGTTGATCGCATCTTGCATCGCCGTGTTCCAGTAGAACCCATGACGAAAAGCTTTACCCACAAGGGAGCGGTATGCGGTATGAGCGCCGAAATCCCCCCATGTATATCATGCAGCAGCCTGACACCTTCTTCTCTGGATACACATCGTAGCAGAATCCCATTACGCGCTCTTCGGTACAATACTCCATCAGCCATTACGTACAGCTTGGTCTTCCGAGCAACACGCTCCGTAGCAGCATCATCATCCGAGATAGGGTTGTTTTCTAAGAACTGTATGATCGGAACTCTCCAGTCTTCAACATGCCCTTCTCCCGAGTTAATCATCATTACATCCTCTTCGGGTGTAATTTTCGACACCGAAGGCTTCGTGAGCTTCTCCAGAATCACATCATCAGGGACTGCAGATCGAGACGAGGCAATCCAAGCCAAGTGATCAGCATCCCGATTATCCAAGCGTGGTATATATCGCACTTCGAATCCATCGAACCCTTTCTCAAGTTTCCGAACTTCTTCTAGATAATCAGCCATCTTCTGATCCGAGCATTGGTACTCCTTCTGTACTTGTCTGGCGACCAATTGTGAATCCCCTTTCACAAGCAGCCGATCAATTCCAAGTGACCTTGCAATGCGTAGACCCGAAACTAGGCCGTCATACTCCGCGACGTTGTTCGTAGCTTGAAACAGCAGCTGAATCGCATACTTCATGAATCTTCCTTCGGGTGAAACAAACACCACACCGGCACCGGCACCCTTCAAGGTGAAGGAGCCGTCAAAGTACATGACTCAATGAGTAGGGTCGACTTGCTCTTCTCCTCCATCATCAGTCCACTCAGCAATGAAATCTGCTAAGGCTTGACCCTTCACAGCTCTTCGTGGTACGAACTCAATCTCATACTGCCCCAGCTCAACAGCTCACTGTGCGATTCGCCCCACTGCATCCTTGCTATGCAAGACAGCCTGCAGGGGTCGATCCGACACTATTTTGATGGGGTCAGCGAGGAAGTAATGCTTCAACTTTCTTGATGTCATCAGGACGGCATAGAGCAGCTTCTGTACCATCGGATACCTCGTCTGAGCGTCTTTCAGAATCTCGCTGACGAAGTACACCGCGCGTTGTCTGGTTTCGCCTTCAACTTCTCTTTCCACCGTCAGTGCTGCACTAACCACAGCATCTGTTGCAACAACGTACAAGAGTAGCGGCTCCTCAGGCTGCGGCGGTATCAGGGTAGGCATTTGCTTAAGATAAGCCTTCAACTCATGGAACGCCTTTTCTGCTTGATCATCCCAGTCAAAGCCTTCCTTCTGTCTTAGCAACTTATAAAATGGCATAGCTCTCTCTCCTGATGTCGAGATGAATCTGTTCAGCGCCGTCATCATGCCGGCCAGCTTCTGAACTTCTCTTCTGGTCTGAGGAGGCTTCAATTTCTCAATCGCTGCCATCTTGGCTGGATTAGCATCGATGCCACGTTCGGAGATCATGTATCCCAGGAGTTTGCCCGAAGTAACTCCGAAGACACACTTCTTTGGGTTAAGCTTCATCTTGTACTTGCGCAAATTGTCGAATGTCTGCTTCAAGTCATCGAGGAGATTCTCTTTCTTCTTAGTCTTGACGACGATGTCATCAATGTAAGCTTCGATGTTCTTCCCGATCTGCTCCTCGAAGACAAGGTTCACACACTTTTGATATGTGCAACCTGCATTCTTCAGCCCGAAGGGCATAGTCACATAACAAAAGATTCCGAAGGGCGTGATGAACGCCGTCTTCTCTTGATCATCAACATTGAGACTAATTTGGTGATACCCAGAGTAAGCATCCAAAAAACTCAATAATTCACTAGTAGAAGTGGAGTCTACAATCTGATCTATCCTCGGAAGAGGGTATTCGTCTTTCGGACAAGCTTTATTCATACTAGTGTAATCGACGCACATGCGCCATGAGCCATCAGGCTTCGGAACTAATACAGGATTGGCTAGCCATTCAGGATAGTCGACCGTTCTAATGAACCCGGCTTGAAGAAGTCTAGTCACTTCCTCATGTATGGCGTCGCGTTTATCTGGAGTATATCGTCTTTGCTTCTGCTTCACCGGTTTGAAAGCCGGATCAATCCCCAATTTGTGCTCGATGACCTCCCTGGGGATCCCGGGCATATCAGACGGTTTCCATGCAAACACGTCGATATTTTCCCGGAGGAAGGCCATGAGCTCGCGTTTCTATTTGTCGGGGAGGCCCCCGCCAACGTACGTCGTCTTGGCGGGATCCGCGTCACTGAGTTTAACATCCTTCTTCTCAACGTTGCCCTCCTTCGCGGCTCCGCTAGGTGTCGAAGCTAACGCCAAGGTTTGGCTGTTCGGGGTCGCCGGAGGAGGAGTGTCCTTGCCCTTCGGAGTCTGCGATGTATCTCCCTTCTGGGTTTTAGCTTGAGGTTCCTTCTTCGGGGTCTCGTCCTTGAAATGTCCAGCTAACACGAGAGCATCAAGGTCGCACTTCACCGCCTCTGATTGATCCGCACTAATGGTGATCACACCGTTCGGGCCAGAAATCTTCAGCTGGGCATATGCGAAGTGTGCCGCTGCCATGAACTTGAACAGGAAAGGCCTGCCTAGGATGCAGTTGTAGGCAGAGTCGAAATCAGCCACTTCGAAGGTAAGGACCTCCGACCTCCTGTTCTCCTTGGGCCCCACAGACACCTCCAGATGAACTTTCCCTAGGGGTCGAGATGACACCCCAGGAACTATCCCATGAAACGATCCTTCAACCGGAGTAAGCATGGTGAGTGGCAGACTCATTCGCAGGAAGGTCTTCTTCATCAGGAGATTCAATCCACTCCCATTGTCGATCAGGGTCTTCGCAATCTTGTTTCGATGCACAATGATCTTGGCAATGAATGGCAATTCAGGACCACTTATCAGACTCTTCGGGTGATCTTCAGTGCCGAAGGTGATCGGAGTATCCGACCATTCTAGCTTCTTGGAGCAAGGCTCAGCCATCAACACCTCTCGCTGAATCTTTTTGTACTGTGTTCGGGATGTCAAGGCCGAACTCCCCCCGAAGATCATGTTGATCTCGGGGTATCTCTCTTCATCCTCTTCACGATCTCGCCTTTCAGCCCGAGGTGGACCATTGTTCCTGTGATTCCCCCGATCTTCATCATGGAGCTTGATCTTCCCTTCTGCTAGGCGTTTTCGCTCCATCTCCTTGTACTTGTAGCAGTAATCGAAGTCATGGGAGGTGCACCTATGAATGGGGCACCACTTCTCAACTCCTTCGGGGCGGTCGTGATAACGACCCTGCTTTCGAGGAAAACGACCCTCCCCTCTTTCTTTCTGCTCAACGGCCATGACTTCACAATCATCCGCCTCTTCTTCGGACCTTTACCCTTGCCATCATTTAGACGAGCTTGGGCATCCGCCGCTTTAGCGCAAGATTCTGCAATGTCGAAGAGCTCAGCGACCGTAGTCGGCTCTTTTTCGGCGATCGTTTCCACGGTCTTCACATCTAAGCACCCATCTCGGTAGGCTCCGATGACCTCCACGTCATGGATCTTCGGGATTGTGTTTCTCATCTGGCAGAAGCGCTTCGTGTAGTCCCGCAGTGACTCGTCCGCCTTCTGCCTTATGTTCTTCAGCTGATCCACCGTGCCATGGCGAGTGTATGAACCTTGGAAGTTTCCTTTGAAGGTCTTCGTCAGCTCAAACTTCTCGGGCCATCGCACTGATCGGAGATAGGGGCCAATGGCTTGGTAAGCAGGTGGCCCTGTTTCAGATGCTAGGCGAGGAGTGCCTGTGGACTCAGAATGCTGTCTTGGTGCTTGTGAAGGTCGTCCTCCCAGGCGCTGATGGACGGAGGGAGCCCCACGCTGTCGATTCAAGACATGGCGGGCATCAGATGGCGCCAGGGGTTGACCTTGTCGCCTTCGACTATCAGAAGATGATGCATGCTCAGATGCAGCAGGCCTTTCATTGTTGACTGGTCCGAGCCTTCCCTGGAGGTTGGTGACAGGAGCGGCTGGAGCAGCTACATTGTTCACAGGTGGCGTCGTATTGATGCGACCTGCGATCTCGGCGACTTGTTGTACCAATGGGGCCAAGGGAGAACCATCGGGAGCCAGCCGGTTCAGCGACTCCAGCGCTGTCTGAAGCCGAATGGCGTCAAACTCTGGACCAAGATTGAGCGGTGTGACGTTGGACGGAACTTGAGATTGAGATCTGATAGATCTGATGGTGGGTGCACTGCTGGAGGACGCCTCCGAAGCTCGCCCGGCCATGTACACTTGGCGAGCGGGATCGATGCCTTCACCTTCGGAATTGCCTCCAACTTCGGGGCAGTCTTCACTGTTCCATGATTCATCATCACTATCCGGGCTCCCGATCCCGAAGCCCGGAAAGTAACATCCTTCCAGTATTGCCTGGACGACTTGCGCTTCTAGGGCAGAGCCAGAGATCGGATCCGAAGAGGATTTCGCCTCCAGTAGGGTTCCCCAAGGAGAGCCCCATACCCCTATCGCAGCCTCCCGGAACGCACCCGCAGAGTTCACGAACCCGAACGGCATATGCGCTCCCGAAGACATCGTCTCTTGCTTTTCCTGGGCGGATTCATCGTTGAGGTTGATCGAGGCCACCAATTCCGCCAGAAGCGCCTCCTGCGCCTCTGGCGGGTTGACTTGCTGGAGGTCTCCGTTCCCGTCGGCGACGAAGGCCAAAGATCCGAAGCGGAACTCGGCGCCGACGGGAAACTTCATGTTGTTCGCAGATCCCATCTGATGCTCTTGACGGAATCTCGACGCTGCCCCCCTTCCTGGCGCGCCTCTGTCGTCACCCGATTGAACGGGGTTGTTCGGCAGATATTTGGATCGTGGGAGCAACGTGGTTAGCGAGATCGATCTAAGAACACGCAGAGGGTTTATACTGGTTCAGGCCTCCCAAAGGATAAAAACCCTACGTCCAGTGCGATCTTGTATAATGTGGCAGCCTTTGCGTTAGGGTTTCGCAAGGTGCCAAACAGATTTCCCCGTAGGGGTTACATGAATATTTATAGGCTAGTTACCGCCTATCAGAGTCCTTCCTAAACTACAATGTTCCTTCTCCGAATCTACCAAGGAGATCGTAACCTTCCCGTATACCATGCCGTGCAAGACAAGTCTTCGAAAAAATCTTAAAATAGGGTTCGGAATATCTGGAAACTAGGGCTACGACAACAAGCAAATTATTTCATTTAAGGCAGGTAATCAATTGAAACACCAATATGAGAGCATTCGGGATGGAATCGTCCATGATACTTCATATGACGGCAATCCATGTCATTTAAAGGCAGCGGAAGTCCGTATATCGGGGAGTTGGCGGCGGGAACTTACTTGTGTGCGGTTGACATTATTATACGACTGGACGGTCTCCGTCACCGCAACAAATACCGATTGCACGAGTTGGGATCGCTAATGTGGGGTTCAATTACTGGGACTTGAAAGAGTTTGGAAAGGTTTTCCTGCACTCGGATAGTCGCATCCATGTTGAACTTGTACTGATACCAACGACATTTTATTGGAAGTGCTTGTAGCCTTCCATAGAAACCAATCACGACAAAGGAACACGGGGTATCAATATGGTTTTATCGGGAACATATACCAATCTGGGTCCGCTAAAATGTCCAATGCAAATGCGTCGTTTGAACGAAACAAAGTAGAAGATACGGTGGGTTTGAGGGTTTGTACATAGATCTCCGAATATAAACTACCTTAGCTAGAGTATTCAGCTTTGACGAATTCGTCTCAAGAAATTTCCATGGTAAATGTCACATTTTTAATATATATAAGAGCAAATTATTTGTTGATTTAGGCAAGTATTCACTATAAAACACTATATTATGAGAGCATCCGGGGTGGAATCGTTGATGATACATTCATATAGCAGCAATCTATGTCATTTAAATTCTTTTTGCTATTAAATCAATACATTGTGTGTGTCTCACAGCGAAAGTTATGTTGTCATATTGTTTTCTGAGCTCGTGCTGGCATATAATATGTTGGATTAATAACCATGGAGAATATACATTGCTAATGAGCCGTATAACTGGCTACTAGTAGTAACAAATTCTATTTTACTCCTCCGATAATTCACTTTGCCCGTTTCTCTCTCTAAATAAAACGATGGCTACGAATTGTTCGGTGGAGTAAAATAGACTTTTTTTTCTAGTAGTAGTAACAAATTTGAATTTTTTTTTAAGATCAAAACTGACTTAATTAACGAGAAAAATAGTTAACGAGTTATTACTTTTTCCGAACTCCATCTTTATCGTACCCTGCGGACGAGATTGGTCGTGGGTTCCCTCGGGAGGAGGGCTCTCTCGTGCTTGCGGTTCAATCCCGACTGGTCGGCCTAGCTCCGTCATCGCAACAAGCACAAGTTGGGATCGCTGATGTGGGAAGAGTTCGGAGAAGGTTTTCCGGCACTCGGATCCATGTGGAACTTGTATTGGTACCGGCTACGCCAACAGCAATTTACAGCTTTTCATAGAAACCAATCAAGACAAAAGGAACACGCCGTCTTTTCCGTCGGTCAATGCTTGTTAGCTCGCGCTCGATCGATCGCTCCGGCACCGATCAAGAGAACTGACGCAGCAAACATCGCGCACAATTATGTGGATGACACAGCCAGGGCTCTCTTCCGCCGAGACCCGCACCCGTCGCGGAAAGAAGCGCGCGGGAATCGCCGCCACCGACTCGGAGACGGTGGGATCCTGGGGCACGAAGCGCGCACGGACACGGCACCCACGTCCTCGTCCGACCCCGAAATGCAGCTGCTGGGC
>RWGY01000051.1:12145513-12248451 GCA_007726485.1 Eragrostis curvula | reverse complement strand
GAAAGCCGCCGTCGCCGAGGATGGCGGCTGTCCCCGCCCGCGCGCGGGCGGGGGAATCACCGTGACTGGCGGAACCAAGGATCCCACCGTCGCGGAGTGGGGGAGCCGTTGCCACCACGGTCGCCACGGCTGGCGAAGCTTCGAAGCCGCCGCAGACGCCCCGCGCCACGCGACGCGAAGTCACCACGGCCAACGGGGCCGTGGGGGATGCCACGGTCATCATCATCGCCGCGGGCGGCAGCGCGGTGATTGCGGGGGACGTGGTCGAGGAAGGGACCGCGGTCGAGGCGCTCATCGATGCCGTGTCGCCGCGGCCACCGCCGAGCTTGTCGCCGCCGACGGCACGGTCACCACGACCGACGTCGTCGCGGCGGCCGATGCCATTTGTGACCCCGCCATGGCCGTCGCCACAGGGAGCAATCTCGCGGGGGCGAGCGTGAGAGCCATGGAGGCTGGGAGAGCCGCTGGCCGCGAAGAGCCTGGCGCGCCCCCACTGCCTGAAGCGCCGGCGACGTCGGGACCCGGGGAGCGATCTTCTAGTCGACCCCGTGACCTGATCCTCGTCGTCGTCGCCGTCGTCATCGCCGCCCTCGTCCCACCGCCGCCGTCTGCATCGTCGTCGTCCTCGTCCTCGGAGGCGGAGACCACGTCGCCTCGGCGGCGACGCCGTCTCCTCTCCTCCTCCCTCCGCACCCGCTTCGCCTCTTGGCGTCTTCGCGGTCTTTGCGGGCCTTCTGCCGCTCCGCCTGCTCCCGTTGCTCGCACGGACGGCGTCGTAGACTTCGGGAAGAGGGGCGGCAGAAGGAAGGAAGCGACGCCAGTCTAAATCCAAAAAAAGTGCATAAGCGAAAGATCGGGAAAATCGAAACAATGCCGAATCGGGATCGAAACCAACCGAAAAACTTACGTTGTAGGGCCCCCTGCTCCGGAAGCATCGGCGGGTGGCCCGAGATCGGATAGTCAAAACTATCCCAATCCGCCGCCTCTTCCCCATCCCTCCGAGAGCGGGCCTTCAGCTCTCGGACGCTAATCCGCGGCTCCGCGTGGGGGGGCCACCATGCAGGTCCCCTCCCCCGCAAAGTCACGGCCCATATCCCACATGGGGAGGCGCGGTCTTGAAGCGGCGCAAGCCTCCTGACGTGGTAGGCGCCGATGACCCCGACGCCCGCAACGCCGCCCCTCTTGAGTCTGTCGATCATACCCAAGAGGTCGGCCAATTCTTCTTGTCAGGGGCGCAGGCCCCCAACCCCAGCACTCGGGCGCCTCTTCGATCAGGCGCCCGGTGAACTCCGGGAGCGGCGCGAGCGCGGTGTTCTGAGGTAAAACCACCTCTCGTGCCACCCTGTTTGGTGTCGGTGACGGGCATGGTGATGTACTCGCGGGCCCGGCCGCTCCGGAGCCGGAAGCTAGCACAGCCGATCGGGACGGCGCGCGGATTCCCTTCCGCTCCCTCTTGGTCTGGAGCCGCGGGTGAAGAAGTACTTGAAAGATGGAAATGGGGGCGAATCTTCAAAAAACCTTCGCACAAGGCGACGAAGGCGGAGATGTGCTGGATGGAGTTGGGGTTGAGGTGCTGCAGCTCCAACTTGTAGTGTGAAGCAGGCCGGAGGAAGGGAAGAGGCGGCATGCCAAAGCCGCGCTCGTGGAAGGAGCGGAAGGAGACAATGTAGCCGTCCGGCGGCGATGGGATCCTCTCCTCCCCGGGAACCCGCCACTCTGCTCCCGGTGAGGGGCATCAGGAGGCCGCGCGAACCAGGGCATCGAGGTTCCCCTTGGTGCTGTTGGACCGGCTCCAATCCCATGGCGAATGCGGACGAGGGACGCGGAGCGACGGCGAACGAAGGGAAGTTGGAGAGCGAGCGAGGCGAGGAAGACGAGCGGTTTGCGCAAGGGCGAGCGGCGGTGGATGCGAAAGGTTGCGAAAACCTGGTAAGGCAAATGAGGTTAGGCTCATCCCTTCTTTATAGTTATCGCGTTCACACGACGCCTCGTTTCTCGCGCCTTCCTGTTTCGCGATTTAACAGGTGTAGGTGCCTTAAAAATCGCCATCATGGCCCGCTCCACTACCGCACGAAGACAGATCGTGGCCTCGATTCGCGCGGAAGCGAACCGTCGCGTCTCCACGACGCACGGATGACGGCCCAGGCGGGCTTGGAATCCCGGCCGGGCCCACAGGTAATAAAGGCTAGGGGCTGAAAACGCCCCGACGGCCCAGTTTCCGGCCCAGGAGTTCGAAGGCCGGCCCCGCGAAAGGGTTCGAACGGCCGCTCCAGGGCAAAACTAAGTGAGGGGCCACCAAAGAGGGGTCCCCAGCGACCGCAACCCGTACACCGTAGTACAATGGGCCTCTGACGGTAGCGTCCGAGTCCGAGTCTAAAAAACCTCGACCTTGATCTCCCATCGAGGGAGGGCATCGAGCCCACTGACTCCGAGCGAAAGGAGTCGGCGATCGAAAAAGGCAGGAACTCGGATCTGAATGAGGCCGACTCCAGCTAGTCTCAATCGGACCCCCGCGAAGGGCAAGCCGAGGCCTTCACTCGGACACACCCGTTTGCAGCTTAAACGAGCACCACGCATCGAACCATCGAGGAATGACGTGGCCGGCTCACGCGTGCCCCGTCTTATCGTAAAGACGCGCGGGTACGGACGAAACAAAAAGACGAAACGACCCTCGGACGGATCCGCGCATCGAGCGAGGACTCGGGGGCTCGCATTCGCAAACAAGGACCTACTGCGTGGTCTCAGGAAAACCTTTTTTGCCACCCTCGGCACAAGTAAACCACTTGTACCGAGGCTCGGGGGCTACACCCGGCGGGTGCGCTCGCGCGCACCCACCGGTAAGAATAGTACGAAAATACCCTCGGAGAGACAATGACAAGCCTCGACGGCGACCACGACCCCCGGCCGCCGCCCAGGCTCGGGGGCTACTGACGGATACCCAAATCAGGGTATCCTGATTTGGGATACTTAATCCCGCTAAACCGTCTCAGCTTAAATTGTGTAGGGCCCACAGGAACAGGTGCATGACAATAGAGCGCTCGAGGGGCCCACGGCCGACCCCGAGGACACATACAAGTTCCGCCTCGCCCGACCCCCAGTCGGGCGGGCCCACGACTTCCGCCCCGCCCGACCCCGAGTCGGGTGGGGTCCACAGACTCCGCCTCGCCCGACCCCCAGTCGGGCGGGCCCACAACTTCCGCCTCGCCCGACCCCCAGTCGGGCGGGCCCACAAGCCGCGCTTCGCCCGACCCCGAGTTGGGAGACTTCGTCGAGAAGATTTTCCTCTGACAAGGAGGACAGGCATTTACGACGAGTAGCTGGGGAGCCTTAACTCTACCCAGCAACTCATATACTTGCAGGCACGCGATCTGGCCTGCACAGTGGCACCCGTCCCATCTCGCGGCGCCGCCTGACACCTCGAGTACAGCAGCGGGATGGCTACGACATCATCATCACCCTGAACAGGGACGAAGACCGGACCGGCGACAAGACGGCCGCGACAGTCTGGGTTGACATCTCGACCACCTGCCCGGCGACCGGGCTGACAGGACGCCGCCTGACTAGGGCCACAGTGGCAGCTAGGGTTCAGACTAGTGCGGCGTGTAGCCGCGCTAGCCCACAACTCGAAAGCCCCGTTCCCATTTGTAAACCGGCTCACTCCTTGACTATAAAGGGAGAGCTGGGGGGGATCGAAGTTCGAACAGAGACAGACAGAGAAATACACACGAAGAGGCTTGGAGTCTTTCTCCTCCCTCGTCAACACTTGTAGCTCCCCTCTGCAAGTCGGAACACGAACCACCCACGAACTGGACGTAGGGCATCGATTGCCTGAACCAGTATACATCTCGCCTCTCTCACAAAACCCTCGCCATCATAGAAGATTGTTAGGCGCCGTAGTTACAAATTTACTTGTCGGCCGGTTTCTTAACACCGACAACTACCTTCGGGTTCTTCACCTGGGCCCGCAATGTTCAGCAAGATCATTGCAGATGTTCAGGCTGCAGAAGCCTGGACTCTGAAAACTTGCACATCTTATGGCTCCAAGGTTCGGGATCTTCAGAAGGAGAACGCAGAGCTGAAACTGAAGCTCTCTGAAGCAGCCTCCAGCCCAGCATTGACAGACAAAGAGGCCAAGATATCAGAGCTAGAAGCAGCTTTGGCAGGGGCCAACAAAGCCTTGACTGACCTCAAGACAGCCCATGCTTCAGAAGTGAAGGCTCTACAGGACGCCAATGCTACTTTGGCTACTTCGGTTGAGGGTAAGTACTTCTGCATCAATTCTTCGTAGCCATTGTTTGATCAACAATCTTACTCTCAAATCTCTTCATTTGCCTGGTTTAAAGGATAAATCCAAAGCTTTGGAAGAGAAGCTGGTGCTCAAAGGCAAGGAGGCAGAACTTCTTCAGCAGCAAGTGTCAACCTTCAAAGATGAAGAGAGCAGATTGAAGGTGGAGAAGGAGGATGCTGTGGAGGAGGGATACGCCTGATGCATCTCAGGCAGTGCCTACACCATTGCCTTGTTCCACCATCATCATCCCAGTCTGGACCTTAGCCTTCTAGACGTTGGCTTCAAGTGCGAGGCGACTCAGCGCGACGCCCTGATGAATCAAGCCCACGACGCCGCTGAAGCCTTCGTGACCTCCTTGAAGCTGATCCCCGAAGCTGCTCCTGCCGAAGAAGAAGAGTCTGCCGAAGATGAGGGGCCTGGTAATGACCAGGAATGATTTGGCTCTTCTTTAAAGAGCTTGTAATAAACAGTAGTCTTCTGTAATGATGGGGCGAAAGCCCGATTTTTTTGAACAGTGGGGCGAAGGCCCTTCTTTTAATTAATGTTTTAATGATAATTAGGCAAAGACCCGAACAATGCTTTAATGCATGTATGATCCCCCCTGCTTTTCAGTACACAGCTTTAAGTGTGTGCAGGAAAGTAGCAAATCAGTAAGGCATGTAGATTGTTCTATTTTATACACATTTTAAGTGTTTTTGGGTCGAACGTGCGACATGTTTGGGGAGATCCAGCTTATAAAACCAATACGGGGCTAAGGGTCTCCCCCAAACATTTACACAAGGGGGCCATATAACTTATCAAACCACCATTGTGGCTAAGTCTTACGACACTTTGGTGCCTGAAAAGGCTGTTCGTACCGCGCCTGTAAACCAAACGTGTGGCCAGGACAATGACCAAACTTAGTAGACTAGCCGAAGGGCTTGGCCTTTGTGTCCGAAGGGACAACTTTGATAGGTCCGAAGGGACAGATGTCATAGGTCCGAAGGAACAATCTTATTGCAGCTGAACATTGCACTTTATTGATCTTACTTCAAAAAATCTTTACACATAGAACCGTAGCTGATCGGTATTCCAAGTTCCTGGCAATATGCCTCCATTGACTTCTGCTAAAACATATGCTCCTAAGCCAGCGTCTTCAACCACCAAGAACGGACCTTCCCATGGAGAAGACAATTTATGCTTGTCTTTAGTGGTGATGTCCTTCTTGATGACCATATCTCCCACGCTTAGAGTTCTTCCAACCACCTTTCTCTGATACTGCTTCTTCAGCTTCTCTTGGTACTGCTTCACATGTTCTAATGCTGTATCACGCTCTTCTTCAAGCAATATCAGATCAACTTCTCGAGCATCAGGCTGTGCATCTTCATAGAAATTTGTCACGCGATGAGCCCCCAGGTGTATCTCAGGTGGCAACACTGCATCAGCACCGTACACCAGATAAAACGGTGTGTCTCTCGTCGCGTGGCTTGTTGATGTTCGGGCAGACCACAACACGGTTGGCAGTTCTTCAATCCAATTCTTTCCCTTAGCAGACAGCTTGTCAAATACCCGTGTCTTCATTCCACTCATGATAATGCCATTAGCTCTTTCAACCGCTCCATTGGTTTACGCATGTGCCACCGAAGAGGTGGGATGTATGATCCCATGATCGGCACAAAATCTTTCAAACTTACTGCCCACAAATTGCCTTCCGTTATTGGAGATTAACTTCTTCGGAACTCCGAACCATGTCACCACACTTCTCATGAACTTCACCGACACCTCTTGAGTAATGCGCGTCACCGTTTCCGCTTCAATCCACTTCGTGAACGTGTCAATGGCCACGTACAAGAATTTGTATCCCCCTTTGGCCTTCGGAAAAGATCTCAAAATATCAATACCCCAGATGGCGAACGGCCACGACAGAGGTATGGTGTGCAATTCCTGGGTGTGCCACGTGCTTTGCTTGCTGAAGAACTGGCAGTTGGCACATGTCTTGACCAAGTTGATCGCATCTTGCTTCGCCGTGTTCCAGTAGAACCCATGACGAAAAGCTTTACCCACAAGGGAGCGGTATGCGGTATGAGCGCCGGAAATCCCCCCATGTATATCATGTAGCAGCCTGACTCCTTCTTCTCTGGATACACATCGTAGCAGAATCCCATTACGCGCTTTTCGGTACAATACTCCATCAGCCATTACGTACAGCTTGGTCTTCTGAGCAACACGCTCCGTAGCAGCATCCTCATCCGAGATAGGGTTGTTTTCTAAGAACTGTATGATCGGAACTCTCCAATCTTCAACATGCCCTTCTCCCGAGTCAATCACCATCACATCCTCTTCGGGTGTAATTTTTCACACCGAAGGCTTCGTGAGCTTCTCCAGAATCACATCATCAGGGATTGCAGATCAAGACGAGGCAATCCAAGCCAAGTGATCAGCATCTTGATTATCCAAGCGTGGTATATATCGCACTTCGAATCCATCGAACCCTTTCTCAAGTTTCCGAACTTCTTCCAGATAATCAGCCATCTTCTGATCCGAGCATTGGTACTCCTTCTGTACTTGTCTGGCGACCAATTGTGAATCCCCTTTCACAAGCAGCCGATCAATTCCAAGTGACCTTGCAATGCGTAGACCCGAAACTAGGCCTTCATATTCCGCGATGTTGTTCGTAGCTTGAAACAGCAGCTGAATCGCATACTTCATGAATCTTCCTTCGGGTGAAACAAACACCACACCAGCACCAGGACACTTCAAGGTGACGGAGCCGTCAAAATACATGACCCAATGAGTAGGGTCGACTTGCTCTTCTCCTCCATCATCAGGCCACTCAGCAATGAAATCTGCTAAGGCTTGACCCTTCACAGCTCTTCGTGGCACGAACTCAATCTCATACTGCCCCAGCTCAACAGCCCACTATGCGATTCGCCCCACTGCATCCTTGCTATGCAAGACAGCCTGCAGGGGTCGATCCGACACTATTTTGATGGGGTGAGCGAGGAAGTAATGCTTCAACTTTCTTGATGTCATCAGGACGGCATAAAGCACCTTCTGTATCATCGGATACCTCGTCTGAGCGTCTTTCAGAATCTCACTGACGAAGTACACCGCGCGTTGTCTGGTTTCGCCTTCAGCTTCTCTTTCCACCGTCAATGCTGCACTAACCACAGCATCTGTTGCAGCAACGTACAAGAGTAGCGGCTCCTCAGGCTGCGGCGGTATCAGGGTAGGCATTTGCTTGAGAAAAGCCTTCAACTCATGGAATGCCTTTTCTGCTTGATCATCCCAGTCAAAGCCTTCCTTCTGTCTTAGCAACTTATAAAATGGCATACCTCTCTCTCCCGATCTCGAGATGAATCTGTTCAGCGCCGTCATCATGCCGGCCAGCTTTTGAACTTCTCTTTTGGTCCGAGGAGGCTTCAACTTTTCAATCGCCGCCATCTTGGCTGGATTAGCATCGATGCCACGTTCGGAGATCATGTATCCCAGGAGTTTGCCCGAAGTAACTCCGAAGACACACTTCTTTGGGTTAAGCTTCATCTTGTACTTGCGCAAATTGTCGAATGTCTGCTTCAAATCATCGAGGAGATTCTCTTTCTTCTTAGTCTTGACGACAATGTCATCAATGTAAGCTTCGATGTTCTTCCCGATCTGCTCCTCGAAGACAAGGTTCACACACTTTTGATATGTGCAACCTGCATTCTTCAGCCCGAAGGGCATGGTCACATAACAAAAGATTCCGAAGGGCGTGATGAACGCTGTCTTCTCTTGATCATCAACATTGAGACTAATTTGGTGATACCCAGAGTAAGCATCCAAAAAACTCAATAATTCACTAGTAGAAGTGGAGTCTACAATCTGATCTATCCTCGGAAGAGGGTACTCGTCTTTCGGACAAGCTTTATTCATGCTAGTGTAATCGACGCACATGCGCCACGAGCCATCAGGCTTCGGAACTAATACAGGATTGGCTAGCCATTCAGGATAGTCGACCGTTCTAATGAACCCGGCTTGAAGAAGCCTAGTCACCTCCGCATGTATGGCGTCGCGTTTATCTGGAGTATATCTTCTTTGCTTCTGCTTCACCGGTTTGAAAGCCGGATCAATCCCCAATTTGTGCTCGATGACCTCCCTGGGGATTCCGGGCATATCAGACGGTTTCCATGCAAACACGTCGATATGTTCCCGGAGGAAGGCCACGAGCTCGCGTTCCTATTTGTCGGGGAGGCCCGCGCCAACGTACGTCGTCTTGGCGGGATCCGCGTCACTGAGTTTAACATCCTTCTTTTCAACGTTGCCCTCCTTTGCAGCTCCGCTAGGTGTCGAAGCTAATGCCAAGGTTTGGCTGTTCGGGGTCGCCGGAGGAGGTGTGTCCTTGCCCTTCGGAGTCTCCGATGTATCTCCCTTCTGGGTTTTAGCTTGAGGTTCCTCCTTCAGGGACTCATCCTTGAAATGTCCAGCTAACACGAGAGCATCAAGGTCGCACTTCACCGCCTCTGATTGATCCGCATTAATGGTGATCACTCCGTTCGGGCCAGGAATCTTCAGCTGGGCATATGCGAAGTGTGCCGCTGCCATGAACTTGAACAGGAAAGGCCTGCCTAGGATGCAGTTGTAGGCGGAGTCAAAATCAGCCACTTCGAAGGTAAGGACCTCCGACCTCCTGTTTTCCTTGGGCCCCACAGACACCTCCAGATGAACTTTCCCTAGGGGTCGAGATGACACCCCAGGAACTATCCCATGAAACGATCCTTCAACCGGAGTGAGCATGGTGAGTGGCAGACGCATTCGCAGGAAGGCCTTCTTCATCAAGAGATTCAATCCACTCCCATGGTCGATCAGGGTCTTCGCAATCTTGTTTCGATGCACAATGATCTTGGCAACAAACGGTAATTCAGGACCACTTATCAAGCTCTTCGGGTGATCTTCAGTGCCGAAGGTGATCGGAGTATCCGACCATTCCAGCTTCTTGGAGCAAGGCTCAGCCAACAACACCTCTCGTTGTATCTTCTTGTACTGTGTTCGGGACGTTAAGGCCGAACTCCCCCCGAAGATCATGTTGATCTCGGGGTATCTCTCTTCATCCTCGTCACGATCTCTCCTTTCAGCCCGATGTGGACCATTGTTCCTCTGATTCCCCCGATCTTCCTCAGAGAGCTTGATCTTCCCTTCTGCCAGGCATTTTCGTTCCATCTCCTTGTACTTGTAGCAATCATCGAAGTCATGGGAGGTGCGCCTATGAATGGGGCACCACTTCTCAACTCCTTCGGGGCGATCGTGATCACCACCCCACTTTCGGGGAAAGCGACCCTCCCCTCTATCTTTCTGCTCAACGGCCATGACTTCACGATCATCCGCCTTCTTCTTCGGACCTTTACCCTTGCCATCATTGAGACGAGCTCGGGCATCCGCCGCTTTAGCGCAAGATTCTGCAATGTCGAAGAGCTCAGCGACCGTAGTCGGTTCTTTTTCGGCGATCGTTTCAACAGTCTTCATATCTAAGCACCAATCTCGGTAGGCTTCGATGACCTCCACGTCATGGATCTTCGGGATGGTGTTTCTCATCTGGTAGAAGCGCTTCGTGTAGTCCCGAAGTGACTCATCCGACTTCTGCCTTATGTTCTTCAGTTGGTCCACCGTGCCATGGCGAGTGTAGGAGCCTTGGAAGTTTCCTCTGAAAGTCTTTGTCAGCTCAACCCAAGAATCAAAGGAATAAGGCGGCAGATTCATCAACCATGTCCGCGCAGCATCGGTTAGGACGGTGGGTAGATAGCAGCACTTGACCCTTTCATCACCTCCAGCTGCATCGATCACCATGGAGTAGATGGACAGGAACTCCCCGGGATCGGTGCTACCATCGTACTTCTCCACTATATTCGGTTTAAACTTCTCGGGCCATCGCACTGATCGGAGATAGGGACCAATGGCTTGGTAAGCAGGTGGCCCTGTTTCAGATGCTAGGTGAGGAGTGCCTGTGGACTCAGAATGCTGTCTTGGTGCTTGTGAAGGTCGTCCTTCCAGGCGCTGATGAACGGAGGGAGCCCCACGCTGTCGATTCAAAACATGGCGGGCATCAGATGGCGCCAGGGGTTGACCTTGTCGCCTTCGACGATCAGAAGATGACGCATGCTCAGATGCAGCAGTCCTTTCATTGTTGACTGGTCCGAGCCTTCCCTAGAGGTTGGTGACAGGAGCGGCTGGAGCAGCTACATTGTTCGCAGGCGGCATCGTATTGATGAGACCCGCGATCTCGGCGACTTGTTGTACCAATGGGGCCAAGGGAGAACCATCGGGAGCCAGCCGGTTCAGCGACTCCAGCGCTGTCTGAAGCCGGATGGCATCAAACTCTGGGCCGAGGTTGCGCGGTGTGACGTTAGACGGAGCTCGAGATTGAGATCTGATGGATTTGATGGTGGGTGTGCTGCTGGAGGACGCCTCCGAAGCCCGCCTGGCCATGTACACTTTGCGAGCCGGATCGACGCCTTCATCTTCGGAATCGCCTCCAACTTCGGGGCAGTCTTCACTGTTCCATGATTCATCATCACTATCCGGGCTCCCGATCCCAAAGCCCGGAAAGTAACGTCCTTCCAGTATTGCCTGGACGACTTGCGCTTCTAGGGTAGAGCCAGAGATCGGATCCGAAGAGGATTCCGCCTCCGGTAGGGTTCCCGAAAGAGAGCCCCATACCCCTGTCGCAGCCTACCGGAACGCACCCGTCGAGTTCACGAACCCGAACGGCATATGCGCTCCCGAAGACATCGTCTCTTGCTTTTCCTGGGCGGATTCATCGTTGAGGTTGATCGAGGTCACCAATTCCGCCAGAAGCGCCTCCTGCGCCTCTGGCGGGTTGACTTGCTTGAGATCCCCGTTCCCGTCGGTGACGAAGGCCAAAGATCCGAAGCGGAACTCATCGCCGGCGGGAAACTTCATGTTGTTCGCGGATCCCATATGATGCTCTTGACGGAATCTCGACGCTGCCCCCCCTACCTGGCGCGCCTCTGTCGTCACCCGATTGAACGGGGTTGTTCGGCAGATATTTGGATCGTGTGAGCAACGTGGTTAGCGAGATCGATCTAAGAACACGCAGAGGGTTTATACTGGTTCAGGCCTCCCGAAGGATAAAAACCCTACGTCCAGTGCGATCTTGTATAATGTGGCAGCCTTTGCGTTAGGGTTTCGCAAGGTGCCAGATAGATTTCCCCATAGGGGTTACATGAATATTTATAGGCTAGTTACCGCCTATCAAAGTCCTTCCTAAACTACAATGTTCCTTCTCCGAATCTACCAAGGGGATCGTAACCTTCCCGTACACCATGCCATGCAAGACAAGTCTTCGGAAAAATCTTAAAATATGGTTCGGAATATCTGGAAACTAGGGCTACGACACCAAGTATTATGTCTCTTTTGTTGATGATTTCAGCAAGTATGTGTGGATTTACTTTCTGAAATGCAAGTCTGATGTAGAAGCTGTCTTTATTCAGTTCCAAAAACATGTTGAAAATTTTCTCAAAACGAAAATTCGCTCGGTTCAATCATATTTTGGGGGGGGGGGGGGAATATCAACGTTTGCACATTTATTTCAAGCAATCCGGCATTGACCATCGCATCTCCTGCCCTCACACTCATCAGCAGAACGGTGTTGTTGAGAGAAAGCACCGTCACATAGTTGACACTGGCCTTGCCCTCTTAGCTCAGTCTAATATGCCTTTACGCTTTTGGGATGAAGCTTTTAACACTGCATGTTACCTAATTAATAGGTTGCCTAGTCGAACAATTGATCATGACACACCAGTGCACAAACTCCTTGGAACCAATCCTGACTACTCCCTGTTACGTGTGTTTGGATGCGCCTGCTGGCCCAACCTTAGAGCATATAATTCCAACAAATTGAATTTCAGAACCAAGCAGTGTGTGTTTTTGGGCTATAGCTCTTCTCATAAAGGATACAAATGTTTTGATCGTAGTGCAGGACGTGTTTTCATATCGCGCGATGTAGTCTTCGATGAGGCACTTTTCCCTTTTGCAAATCATCCATCAACAGTAACTGACACACCACTCAAATCCTCACACCATCCTACCATTCTGCCCATGCTGTCCAAAGCCTATACATACACTGAAAACTCTCATCAATTCAGAAAATACTACTGTAGTTGAACCGGCAATAGAAGAAACCCATATAAGTGATGGTGAACCTAATCTTGATGCTAATGTTGACCACTCTTGTGTTAGTCCTTCTACTGCAGATGAGAAGATAGGGAACAGTGACACTAGTGACACTGAAAATTCAGAAAGTTCAGTGCCCAACAATCAACATGACAATGGTGAAACAGCTCAAGGCCAAGTGGAAATTGCAGCCAACAAGCACTCAATGAGGACAAGACTTCAAGATAATATAGTGCGACCAAAAGAATTCAGAGATGGCACAATCAGATACTCAGAGAAGGGACGTGGTTTCACTGGTTCTTTAGCTGTCAAGATTCCAACAACAAGTAGAGTTTCAGCAACAGCGTTGTCTGCAGTTTCAGGTGCAATGGTTGCAGAACCATCTAGCTTGCAGGAAGCTCTGAAAAGTGCAGAATGGAAACAAGCCATGGACACTGAGTTCTCAGCCCTACTGAAAAATGAAACTTGGGAATTAGTGCCACCAAGAAGGGGAATTAATCTCATAGACAGTAGATGGGTCTACAAAGTGAAAAGAAAAGCAGATGGTTCAGTGGAGAGATACAAAGCAAGGTTAGTGGCAAAGGGATTCAAGCAGAGATGCGGTGTTGATTACCTAGACACCTACTGTCCTGTTGTTAAGCCGTCAACCATAAGAATAATACTTTCACTTGCAGTATCACAAGGATGGAGTATGAGGCAGATTGACATTCAGAATGCATTTTTGCAAGGAGTTCTTCAAGAGGAAGTCTACATGAGACAACCCCCAGGCTATGCAGATACAAGTAAACTATCAGACTATATTTGTCATTTGAAAAAGGCACTTTATGGGCTAAAACAAGCTCCATGTGCCTGGCATTCTAGGCTTACTAGCAAGCTGCAAGATCTGGGTTTCAGTTCATCAAAGGCTGATGCTTCCTTGTTTGTATTCAGAGAAAAAGGCACAAGCATCTACATGTCGATATATGTCGATGACATAATTATTGTCAGCTCGTCATCTGTTGCTACCAAGAAATTGATTCAGCAACTTATGATAGATTTTGTAGTTAAAGATTTGGGTCCATTGGAATATTTCTTGGGCATTGAGGTCAAACAGGAAAGTGATGGGATTCTTTTATCTCAGAAAAGGTATGCTCTTGATTTGTTAAAAAGGGCAAACATGCAGAACTGTAAGGCAATCTCTAGTCCCATGTCAGCATCTGAACCTTTGTTCAGAGACCAAGGATCAGTTTTGTCAGACAAAGAGCAGTCCAAATACAGAAGCTTAGTAGGAGGGTTGCAGTACCTAACAATGACAAGACCTGACTTGGCATTTGCAGTAAATCGAGTGTGTGAGTTTGTTCAATCTCCTACTGATGTTCATTTCTCAGCGGTAAAAAGGATACTGAGGTTTATCAAGGGTACAACTGATCAAGGATTGAAAATTCAGAAATCTGCTACAACAACACTCAGTGCCTTTTCCGATGCCGATTGGGCTGGGTTGTTGGAATTGACCTTGGTCAGTAATTGGACCGAAAGGCCCACCTTAAGCCCAACTAACCCCTGTTAGCTGCCTTGATCGGGAGACAGAACTTAGCCCACGTTTTGGGCCCGGCCCCACACCTACAGCACTATAAAACTAAAGGGAAACCCCTAGTTTACCCTAATCGTGAGTTAATTCATGAATTAGCCGTCAGGGTGCTTCAAGCCCTAACCTAACCGATCAGGAAGGGTGCTGGAAGGTGTGGAAGCCCGGTGTCCCTTTGATCTACATCGACATCTGCTGTTCTTCTACGTCTACACCATCTACAGCCCCATCAAGGTTGTGATCATGACGGGTGAGTCAATTTCAGTGATTAGATAAATGTTCTAGGTGTGATCTACTTCTGACTAGATGATCCTGTTAGTTTTAGATCAATTTGATCTAACAATTGGTATCAGCTTGCCATAACTAGTCGAATAGATCTCCTAGTCATGATCATAAGGCTCTGGTAATCCTAGATTATTCATGTTTAAGATTAGATCGATCTAGTTTAAAACAGAGGTGATCGACATGCTTTAAGTCAGTTCCTGTTCATGTTCTAAGTCAGTTAAGATCTAAATTGCGTGATCTAACCCTAGACAGAGGTGATTATTCATGTTTTAGTTAATCTTCAGTTAAGTTTTGATGATCTAGAAGTACGGTTATTAAGGCCAATTAGATTTCCATGTCTAGATTCATCTGTTTAATGCTTAGTTTAAGTTTCATGCTCATGATTAGTTAAGTTTTAAGTTAATTCAGTAAGATTAGTTCAAGTTTTAGTCGTAATTAGTTCAGTAAGATTTGTTATGTTAATCCTACAATATATCACTTGAGATGCGAAATTAAATTAAGCTAAACTGGGCTGCTAAGATAGGGTTGATCACACACGCACACATGAACCCTAACCCTAAGTCAGATCAGAGACTTACCTCTCTGTTCGCCGCCGTTAACGCCGCACATCACCTCAGGCGCGCGCGAACGGCAGCACCCTCCCTCTCGTCCTGGTCGCCGACGAACCCCTCGGCATCAGCTCGCCGTGTGTCGACTCGCTGGCATAAGGACCGGCCCGCGCGGCATCAACTCCGCCGCGTGGGAGCCCGCCTATGCACGGCATCTCATCGTCGTCGTACCGGCTCGCCGATGAGGTCCCCACGGCTGCTCGCCGTGCGCATGTACCTCACCGGCATCAGATCTGACCACGCGGCATCAGTGCGTCGCGTGGACACCGGCACGCGCACGGCATCTTGCCGTTGTCGTCGTCGCCACGCCGCCTTAGGGCCGTCGGCTTCGGGTTGTCGTCGTCGCCTAAGCTCTGCGCGCCACGGTCCTAGCCTTTAGCGCACCACAGCAGAGGAGCTCGACAGTGCCGCGCGCGATCTCTCGCACGCTCGCGCCGGCAAGCAACTCCCCGTGGCGCTGCGGCGGACGGCCGGCGTCGACGCGCCTGCGCTCCTGCTCGTCGCCGCGGTGTCGGGAGCGGGGAGGAGCGAGTGAGGGAGCGAGGCGAGCGAGTAAGCACAGTGACGGCTAGGGTTTGTGATCGGCGTTTTATGCCGAGACCGGTTGATCTTGGCCGTCCGCTCTGATCAGATGGCGCGCACGCCAGCTTTGAGCTGGGCTGGGCCAGTTGCGCCCCGCGCGGGCGCACGCGTCGAGCCGCTTTGGCGGCCCACTCGTCGGTTTACGGGCCCGAGGCCCGACGGCCTTTTACGCAGTCCGCGTCGCGCCGCGTCACACGACGGGCCGCGCCAATTTTCGTGCGCTGGGCTGCGCACGATTTCAGTTGGGCCGCGTTCTAAATTTTTCAGCGAATTTCTAATTCCCTTCAGTTTTCAGTATTAAGTTTTAATGATTTATGCTCATTTATTCCAAATAAGATTCAGCCCTAATAAGTTTCAGTAAAATTGGGCAAGAACTATGTTAAATTAAGATTTGCCCTTAGATTTTCTTAAGAATAAATTATGAGGTTTTGTAATTTTGTTGCGCATTTTTTTTTATAAGCGACATGTTAAGTTTGTCAGTAAAATTCCTTATAATTTTCTAAGTTTATTTTGGCACCTTTTCCAAATATTGTTTGGGAAATTGATTAAGCAAAATTCTCAAGAACATTTAGTAGCAATATTTCATTTGCTATCTTAAGCTTCCGCTGTCATATTAAATATATATTAAGTTTTATTAAGTATATTGAGCACAATATTTTAAGCCATAAGTTTTAAGATTAATTTAGCTATTTAGTTGAGCTAACATTTTGAGAATTTTAATATGTACAAGGTACATATTGCATAAGTTTCATTAATTCTTCTGTTTTCACAGAATTATGAGTTCTTAGTTATTTAAGTAAATAGCCAAAATTAAGTTTAAGAGTTTACTCTCTGCGATCTTAACATGGTTAATAATCACTTATTAAGTCATTATTTTTTGGAACATATATGACATTTTTAGTGTCATTTTCGAATATATTCACTGAGAATATTAAGTTTTGATCTATTAAGTTTGCCAATAATAGAGCTCCTTTTATGCTTTACATAAGTAAGTCTTATGTTGCCTTTCATTATAAGTTCAATAAGTTTCGTTTGTTTTCCCCACCGGTGATGCAAGTTGTTACTTATTTTGCATGACTGTAATCAAACCACCGTAGGGTTATTTTCATGCTATTTAGTGCATCTTATTGTACTATTTAAGTTTAAGTTTTAAGCTTATTGTAATTTTTTTTCCATCATCATCCATCATGCCTTAAGATTAATAAGAAATGCATAAGTTTGGGTTCATTAAGTGTGCTCTAAGATTAATAATGCATCTTTTGCGTTATTGTTGCTATAAGTACTAGCACTATTCTATTAGCACATTAAGAGAATTAACTAAGTTACCATTATTTGGTTTTCTCATTTTCAGCTGAGAGCATTAAGCCCTTCAATGGCATTGACTTCCTTTTATGGAAAGAGAAGGTGCAAGACATTCTCAAGTCTCTGGAGCTTGATTATGTGCTTCATAAGGTCAAGCCATTTCCTGCTACTTCTGGCATTGAGGACTATGCTGAGAAGATGTATGAGTATCACTTCAAGTTAGAGAAATGGGAAAAGGACAATAAGGTTGCCAAAAGAATCATCAAGCGTTCGATATCAGAACGCATAAGGGGAGAATTTGATTATAATGAGGTCACGACTGCTAGTGACCTCTTCTATTTGATTGAACTAAGGGTGTGTTTGGTTGGGCTTTTGGCTATAGCTTTTGCCTCTAAAAGCCAAAAGCTCAACCAAAAGGCCCAAAAGTCACAGCTACTTTGCCCTCAAAGCAGCTTTTATCTTAGTACAAATCTGAAAGCACCTTCTCCCTTGCTTTCACTGGCTTTTGGGGTAAAAAATTACCCACCTGCCACTGGTTACGAAGAAAACGGTTCGCTCTTCTTTTCTATTTTCTGTTCTCGTAGCTCCTCTCCACCTCGCCCATGGTGCTCGCGCACACACTTCTCCACCTCCGCACGGCCAATCTCCAGCGGCGGCGTGGCCTGACCACAGCGGCGGCAGCGACCTGACCCCGCGGCGGCCTGCCTCGGCGCGGCGACGGCCCTCCCCGGTGGCGGCCTGCCCTGGCGCGGCGGCGGCCATCCCCGGCACGGCCTGACACCGCCCAGGCGCAGCCATCCCCGGCAGCGGCCTGCCCTGGCGCGGTGGCGGCCATCCCTGGCACGGCCTGACCCGGTCCAGGCGCGGCCATCCCCGGCGGCGGCCATCCCCGGCACGGCCTGCCCGGCCCAGGCGCAGCCATCGGAGAACTCCGCACATCTCTCCCCGACGCGGCCATCCTTTAGCCTTCCTCACCAAAAATCCAGTCGATTCGCCCATGTCTCCCCCAAAAATACCAATTCCACTTGCAGCTTGTTGTAATTAGAGCTCAGATTCTCCGATTGTTGTCCAAATCAAGTTCTTGTCCTGTTTCTCCCCAAAAATCCCCACGCGCGCACCTATGGCTCAAGGACCACCGAGCGCCAGGGCATCTAAGCTCGAGGACGATGCGCTCGAGTACGCCTGAAGACCTATGGCTTGAGGACCGCCGTGCTCGAGGACGCCGCCGTATAGATCGTTGACGAGTACGAGGCGCGCCTTTAGCTCCCTGCGGAGATGTGAGGAGAGGAAGAAGATGCATTGTGTGAATGACACGTGGGGTCCGCTTGTAAGTGAGGGAAGCCTTATCAAAAGCCACAGTTGTTCAACCAAAGGGACTTTTCTAAAAGTCACAGCCTACATCCCACAGTTGCTTTTCAGAAAGTCACAGCCCATAGTTACTTTTCCAAAAGCCACAGCCCAACCAAACACACCCTAAGTCATAAGAGAGTATGCACAAGTTTCCTCATCAAAAGACTAACCACCTCACGTTATGATGGACGCAGTGGATACGCATCGCATGTACGCCGCATGTGTGATATAGCTTATGAGCTTAAGTCTTTTGGAATAGTTATCTCCGATTCATATATAGCACATTGCATTAATACATCTCTCAGATATCCATGAATCGGGGGAGTGATTCTTAGAATTAGTCGATGGAGATAAGTTAAAGTTTCATTGTCAGAAACTTTATTTAGAATTAGTTAGTAATTTCCATATTCAGCTTGATGACATGCAATGTAATTCAGTGAAACCTTTTGTTTCAATATATCATTGTTTTACAAGTATACTTTTCTCTAAGTTATGAATTTTATCTCTTATATCATCAAGTTTTAAGATATTATCTTAATTGCTTCTCTACAAGCAAATTTCATAATGTTAGTTATGAATCTCTCACACATGTGAGAGTTAGATGAGATAAGTTAAGTGATGAGACCTTGTCGAATATGTGGTACACTCTCGTTTAGACCACAAATTCGGAAGGAGAATGGCATGTCTCATTAATATAAAGATACTCCAGTTAATAATGTCATTTAAGAATTGCTCTTGTTAGTTAAGAATTGATCTTAGAAATATCTTAATAATTCTCTCCATAATATTTTCATTGTCCATAAGTTTCAAGGACATAATTAAGTATAAGTTTTAAGCATAATATAAGTACAAGTTTTAAGCATAATATACTTGCTATATCTTATTGCTTAAATTAAGAATTTTAAGTTCAAGAGCTACATTATCATGCAAGACATGATTATTAAATTACCACTGTGATGGGAGTTCATACTCCACAAAGACCAATTGTCTCAATAAGTGTGAGTTTTGTTCTATATTCTGGCCACCGCTGTGTACGGGATAATTCTCACAGGTTGTGTTGTGTCACCCATTTTCTGGCCACCGCTGTTGTGGGTTGGTACAATGGAACCAGAGATGATTGAAGTATGATTGTGTTCATGATACTGGCCACCGCTGTTTTGTGGACATTTAATCATAACTTTGCTACTCTAGTTCATTTTCTGGCCACCGCTGATGTGTTCTAATTTTGGCAAAGGAAGCTGACCAGTGGTATAGTAAATGTCGTGCCAAGATAAGCTGAAGAGCTACCATTGTAAATTATTTTTAGATAAGTTTATGGGCCGACACATTTAATATTCTAATTATTCAGAGTTCAATGGAAGCTCATAAGGACGGAAGAAAATGGGGGAGAAGAAATCTTATTGAGATATAGGATAAGTTTCTCTATATCGATGATTTAAGATGAGATGTATAGACATACATACATATATGATTTTCTCATATCGTGCCATAAGTATTCCTCCATCCTTTTCTAACTCTGTTGAGGATTTGCATTAGTTGTATTTCAATAAAAGAGACTCGTAATGTTTTAATAATAAGTTAAGCTTTGGGCAGAAAAGTAAAAACCTCAGTTATTCCTAAGATTATGTAAAAGAGGTCATAAAATGGTCTATGAATTTTGAACGTAAAGTATAGTTCATCTCATAGCAATTTTCTGATGGAGTCAAAGCAGTAGACTGTAATGGATCTGCAGATTTTTGAAGAAGTGATTCCAAAGGAAAATAAGATGTTAAGTTTATAACACACTATGAGTTTATACGTATCATGGGCAACCGTGATTTATTTTATAAAGCTAAGGTGGGTTAATTAAGATTCTGATACTCTAAGGTGATTATTTTCTCCGTAAGTTGAAAGAAATAAGCATGCATTCCAGGAAAGGAGAAATGAGTTCATCATATCATAAGATACATCTAGTGATGCTTTCCTAAGTCCTGGGGAGTATGACACTTTGATAGGACCAAAGTGAGTATTAGGATTGTCACTCAAGCACAAAACTTTAGAGAGACTCTGAAGTGACATTATGTGAATGCAATCATAATTATGCCTGTTAGTTTTGCGTGATATAGCAAATTTTATCATAAGTATAAGATTAAGAATAAAAGAAATAGGAAGACGTTCCTAAGGCTTCAGATGGAAGCTATATGCTAAGATCTATAAGACATTGACTTAGCATGACAAGCCGGAATACTTGACAAAATTTTATTAGTCTTAGTCCAGGGGAGGTCCACTGGAAGAGGTTTTTAAAGTTAAAGGCACCATATAACATGCTTATTTAATTAAGTACTATTCAGATAAGGTTTTGTGAGAGTGTATGGATGTGAATGTGCACAATTAAGTTTTATGTCCTTCATTCTTACAGATACGAGTGATTCTGCAGAAAACTCTAAAACAAGATTAGCATTATTAATGTTAATTTTGTATGGCATGTTTCAGGCAGGCATATGAAATATATTCCGGTGTTATTAAGTCTACTTTGATACCACTCGATGTCACTGTATTTGATTACAGAATTCCTTCAAGTAATGACATAGTTGATGGTGTCAAGCCCATTGACAACTATATTGTTATGTTATGGAAGAAGGATCCCAGGATCAAATCATTTTAATGCTTTAAGTAAATAGCTAGCAACATGACTAATTGAGGGTGTTATCTCCTATCCTATTTTCGTGAAATTAGTATGGATTTGGTGATTAACCTGAAATATGATTCTGGATGAGGCCGAATAAATAAACTCCCAAAATAAGATTAATAAGTGTTCTATCAAAGTACTATAGTGGACTTTGGTTAATGTGTCCCGGTATATCTGTAATGTTTGCCGGTGACTCATTCGCCAGGTTTTGTTATGGTATTGAGTGTGGACATAATGCGAACATAAGTTCAAGTTTAAGATTAAGATTATTCGATTAAGAGGGAGATTATTGATCTGTGTATATCCACCTGCATGTGATCGATAATACGAATATTATAAAGAATTAGCTATTGACCTGCGGTCAAGGGGGAGAATGTTGAAATTGACCTTGGTCAGCGAAAGGCCCACCTTAAGCCCAACTAACCCCTGTTAGCTGCCTTGATCGGGAGGCAGAACTCAGCCCACGTTTTGAGCCCGGCCCCACACCTACAACACTATAAAACTAAAGGGAAACCCCTAGTTTACCCTAATCGTGAGTTAATTCACGAATTAGCCATCAGGGTGCTTCAAGCCCTAACCTAACCGATCAGGAAGGGTGCTGGAAGGTGTGGAAGCCCGGTGTCCCTTTGATCTACATCGACATATGCTGTTCTTCTACGTCTACACCATCTACAGCCTCATCAAGGCTGTGATCATGACGGGTGAGTTAATTTCAGTGATTAGATAAATGTTCTAGGTGTGATCTACTTTTGACTAGATGATCCTGTTAGTTTTTGATCAATTTGATCTAACATGGGTGTCCCAATGATCAAAGATCAACTAGTGGTCATGCTGTTTTCCTTGGATCAAACCTGGTATCTTGGAGCTCTCGTAAACAAGCAACCGTCTCAAGATCAAGTACAGAAACTGAATACAAGACAATTGCCAATGTTACGGCCGAACTGATGTGGGTGCAGTCATTACTGAAAGAACTTGGTGTGTTTCAGACCCGGGCGCCTTTGCTTTGGTGTGATAATCTTGGGGCGACTTACTTGACAGCTAATCCAATGTTCCATCGAGCACATCGAAGTCGATTTCCCCTTTGTTCATGAGCAAGTGGCACACAAGGCAATGGAGGTTCGATTCATCTCAACAAAAGATCAACTTGCAGACATATTCACGAAGCCATTGTCAAGAGCTCCATTTGTTGCCAACAGTCACAATCTCAACCTGAGAAGACCATGTTGCGATTGAGGCGGGATGTTAGAAGTATGGCAACACACGAGAACGTGTCAGACGTGTCGGACGCGATCACTACTGCTGAAGAACGGCACAGCGCTTGGCAATATCTCTCTCTCTCAAACTCTTTCAGAGGTCAACCTGGATGACGGCCGCTGTATGTCGCCGGCCTGGATTTTATGAAGACGGCTACGAGTCCCCTTGCAAAAGGACTCTACTGCAAGGAGTAGTGACAGGGTTTGGAGCTCCAGGTGGCTGGTGCAGCTAGCGACGTCGGTCCGGTTGCCACGCGCAAGGTGCATCTTATAAGGGTCTCTCTATATATATAGTATATATGTATGTATATATTGAAGGGCAAAAAAATAATATATGAGATGAGACCCTAGTCTAGTCTAGTTGCCCCTTTTCGGGTGTTTCGAAAAATAAAAAAGAAATCCTCTTTTCTTCCCTGATCTCGCCGTCTCGGCCTAGACCTCACTTAGCCAGCCTCCCAACAACCCAGCCACACCGCTTGCCCTGGGCACACATGGATTCCGGCCGTGGGACACCGCCGACGATCAGTACGGCGGGCAGCCACGGCGCCCAGTCCACCTCTCTCCCACCCGACCGCCGGCAGGCCACGGAGGACATTATTGAGAGTGAATCGAAAACGCAGATCCTGACGGCGAGACGAGGACCCCTGCTTAGGAACTGGCCCGATCCATATTGGTGGGGTTGCCTTCCTTTCTCCAAAGTTCTCTACTGTACAACTTGGGTTTGATCTATTAATATCATGTTTAATAATCGTCATGCTTGTTCCGTTCAAAAAAATAATAATCGTCATGCTTTCTATCATCAATTGAGTTGCTGAATATTAGTTTTCTACATCTCTCTCTCTCTCTCTCTCTCTCTCTCTCTCTCTCTCTCTCTCTCTCTCTCTCTCTCTCTCTCTCTCTTCATGTCATCCTGGCCACATGCGACTTTTTGAATACATATATTTATGTCTTTTCTTTTAGATCGCTGGTGTGCAACAAATACATTCCTAATAATTCTATTCCCCTATTCAGGATGACATCCGACTGGACCAAGTATCGGACGGACGAAGAAGGCTTAAAGCTGGTGGAGTTTGCACGCCGTATAGGTCCAGCTATACGTGCCAAGTACAACTTGCAACGGTGCGGCTGCTAATTCGACAAGCTAATCCTTGAATGGTTATACTGGTATAAGAACCATTCTGCCAGTGCCAATATCTGGTTGACTCTTTATGTTGCTTCCTTTATAACTGTTCTAGTTCATAACTCTATAGTCTTCTGGCTACAACAACTCGGACTAATATTTGCTAAATGTTGCACCAAGTTTTCCGGCCGCCTTTGGCCCTGTTTATTCATCCATTGAAGCTTTGCTTATTCATTCTTAGAGGGCAAGACGGCATATGCTTTTTGCTTTTTTCACCTATCTATTTGTTTATTTACCAAACAAGTTCAATAGAATCTAGGACTGCTTCATATTTCGGAACACAAAATGTGGTTCGTGCTACCTTTGCAAGCATACGTTTTCCACTGACATATTGATAGTTTCAGGGTCGAGAAGTTGGATGCGGGGATTAAGGAAGACGATAAGGTTCTCTTTGAGAAGACTGTCGAGATGAAGACTCCTTGTAAAGAATATGCAGCTATGGATCTTGAAAACGTGGGCCACTTGTCAGAGTCACCATCACTACCAGAGCAGTCAGGAGGCCTTACTGGGTAATTTCCTGATAACCGCATTACCATTGTTTTCTATAATGAGTCTTGATGTATCTATATACTGTGGAATATTCTGATATACCAAGGTCACACACCTTTTCTCTTTGCTAGAATTTCACATATTCTATATATGTAGCTTGAGTGTTTTTTTTTAACTCTGATATGTGTTGGTAATCTATGTTCTTTTTCTGCTGATGGTGTTCATGCCTTTTCTATAGGCATTCTGTTAAATTGTCCAACTCTTGCTGTCTGTCAAGATTGTCATCTAATATATATAGATTCTATCCTTGTCCCTTAAAATTCCACGCAACAGAAGGTGAATGCTTACCTGCACTGTAACCATTGTTATATTTCTACTGTGTGTTTCCGGTTTAATACTTGTGGCATTCTAAGCTATATGATTTTTAGTGCCTATGATTTATATAATTATTACTAATTTGCGAGTGCAACACAGTTCCAAAATCCACCAGGGGGAAGATATCACGTCTGATGCATACATCGAGCAACTAGGCAGAAAAGCAAAGGCCAAGCAAGAATTTGATGAGGAGAAAATAGTTGAGAATGGATTTCAATATATGCGCGAGGAAGCCTTCTTGGCATTCAGAAACTATGTTGCAGAAAATGATCTTTTTGAGGTTTGCATGTCTCCTTTATTTCTTATCCCTTATTTTCATTACCATCACTGCTCCCTTATTTTCACATTTTTTTTTAGGATTCTGACTACCAGTTTGGTAAAGTATTGCACCACTGCTTTACTGCTGAGGGATACGGGATGGTTTACACTCACTATAACTTCACCATGGAAATAAAGAAAAATGATGAGAATGATTGGACCTCTAGGCGTTATTTTGCTGAAGCTAAGATGGAGCATGGCGTCAAGTTTTATTTTTGCGCTCCACTCGAAGGAGCTAATGATGGTATGTGTTATTATACGACTTATTCAACATTTTTTTGCTCAAACATCATCATCGTCATAGTTATGGTATGTGGTTATCGATTATATTTGAAGTGGTTGCAATGTACGTATTTGGGATCTTTCACAGTATTAAGAACTCCCCTGCCCTCTGGACTGGAGTATTCATCTGTTTACAATTTTTATTTTCGGTTCAGGAATCAAATTGTTCTCAGAGCAAATTCGCCCCACTTATATTTTTTATTGATTCGGTAAAGTATATAAGCAAGAAGTCTACATAGCAAGCACAATTTCATCATAGGATTTCCCAATATCTCTTGACCTGACTAAAAAAAGACTTGATTTTTAAAATGCATATATCATTCCATTTCACTTCAGTTGTTTGTCATGTCATAAACCAATAAAGTATTTGTTGCGTGTACGCTAGCTATTGCACAAAAAATCTCGAATCCTCTCTTGAATCTGTGCAGGGTTTCCTTGCTCTTCAGACAGGCATGAATGACGCTAGCCAGTGAAACACATATTGAAATATAAGTTAACACTATGTGCATACTGATGAAAGGAGTTATCCATTTGCGGTATGAAGATATTCTTTTCCTGTAAATTAGTGGTTCGTAGGGGTAACTTGAAAAGGCATGTGTGTTAGGAGATCCATTAGCTTTAATTTAGTTACATGTTGGTTTCCGCATTGGGTTTGGATGTCAACTAGGAGTCTTCATCAATCAAACCCCCAAATTTTCAGCGGTTGATATTTTCTGTAGACAGGCATAGTGAACCAGAATTCATGTATAAAGTTTCTGCTAATGGTCAAGCAGAGGCATTTTCTGCCACAGTTTTTCGGTCCGTGTATGCTGAAGAATGGTCTGTTTGTGTATTGGTCAGTGCTCTGGGGATTGTCGTCTTTATTTTTTAACAAAAACAGAATGTCATGATTTAAAAATTTAAGGGCCGCAACAGCTACGTACTGGGTCAATATTGCAAGTAACCGATAACATATAGAATACTAGGTGCGCACACAGGCCATTTTTCATTAGTACTATGTACAAGTCTTGTTTAATACATGTTGTGTGATGCCCAGTTCCAAACAAATAGGCTCCTAACGATGTGATTGATGTCTCTGTTTGTGTCTGAAGGTCGCTGTTATTCATGTTCGAATAATGAGCTCCAGCACCCGTCTGGAGGTGGCTATGAAGGTCAACAAGACTCTGGATAAAACTATCCTAGTGCTGTGGGGTTCCAGTGACGGTGAATGTGGGATGTGACATATTTATTTTGTTTTCAGTTTATGTTGACAAGTTATTAGGCAGTTGAAGGAAGCGTGTCAAAACATCACTGGTAAAGAGGCACAATAAAAATATGCCTCTTGAAATATGATGCCTTCACGGGAGCGTGTCAGTACATCACGGGAGCACCTGATATGTTCTCAAATGTTGACAATCGCCTAGTAAGGTTTTTTTTTTTTTTGAAGCAAACTGGAGGGGTGCTCCCCTACAGCAATTTTATTGAAATATTAAAAAGGTTCAGGCTACAGAAAAAGAAGAAAAAGTACAGACCAATGTGGCCGACTAAAACTAAAAAACGAAAGAGCCAAAAAACAAATAAGAGATTGAACATTATTCCCAATTCTGAATCCATTCTTCAAGTGGTTGCTTGTGTCTAACTTTAGCTCGATGGACAACCATCTTAAGCTCTCTGAAGAATTTCCTGATGCAGTTATCTACCACAAGGTCAACTTGATTGAAGATCCAATCATTCCTTGTAGTCCATATGCTCCAGAACATTAGTATGATGATATCCATGTAAAAAGGAACTCCCAACCTTATTTTTAAGTACTTTACCACTTGACACTGTCCCATATGCTGAGGTATATTAATTCCAATTTTGTGCCACACCGCTTTTGCAAAGTTACACTTCATAAAAAGATGCCTGAGGGTTTCTTCTCTCTGCCATAAACATAGCTCACAAGCATATGAATCCAATTGCATTTTCCTTCTTCTCAGCCTGCCTCTTGTATGTATTTTGTCATGCAAAATCGCCTAGTAAGGTTGCTGTCGTTTCTGGTTCCTTTAGGTAATCATATCATCACGTGTACCCACGCACAGTCGAATAGCTTTAGGTACCAGGAAATCGATCCTGTGCATGAGTGATTCAAATTCAGTATATAAGTGAGCACACAAACTGTGTTGGCTACAGTGAGGGCACCAGGATTATAAGTTTTTTTTCCGTAGATGTGAGCACAACATGATGCACCAGCTCGTGATGAACTGAATAGCTTGGCCCTATGTTAGTGTGCGTCGTTGAGTGTTTCCGTCCAACCTCTTAGAATGTGTTTTGTTTGAGGGACGGGATGGGACAGGGCGAATTCATCTCACTCTTGAAGGTGTTTGTTTGGGAGACATGTAAAGGATGAGTCCCTCCCACTAGGGAATATACTCTCGCCGGACGAAACCATCCACCCAAAATCAACTGGACGATCTCATCCCACTGCGACAACGTCACTTCTTCTGTCCATGAGCTGCCACTACGAGCAAGAAGAAGGCGGTGCATGGGAGCCAAGCTCGCGGCGCTGACACGTGCGGCATGGGAGAGCTCGCCGGGGACGCCGTGCGACAGTCAACCCGTCCTTCAACGCGACAAAACGAAGGCACGGCGGCGGAGAACGCGTGGGTGCCATGCCGCTATGCTGCCGCGCCATGGTCACCGCGTTGCGGTCGCGTATTTGGCCTCTTCTGCAGCGCCACCACGCCACGCATGCATAAGGCCGATTAGGATTAGCCTCATGACTGAAGAAGCGAAGATAGCAGGGCGAAGCTCCACCGCGTCCTTCAACATGACGACGCCACACGCCCGATACCGCGCTCGGCTGCCCGCACGAGGCCAATGCGGTGCTGCGGCGGGAAGCATGAGCCGCGCGGCCGAATCCTGGCGGCACGACAGGGCCGTGCGAGGGGCGCAACAGGACGGCCCTGGAAGCGTGGGATGGTCGAGGGCCAAGGGAAGCTGGCGGCGCGATGCGGCTTTCAACCAAACAAATGATGGGATGGTTCCAAACCAAAAATCTGAGATGGTTCCTCCTGTCTCAAGTTGTTCCAAAACCAAACACACCCATTTTGTCATCTGCTTTTGCACTCTATGGTTTGTGACGTGCAGGAGTCGATGTTGTAGTGTTTCTAGAGGCTTATGACCGTTTTCATTTCCAGCTATCCAGATTAGCTAGGGACCCCCATTTTGTATTGCAAGAGCCAGCCGGCCAAGCTTAGACAATATACAGGTAACTAAACAAGTGAAATAGATCTTCTGATGCATTGCACAAGCATGTATATAAGGGTTAACAACCAAACCTTTCACGCCCAGTGTTCATGGAGGCATAGGACCATGTGGTCCAATCCGAAGGACTACAATAACGTGCAGGCGGGGGACAATAACAGCCTGCCCGTGCAACAAATCATATTTGACAAAACTGAGCAAACGACGTGCAAGCTAGATGACACTTCTCTGACCTCATCTGCTTTTACAAGCTACGGTTTGTAACTCAGTCGAGGTAGGCAACCTAACAGGAACGAAGCCGACAGAGGCCAACAGCACCATGACGAGGCATGAAGTGTGATGGTAATGAGGTCAACATAGGCTGGCGGTGCAAGGGCGTTCAGCAGATCAAAAGTAGGGCTTGAATCCCTGGGATGTATCGAGGACGAACGAAGGCATGTGATACGGATGCGAATCCAAATGAATCTATCATGATGGAAGGACGTACAAAGCAGATCCACAAAAATAAGGACAACTTTGACATAAAGTGGCCAAATTTATTTAATGCGGTCATTGAATCTCTAAAATTAAGAGAGATTGTCATGTCTGGGAGACAATACACATGGGCTGGACCAGGGGATGATCCTACTTTTGAGAAACTTGACAGAGTGCTGGCAAGCACAGACTGGGAAGATAAATTCCCGCTATGTACTGTTGAGGCAAGAGATAGGAGCCAATCTGATCACACCCCACTAGTGCTCAATACAGGAGCATCTACACATAACAACAAGCAACCTCTATTTAAAGTTGAGAGGGGCTGGTTCCTCAGAGATGGTTTCTTTGACATGGTTGCTAATTTATGGCAATCAGTAGAAAGAGGAAAAACGGCGATGGAGAGATGGCAAAATAAAACACGTTATCTCCGCCAATACCTACGTGGATTGGCCAAACATACAGCTGGTTCATACAGGAAGGAAAAGAAAAATCTTATATCAATAATTGATAAAATTGATAAAAAAAGCTGAAATAACCACTCTTTTTGACAATGAGATAAATATGAAACATTATCTCAAGGAAAGGCTCGTCCTCCTATTGAGGGAGGAGGAAATAAAGTGGTATGAAAGAGTGAATGTTAAAGACCTATTGGAGGGTGATGATAACACCCGCTTCTTTCATCTGGTGGCCAACGGCAAACATCGTAAACAACACATCTTCAAATTGGAGCAAGAAGATGGGGTTATTGTCGATGATGACGAATTAAAGTCATATATTACTAACTACTACAAGAACCTATTTGGTCCACCAGCAAATACCAACATTTCCCTGGTTGAAAATCAAATAGATGATGTTCCCCAGGTTTCGGAAGCAGAAAATAATCTTCTAACCTCCATATTTACGGAGGAAGAAGTTAAGGAGGCAGTTTTCCAGATGGAACACAACAAAGCCCCTGGTCCAGATGGATTTCCTGCAGAATTCTATCAAGTTTTCTGGGAAGTAATAAAAGGAGACTTGATGGCTCTATTTACAGAGTTTCATGATGAGCGACTCCCTGTATAGCCTAAATTTTGGGGTTATAACTTTGTTGCCTAAGATTAAAGAGGCAAAACAAATCCAACAGTACCGGCCAATATGCCTCCTCAATGTCACCTTTAAAATTTTACAAAAGTTGGCACAAACAGAATAAATAAAGTGGCAAGCAAGGTGGTGAGACCATCTCAGACTGCCTTCATGCCTGGAAGAAATATCATGGAAGGTGTCGTAATATTACACGAAACTATCCATGAACTTCACACAAAGAAGCTTGATGGGGTTGTTTTCAAAATTGACTTTGAAAAAGCCTATGATAAAGTCAAGTGATCCTTCTTACAACAAAGTTAAAAATGAAAGGTTTCTCGCCCAAATGGTGCAGATGGGTTGAGAACTTTGTTACTGGAGGTAGTGTTGGAATCAAAGTCAATGACGACATTGGACATTACTTCCAGACAAAAAAAGGACTTCGTCAGGGAGACCCAATGTCACCTATTTTGTTCAATATCGTAGCGGATATGCTACCCCCTTTAATTAAAAGGGCGAAAGATGATGGACAAATCAAGGGTGTTATCCTGCATTTGATTGATGATGGGTTATCAATTTTGCAATATGCAGATGACACTATCATTTTCCTAGATCATGACTTCGAACAAGCCAAAAACATGAAACTGTTGTTGAGTGTTTTTGAGCAACTTTCAGGTCTCAAGATCAATTTCCATAAGAGCGAAATTTTTTGCTATGGAGCAGCAAAAGAGGTTGAGGACCAATATACTGAACTCTTTGGATGCAATGCTGGTGAATACCCTTTAGATATTTGGGAATACCAATGCATCACAAGAAACTCCGAAATAGTGATTGGAGGATCATCGAAGAAAGATTCGAGAAGAAATTATCTTGCTGGAAAGCTAAACACCTATCTTATGGTGGGAGATTAGTCCTTCTAAACTCGATTCTTAGCAGCCTACCCATGTTTATGATGTCCTTCTTTGAAATTCCCAAAGGAGTGCGTAAAAAACTAGACTATTACCGGTCTAGATTTTACTGGTAAGGACGTACTGATAAGAAAAAATACCGACTTGCCAAATGGGATATACTTTGCCATCCAAAGGATCAAGGAGTTCTTGGAATTGCAGACCTTGAGATAAAAGTCTTCTAAGCAAATGGATATTTAAATTGCTTAACGAAGACAGGACATGGCAAACTATGCTTAGAAATAAGTATCTGGGCTCAAAGACCCTCTCACAAGTAGAGACCAAAAGAAATGATTCACATTTCTGGAAAGGTCTCATGAAAATCAAAAATCAAGTGCTAGAATGTGGCTCCTTTAAGATTAATGATGGAACACAAACTAGATTTTGGGAGGATACATGGGCTGCTTCACAACCTCTCAAAAACATCTATCCTAGCCTCTACAACATTGCAAATTGCCCACATGCTACGGTAAACAATGTTATGAGGACTACGCCGCTAAACATATCTTTTAGAAGAGCCTTAGTGGGGGATAATCTCACTCATTGGCATAATCTGGTAGTCAGAATTTTTCACTTCAACTTAACTGATGAGAGAGATACATTTAGATGGAGTTTGAGTCAGAGTGGACAATTCACTGTCCAATCTATGTATTTATACATGATGAATCTGAGCACTCCTTTTTCTCACAAGTTGATTTGGAAATTGAAAATTCCTCTAAAGATCAAGATTTTCCTTTATTTGGTACATTCAAAAAGGTGTAATCCTAACAAAGGATAACCTTGCAAAACGCAATTGGAGTGGTAGTCAAAAATGTTGTTTCTGCAATTGCAACGAAACAATCAATCATCTCTTTTTTGATTGCCACAATGCGAAAACAATTTGGAGGATAGTTACTATTGCTACCGGGTTACCCCCTCCTAGGTCTATAGCACATATGTTGGGAAATTGGCTAGCGGGGGCTGATCTAAAAGAGAAAAAAATTATACTAGTAGGGGCGGCTGCCCTATGTTGGGCCATTTGGCGTTGTCGAAATGATGTGGTTTTTGATAATGTCATATATTCCTCCTTTATGCAAGATGTTTTCAGGGGAACATACTGGCTGCGGTTCTGGGCGTTGTTGCAGCGTGATGAGACAAAGAAAACACTTTGTTCAGCGAGCTTAACTATGGAGATTGTTGCCATGGATTTCTTCGCGAAGAGCGGGTGGAAATTTAATAATAAACTTTGTCTTTAATTCGTTTTCCTTTGAGATCAGCCAGGGAGCTGAATGTTTTGTAATAAGTCTGAACGCTGTGTGTGGAAACGCAGAGGCGGGAAACTATTTCCTTTTTCTAAAAAAGATCCATGCGAGCAGGCAAAGCTATCATACAAGGCGCGGACTCACCCGTAGGTGACAGATAAACGGCAGACATATGAGGCACGTTTGGTTGCCCGCATATGGGCCGGCCTGGCTCTCCGAGTGCATGCTTCAAATGTTTGGTTGCCTCTATCTCGAGTTGGGCCTGGCCCGGGCAATGCAAGAGGAGGCCGCAAGCCTGGCTCCTGGGAATGAAAATGAAATATGTTTCCCATGGGCCAGGCTCGTGGGATACGGGCGGCCTCACGCTAATGACAGTAATTAGCAATTGATTAGCATATATTAAGTGATATTATTGTTTTTAAAGATGATTAAGGCTTAATGAGCTATGATAAGAGTAATTTATAATATATATATAACAATAAACATTATAATTGTACTAATTTTAATATTTTCTCTCAGCTAACATGTCTTGATGAGGGCAACCAAACAACGTCTCTGCTTAGCCTGGCTGGATGAAAACATGGAATCAATCAAATCACCACTGCATTTGCAGAGCCTGCCCAGTAGAGGCCTGGCTGGCAAATACGGGCCAGGCTCCCCTGGGCAGGAAACCAAACATGCCCCGGAGATAGGAAGGAAGGGAAGCGATTTTAGTTTTCTCCTGTTTATTATTAATTGGACGGTCGTTTTCTTGTAAACGAAATTCCTTTATCCAGATGACCCAGCTAAATCTTTGGTTACCAAATCTCAAATATACAAAATATAATGAGAAATTAATGAAATTTCTTAGCCCTTGCTGTGCCATAGCGCGCATTATCCATCTTATTATACAAATCTCTCTCGGACATAATCAAAGAAATGTATTGAAAAATGTGTAACATATTTTTTAGCTCCCAGATTAGACTACAGCCAAATAATAATGGTTGTACTGGTGATGCTGATGAGTTGGCGCTGGAGCCGATGCGTAGTGGCCGTGGTGGTGCTTGCTTGGAGCCGGGGCATGGTGGCCGTGGCCATGGTGGTGCGGGCCTGGAGCTGAAGCGTGGTGGCCGTGGTGGCTCGGGCTTGAAGCCGGAGCGTGGTGGCCGTGGTGGTGCGGGCTTGGTGATGGAACATGGTGGCCGCTATGGTGGTGCGGACGCGGAGCGTGGGCCGACGGCGTTGGCGTCGGCGCGTGGTGCCCGCCATGGTGGTGTGGACCTGGAGGATGGGCCATATGCTTCCCATGAACGGGAGCCGGAGCCGGCGCCGACGCGTGGTGGCGGCCACCATGGGGGTGACGATCCAGAGCGTGGGCCGGCTCTGGCGCTGGGGCGTGATGGTGACGATGACGGTGATGCTCCGGTGAGGGAGCAAGTGCCGGCGCCATTGTCGGAGCATGATGGCCACGGTGATGATGAGGGCCCGGGGCATCAGCATGGTGGTGGTGGAGAGGGCCAGGGGCGTGGTGGCCGTCCCGCGCAGTGGAGGGCACAACCAGAAGCAGTGCCAACATCATCACAGTCACTAGCACAGTGATGGCACCCATGGCTTATGGCTAGCTAGTACTAGTAGTCAGGCTTCCTCGTGTCTTGGTAACCCGGGATACACCTTGTATATATAGTCAATAATCTCAGGTCTCATATAGACGTACGTGCGGTGATTTTGGAAGGAAGTATCTTGATGGCCCAACCATGGAATGTTTTTCATCCAAATGAGGGTTAACCGACTATATTGGCCAACTCCTTGCCTAGTTGGCGAATGCTTTTCTAGGAAACAAATTAATTTCTTAATTACATTCTGGCTAAATGGGATCACATAAATACCACTTTCCTTGGGAAGTGCATCAGCCAGATTTTTCCCTGATGTAAATTGTCAATCTCTTCTTAGTTGGCATATCACGTAATTACCACTTTCCTTCTGAAGTGAATCAGACAGATTTTCCCCTGATCTAATTTGCTACTTAAGTTGGAGAGTACTAAGGGCCTCTTTGGTAGGGCTGTGGCTGTGCCGGCTTCGGTTGTGGCTGTGACTTCTTTAAGAAAACGGCTGTGCTGGTTGTGTCTGCGGCTGTGCCTAAAATGTTTGGCAAAAACGGCTTTTTCTGCAGCTTCTCCATATTTTTAGGAACAAATATGGAAAGATGAGGGCGCCGTAGAGAAAAGAAGCCGGTGAAACTACTATTTTGTGGTTTCATGCTTCACCTTATTTTTGGATACGGCTTCCTCCTTTTTTTAAGGAGAAGCACCTGAGAAAGCACCCCCTTTGGTTGAAAAACATGTGTAGCCGCTGAAGAAGCCGTTAGAGAAGCTCTACCAAAGAGGACCTAATAGAGCAAACTTTGCAAAGCCCCAGCTTATGGTCGTTTAGCAAAGTTGTAGCGTTGCAATCGGAGGTTTACGTAAGGAAATCAGCAATGTCATGTTTCAGTAATCAGTATCCATAGAGAAATATACTATGTTGGGGGATGCAATGGTCATTATCCGGTTTTATTTTGGGGGGGCGGGGTGGCGGGGGGGGGGGGGGGGGTCTCATCGACCAATCGATTGAGATACACCATGAAAACATTTAATCGTGTATTAGTGCCTTATTAATACTAATTTTTACAAAGAGTGGGGCTTTGTGAGACATTAGGACAAATAAGTGACACAAGCCAATATTCACACGGGTTCTGTGAAACAAGGACCACAAAATTTGAGTACAAAATTTACTCTAATTTATACTATAACCAGTTGAACGACTGTGTATTGATACAACGGAAAATATCGTGTGCTACCGCACTAGCACCTCAATGGATGGATAAAAATCACAACAAAAATATTAACGGATAGGGCATATCATTATCTATCATCTTGCAAAATTTGAGATCGATGCAGCGGACACTTATGCAAAGAGAAAAAAAAAAGGTGAATTAAGCATGTGAATAGTGAGGGTTGGAACTGTTCATCTCAAACTCGCAACATGCTACTATTCACATGTTGAATTCTCTTTTTCGTTTCTTACAAAAATATATTTGCATCCCAAATTTTGCAACATGGTAGGACATGCATGCACTACACATTCATGTTTTTGTTGCAATTGTTTACACATCAGTTGTGGTGCTACTCGACTTAGGAGCAAGGTAACCACAACCCCATGGTAGCACTAGAAGTGCCCTCTTGCTACAGGTGCCATGCAATAGATAAGACACCAAATTATGTTTAAGAATAATTAGACCAGGAATGTGTTACTGTTTTCCAAACATTTTAGCCAAGCAAGATTTTACTATTGATAAGTATTTAGCAATCTCCAATAGTCATGGCCAAATGAGCTAGCACGAAGCACGACCATTGTGGTCCGGCTCAGGCACAGCACGACCCACTGAATTTTGTGCTGGCCCACACTACAACAAATCCTTTAATCCATGACGAATTGAGGATGACGTTTAAAGTAATCGTCACAAATAATACCATTCTATGGCGATTTGCAAGTATCATAAACACTACTACTCTGTGACGATCTGCAAGTGAGTGAGCGTTATGAACGCTACCATTCTGTGACGATCTGCAAGTATTTGTCATGGATCATTGCGGGGCTGTTGAGTTCCACCTTGCCGTGATAAAAAATGAATACCGATACATGACGAATCTTATTTTCGTCACAGATGGAAGTTTGTGACGTTTTCTTGGTGTTCTATGACGAAATACAAACGTCACAGATTAACAGAATTCTTATAGTGAATGAAAGAGAGAATGAGATTTTGAAAATTAAAAAAAAAACATAAGAGTTGGTAACGTACCGCGGGACAAAAATATTCTAGCTAGCATCTAAAGTAAAAAATTAGAGGTGAACGCAAAAAACTGTATACTCAGTTTTTTTCAATCCACCGCACTCCCACACCAAATCAAGAGTGTACACGGCCCATGCTGTTGTGCCGTGTTTAGGCCGAGAGCGCAGCTTAATGGGCTGCACGGCACGGCACGACACGATAAATATTACGTTAAATAAAATATATGTTGTATACTAAAACAATAAAGATGTGGTGATCTAGTGGTGGATGTCAAGCTGCGCCGTGCCACCCATTTGGCCATGTCTAATCTCCAATCCACGAACAACACGAGTTGATTGTTGATTGTGTCATTGACGTATCCTATATTACTAAACTTTTAAACGGGCTGGAGTTAATTGTGTGTCACGAACCCGGGGATGGGGTTAAAACAAATATCACTCTTTGGAGTTATATGTATAACCACTATGATTGCCTTCAGAGATATACATGTGACACACGTGTCCTGGGCACCCAGTGGCATGTCCTCAACCCGGCCTAGAAGAGATTGCCTTAATAATCACAACAACAAAAAAAAGAGAAGAGATTGCCTTAAATGAAAGTCGTTGGAGGTCTTTCCTCCACCAGTTGAGTTCTCTTTTTCCTCAATAAATTGGGCGGTGCAAGACAATGTTAGTGAGTGCTAATGAACAATTTTTTTTTTTTACTTCAATTCACGAACCTTGAGATGTATCGAGGACGATACAGAGTTAGGATCATATGAATTGATCGTCATGGAAGAATGGACAGAAGAAAGGGTGACAGACAATGAGAGAGCAAAACAAAGCAGATCATGCGGGCCCGCAAAACTATCATAGGAGGTGGATTCACCCGTGGGTTGCAGACTTATGGTTGGTAGACATGTAACGGTTACAATTTTTTTTTTTAAGTAGGAATAGGATGAGTGACTATAGCCTTTATATCCTGATAACCGAGCTATATCGCTGGAAATCTCAAATACAAATTAATGAGAAATTTTTGAAATTCCTTAAGCCCTTGCGGTGTCATAGAATTGACCATCTTCTTATACAAATCTCTCGAACATAATCAAATGAAATGTATTGAAAGATCTAACATATTGTTTAGCTCTCAGATTACACCATCTATCAGATATAAACTATAATCCTTATAGTGTTGGAGCCTCTTCGCCAACGTGGGCAGGAGTTGAGGTCGGTGCTGTGTTGTCACTTGATCATGCCCAGCCGTAGAGTTCGAGACTTGGAGCAGGAGCGGACGGTTGGCTCGGCGACGGTGTGTGTGCCTGGTGACCATGGTGGTGATGCTGATGAGTTGGTGCCAGAGCCGGAGCATGGTGGCCGTGATGGCTTGGAGCCGGAGCATGGTGGTGGGCGTGGTGGTGCTGGCTTGGAGCCGGCGCATGGTGGTGGCCGTGGTGATGTGGGCTTGGAGCCGGCGCATGGTGGCCACCATGGTGGTGAGGACCCGGAGCGTGATTCGGCTCCGGTGCTGGGGCGTGATGGTGACGATGACGGGGGTGCGACGGTGAGGGAGAAAGCATCGGCGCAGTCGTCGGAGCGTGATGGCCATGGTGATGATGAGGGCTCGGGGCAGCAGCATGGTGGTGGTGGAGAGGGCCAGGAGCGTGATGGCTGTCGTGCGCTGTGGAGGGGGAAACCAGAAGCAGGGCCAGCATCACAGCGATTGGCACAGTGATGGAACCCATGGCTTATGGCAAGTAGTCCCTCGTGGTGTCTTGGTAACCCGGGATACGCCTCGTATATATAGTCACTAATTTATGGTCTCTTGTAGTGAAATGCTACTTGGAAATGGAAACGTGCGGTGTTGATTTTGGAGAGAAATATCTTGCTGGCCCAACCATTGAATGCTTTTCTTCCCAAATGAGGACTAATTGACTGTTGTCCAACTCTTTGTTTAGTTGGCGAATGCATATCTAGGAAACAAATTGATTGCTTAATTACTATTTGGCTAAACGGGGATCACGTAATTACAACTTTCCTTGCGAAGTGAACCAGACAGATTTTTCTATGATAGAATCGCTGCTTAGTTGGCATATCACGTAATTACCACTTTCGTTCTGAAGTGAATCTGACAGATTTTCCCCTGATATAAATAGTCCTTCGCTACTTAATTGGATTACTAATCAATACTATAATAACTAGCTGAATGTCCACACACTTGCTACGGGTGCCGAAAAATTTATTGTACATTTATAAGAATTATCATACCAGGAATGTTATTGATTCATAAAAATCTTGGCCAAGCAAGCTTTTGCTATTGATAAGTGTTGGGCAATTTCCAATCAACAAACAACACATGTTGATTGTGTCATTGACATCTATTTTCTACCCGCAAAAAAAATTGGCATCTCTTTTCTCATTTTAACTACGACGATTTAGTAGCACCTCATAGATCTGGGGCCGGCTCCTCATGGGGCAAATTTTCGGACTGCGGTTAAAAAAAATGTCCCATGTTGGTTGTTCTGAGTTATATATATAACAACAACTACCATATGGAGCGTCAAAGCAGCCAGCCTCCGGGGCATTTTCTTGACCCTCTCAAGGAAGAGATTCCCTTTAGTGGGAAACCGATCACTAGGGGTGAAAACGAGACGGATAATTCCCGACCGACCGACTGCCGAATCCGAAAAAAATTAATATGGGCAAATACAGGATGTGTCAATAATTATTCGACATTATCCGTGCCCGAATCCGAGTCCGAAAAATAATAGCGGGATAGGATACGGGATGAGTGATATCCGTCCCGAATCCGAATATCATGTGATCTGAGTAATTTTATAACAATTATATCCACAATATATGGTGTAAAATTGAGAGATTAACGTAAATAAGAGTCAAATTGTTGTTTATTATGTATATCAATGGTTAGGATGCCATTTTTTACTCTAATTGTTTCTTCATCCTTTGATTTTTCATCCTTCAAAACTTTATTACAATATCCGTGTCCGACTCCGAATCCGAATAAAAAATATGAGACAGGGTATGGGATGCAAAAATAATTATCCGGTACTATCCGCTCCGACTCCGGATCCGAGTAAAAAAATATAGGATAGGATACGGGTTGAGCACTATCCGCCCGTATTCGATCCGTTTTCACCCCTACACCAGGAGAGGGGAAAGCAGTTACCAGAGTGGCATAGTTGCTGCTGGATAGAGGGGACTGGAATGAGGATCTCATCAGGCAGACGTTCATTGAAATCGATGCCAAATATAAGAGATAATAGATTGCGTATAATGGATGGACTGTATTGTATTGAGCCCATCATCTGGTATATATGAGAGTACATGACTTGAAGGGCAAGGCACCTCCCGGATACAGATTGGAGTCCTAGATACATAATATCTAAAGTACCAAATATACTCTAACACCGAAGCCATCCTTCGCATTCTAGTTCATGTGCAGGAAGCTGACATATGGGCTAGGGAACCTGAGAAGCGCGATATGTTCTCTGTGAAGTCAGCGTACAAATTGATGGACTCTAGGCGTCACCATCAGGAGGTTATGCATGATTCAGGCCCTTCCGGTGATAACACTTGGAAACTTATCTGGAAATTGGATGTGCCACCGAAAGTTAAAGTTTTCTGGTGGAGAGTCATACATGAATTCTTGCCGGCGAGACAAATTCTGCACAGAAGACATATTGAGGAAATTGCTCACTGTGAAGTGTGTGGTGCGTCGGAAGAATCTATTGGGCATGTACTGATGGAATGTACCGTGGCCAGGATATTTTGGGAGCAGTCAAAAGAGATTACAGGAGTTAAACTACCAAGGCTTCATCCAGGAACATGGGCTCGTGATATTCTCTTACTGGGTTCTCCAAGGGATAGAGCGATCCTTGTTCATTGAAATCGATGCCAAAGCCATCCTTCGCATTACAGTTCATGTGCAGGAAGATGAAATAAACGCAATCATGGGGAAGCGCTGCTACCACTAAGGCAAGCTGTACTTTGGGATCGTGATACTGCCTTTGATCTTTGGCAAATATTACACCCCAAAAAAGATTGAGAAAGAACAGTGAGTAACATTCGGTGGGATCTGCCTGATGAAGGATGGATCAAGTGCAATACGGATGGAGCGTTCATGCAGGAGACTGGAGCGGCGGCAGCCAGTGTTGTGCTCCGAAATGATGCAGGCATGTTCCTCGGAGCCCAGGCAAAACAATATGACCACTGTATCGATGCATTGTCAGTGGAAGCCTTGGCTTGTCGAGATGGATTACTGTTTGCTGAGCGTTGTGGTGTTGCAAATTTGCATATGGAGACGGATTGTCAAGAACTAGTTCGGCTATGGGAGATAAAGGATACGCAATGCTCATCGATCATGGGACTGATTAAAGAAATGCTGGAGATTAGTTGTAATTTTGTTTCTTTTAAGCTTTCGTTTGCAAACAGAGTTTGTAATAAAGTTGCCCATGAACTAGCAAAACAGGCCATAACAACGGCGCATGTAGGGGAGTGGCAAGTTGCTTACAGAAGTCTAGTTTAGGTTTTGTTATTTGGGAGGGAGTAGCGGCAAGTTGCTTGTTGCCGGGTTTTATTGTGAAACATGTGAAGAGGGAGCGGAAAGGTGTAGCGCATGAGCTTGCACAGCTTGCTAAGCGCACGAAGCATGCGGCGATGTGGCGTCTGCGTGCGCCGGTGTGTGTCCAGCATTTGATAGCTCGGGAAGTTAACTCTATTTCTGAGTAATGAAAGCTCCCTTTTCCGAAAAAAAGGTAGGGGAGTGGCAGGTAATCCTATCCTTCGTGCGTGGCCTGTTGGAGGCTGATTGTAATCTTGTTCATTAATCATGAATGAAGCTGAGATCCAAAAAAAACGGAAGAGATTCCCCACTTGTTGAGTTTTTTTTGTTCGTTACTAAAATAGGGATGCAAGACTGGAGATGTTTGGTTGCTAGTCACCATTTGCCACAAAGTTTAGGCAAGTGTGGCAAAGAGTTTTCAAACCACCCTTTGCCATGTCAAAAGGAATCTTGCCACACTTTTCATCTCTATGATATATGAAGCCTAAAAGAATCTTGCCTAAAGTTTGTCATTAACCAAACACTTGCTAACTTGGTCAAACTTACCTAAAGTTATGTGTGACAAAGTGTGGCTAGCAACCAAACATGAACAAATTGAAGATCTACAAATTTTTAACATCTTGTACATTCATCTCGCTTATTTTTACTTCAATTCACGACCCTGGTCAAATTCTTAATCATTTCTCATAACAAATTGGAAACAAACTTGCCTAAAGTTATGTGTGACAAAGTGTGGCTAGCAACCAAACATGAACAAATTGAAGATCTATAAATTTTTAACATCTTGTACATTCATCTCACTTATTTTTACTTCAATTCACAACCCTGGTCAAATTCTTAATCATTTCTCATAACAAATTGGAAAAACAACATAAGTTCTAATGACATCACTCAACATCAGTTTAAGTCATGGCTACAGAAAATCATCAGGACGTGCACCTGCACAAATTGAAGTCAGGAATACTTATTAGAGCGTCATGTTATTAACAAAAAATGTTAGACTGCTCTTGATTAAGCCAAAATTAGAAGGAAAAGCTGGATTACCTGAACACAATATGATTTCACGGATGGGAGTGAGATTGACACATATATTCAAAGGAAAATATAGCAGCATAAAACAGCAATGAATAGCATAAATATTGTAGGAAAATAGTGATGTACTAATGGGTATCCTGTGAGCAGGTTTCAGCATTCAAATGTACTGATGCCCGAAAGGATCAGTCAGCTTGTAAACAGTCAGCACTCAAACGTACTGAGGTGTCACGGAAACAGGGCTATCGAATAGTTGTTTTAAATAATATACAGCACATATAGCAGTCAAACTGTAAGAAAGAATGCTTCTCCAGTTTTGCTGTGATGAATAATGGATTTTCAAGTAACAAGTAAACCTTCCGTCTTCTGGATTACACGGATTATTACATGATTGCTTACAAAAAGGAACATAGAACAATTGTACAACAGGTACACCATGTCTTCCAAAATCGTGAAATGTGGCATCGTAGATATAACATTGGACATTGCCAAAAACTGCTCATCGCTGTTTTCATCCGGGTAGTACAAGGAGCCATTGCAGATCACGACAGCCTTCACACTCTGCATTCCACTTGGTAAGCACCAAAAGGATTTGGTACCTTTGCAGGTTTTTGTCAGGTCACACGAATGGTTAGGCAGTGCACTGTACTAGTTTGGCCACCAATCGCGGACATTGTGCGGTTAGTCAGATACCACTACTCATGTTGTATCATATACCTTCCGTTCAGTAGACAGGATTTCGATCCCGTTTTCCGGTCAATCTACGGCCCTTTGGTGATGGTGCTTTACCATAGCCACCCGACCTCATCTCTGCAGCAAATTCAGAAATGGTTTAAGTATCATTGTAGACAGCAGATGTAGATCAGGAAAGCTAGTAATTTACCTCTTTCTCGTTTAAGCTCCTGGTCTAACTCTTCCTTCCACTTCCTCTGTATTTCCGAAAAGCTACAGCTGTTATAAATAATTTTCCGAGTGTCAGACAGTCATGCTGGTCATTGTTGTATCAAAAATACTCCTAATTAATTTAACGAACGAGAAAAAATCATTTTTGCAATAAAAGGTGAATTGCTGAGTTTTATTGATATTTTGTTGCAGAAGATTCCAAGGTGTTTACTTTCTTAGTCCAGGAAAATATGCGGCGTTAGTCCAGGAATAAGTGTCCATAACTACATTGAACAGCACGAGCATATTTGATTGTTAAGTATCTTTCACACTTTAAGCAATGTGCTTCAGACGAACCTTAGATTGTCTTGAATATCATCAGGGATTTTATCTTCAAAATTATTGAGCTGAGGAGAAGCTATTTCTCTCAATACTCGACTGCTCTCCACACTGGTTCTTGAGAAACGCCTAGTGCAACTCGTAGGACTGGCGTTATTCAGAACATCGCAAATTGGCTCCACTGCTGCACCCCGCACCGTCTTAATTGGTAGAGGGGGCAACTGAGGATTAATTATGTTACTTGCTCGGCAAACATCACCAACTCCTTGAGAAACTCCAGCATTAACGGTGTTGTAAAACTCATATAAAGGAGTCTGTAGTTTCTTTAGATCTGTGGCCTGTTAAGAACACAAACAAAAATTAATGAAGCACTAGCAATATAAGGGCTAATTTGTATTCCTTAAACAAAACAAATACCTTTTCATCCAGAAATTCCTTTATTTTTGATTCCGTAAACTCATCATCCTCTTCACAGCTTCCCTCGCATGGGAAAGTAAAATCATTTTCAGACATTTGACTTTCTGCAAGTTTTGCTAGTCCACCAAACTCTCTTGACTGACTAGTCCTTTGTTCTGGGCTTATGTCAAGTTTGCTTTCCCATTCATCAAATGGTTCCAACATAGGGTTGAAGCTCTGGAATTGACAGAAATATCACATACTTGTAAGGACAAATCCTAGGTGATTCAAAATATGAATTTCTGGTTTGTGTGCAAGATAATTTCTTTCTTAAAAAAACTCCATGTTGAACATTAAGAATGGCAACAGTAAAGAAAATATTCTCTTACTGATCCAACCATGATGTCATCTTTGTCAGGAAACTGACTGACATCACTGTCCAGATCCCATGGTCTGCGTAGCTTGCCAGGGCGGCTCAAGTCCCTATTGAGAAGATGAAGAATTCGCTCAGTATAAAACTAAAAAGCACACAGATTCAAGAAACAACGTTACACCAGAAGTTACTTACGAGTCATCAGTTTGCATAATGTTTGGAGGAAGCTCATTGCTGGAGGTTTCCTGTGAGTATTTACATGTTCAGATTGACGAGTAACAAGTGAGAATGAGAAAAGGAGAAAATCACTAGTTTTGGTAATCCAACCTTGGGTGCAGCACAATTAAGCTGAGAAACATCTTCCAAACCTCCTGTAACAAATGGGTGCTGCAAGAAAATGTTTAAGGCGTCATTTTTACAGCAACAATAATGTCACCAACAGTAATACAGGAAATCCAACATACAAAATACCTGCAATAAGTCTGCCGCACCATATCTCCTTTCAGGCTCCCTAAGATAAAAAAAAAAAAAGACTGTCATGGCACTTGAGAGTGGAGAGTCTTTACTAGTTATCATTTCAAATGCAGTACATCACACTGATTCGCCATCTATAAGCAAATATCACTTTTACACTGGATATATTTCTAGGCCAAGAATTCATTAGTTTGTCTTTTCATTCCTTCATTTCTTTCTATTTAAGTTTTGTACATGTGCATATTTCATAAGAAAACGAATAAGGTCAGCACAACTTTATTAAATGTGTTACCACATCCTTCATTTGTTTCCTATCGGCGAAATTATAACAGCGGAATTTTTGCTCCAAAAAAAATTGAACAGTGCAACTAGGAGACTAGTATTTTGGTGCCACGGGAAGCTGCAGCTTTTCTGATAGGTTGATTAAACTTAAGTGGGACAACTGAGTACAGTAGGCAAACTGAATGCATGCCGTGCTAACAGCCTAACTACTGACAGACTGACACTTGACTGAAAAACAAACTAGCACAAGGATTATCTAACATTTCACAGATCACCGATTATTAATCTTAGTCACTAGCGAGCAAGAGACTAAAACTTGAAAACTGCAGACTGAGTAGAGGAGGTAGGGACACTGGGAAGATGCAGCAATGTCTCTCCTCAACATCCTATTTCATGAAATGAAAAAGACCGTTCTACATCAAAGTTTAGAGATCAAAATATGGACCAAATTGAGGAACTGAGCATGCAATCAGTTTAATAGCAACACACGGATATTAAAAAAAATTATATAGTTACATGTACATCGAACATATGCTTGTGCACACCTGGTCAAATAAAGTGGAGACTATTTCAAAGAGAAAACTAGTATGCTGATAAGCTGTACCATCATACTTTTTCTGATAATTGCTATCTTTGACATTTATAAGCAAGAACTTATCTTTATTATGATTTTTTGCCAAAATAATTATGCCAACAAATCTACAAATGCTAATTTCAGACGGCCACCCTAGATATTAGATGTGTAGTTTGCAACATTATGCACATTTCAGTTGGGTGATTTTGTTATTTGGTTTAAAATATTGATTGCGGTTTTTGTTTGTCAAAGATGGTGTATTTTTTTTTAAAGTTACCCTTTTTTGATATCTTAAAGGTCAAATTTGGAAATGTTTGTCTGCAAAGACACAAATACAAGAGTTATCGCAAACACGGCGCATCGAAGTACTATAGAGCTAATACAGTAACAGATGGTCCTAAACTCTTGTATTTATTTACAAAGTTATATATTTGGCAGAATGATTTACCGAGTATAGCAAGGGTTGTGATTAGAGTAAATATCCCAAGACAAATCTAACTGCATATTCATTCATTGTCATCCACAGAGCATCAGTTAAGTATTGATCAAGCCAGATGTAGAAAGCGTACTTTTGTAAGCATTTCAACAGAAAATCTTTGGCTTCTGGAGAGAGATGTTCTGGTATTGGCGGATGTGACTTTGTTGTCCCAACATAATACAGTAGAGAAACCTGAGATGATTAAGTGACTGTTAAGAATAAGCAGTCTCTATAACTTCCTTAGGATAAACAGAGGCTGCAATTACCTCTTGATATTCATGGCTCCACGGGGGTTTGCCTGTTGCCATTTCAATTACAGTGCATCCAACGCTCCAGATGTCAGCAGAACTGCAACAATGGTGAATAAGCATCAATTCAAGATATAACAAATTTGGGGATGCAGTATGAAGTGGCCTGGGAGACTGAGATGCTTTTCTCAATTTGTTATAATTATCACCGAGCTTAGTATAAATTGTCAGCAGAACTGCAACAATGGTGAATAAGCATCAATTCAAGATATAACAAATTTGGGGATGCAGTATGAAGTGGCCTGGGAGACTGAGATGCTTTTCTCAATTTGTTATAATTATCACCGAGCTTAGTATAAATTGGCAGGAGAGACATGTCTACTGAAACAGTGAGCTAGGTGTGCTCATGCAAATACTTCTGAGCGGCAAAGTAACATGGAAAATCAAGAAATCGTGAAAATCCATGCAAATTTTTCATTACATAAGGAAACTACAAGTGCAGTATGCAGTTCAATCACAATTTGTAAATAATAGTCTTTAGTACGATTAGGCCACTTCCAAGATTGCATCTAGAATCTTTCAACAATTGGTAAAGAGACTCGTGACTTACCAGTTGTGACCGCTCCCAACAATAACTTCTGGTGCCATCCAATACGGGGTACCTTTCATCGTTTTTGCAGCAGTTGCTGTTGCCTAACAGAAGACAAGCATGGCGAAGAAATACATTGTTAATAGAAGGATTTAACACGTACAAGACAAATGGCAGGCAGTAAAAGCTCATGAGTTATGTTGTGTTGCAATGATGAATAGAATCAGAAGAGGCGGGAAAATGTTTCTGGTCTCTTCCCCTTATTAGCTGCCACGCATGTCGTTCTGCTGTGACTTCTTTTGTGTATCATAAAATTAAAATAGAAAGGGCATCCAAGTGTGAAACTTTGGAAACACTGAAGTAGAGTATGAAGCTCAGACTAGACACAACACTTCGTTGAGGAACTACACAATTTGACATATTACATCTATTGATCAAATTAGTATGAACTAGGCTAACGGTGAATCATGAGCCAGTACAGAACAAGGCTAAGGCAGATTTAGACAACAGATATTGAAAATATCTCATATCTCTACTCACCAACTTTTCTACTTGCTTCGATGCCCCAAAATCTGCTAATTTGATGCATCCTTTGTTATCAACAAGTATATTTGCTCCCTGAAATATGACAGTGTAACAGGAATCCCCCATTATAACATCATCAAGAAACGGCTGTTAGGACATCAAGTTAAATTTACTGGAGAAAATTCCGTGCCTTTATATCCCTGTGTATGATTCCGTTGCGATGCAAATACTCCAGGCCGTGCAAAAGCTGCTTAGTATACTTTCTGATGACCTGGCAGACAAATAAATTGGATCAATATTACTCTTCACTGATGAACTCGTCAAAGTAACAAGTAGCAGGACAACTGAATACATACAGCCTCAGGGAACGATCCAAGCCGCACAAGTAGTGACTGGATCGAGCCTCCAGGAACAAATTCCAGCAGAATATTTAGTGTGTTGTCCTCCTGTGCTGTCCCAATATATCTCTGGTCAAACGGCACAGGGGTCAGATGAAACACCAGCACTGAAAAGAAAGGTAAAACATGTTGCAATGTGTAGTGCGCTTACAACAATGTTGGGATGTGAGAGGTTCTTAAGCATCTTCACTTCGTCCTCGAGCTCCCTTACATGTGCCTAATCAAAATACAGCCACAGTAAGCACTCGGAGTAAAAAAAAAAGGGCTCAATTTGGACAATCTGCCAACGCAACTAAAGAAGAACAAGGTACAAGAGCAAAGGTACTCACTTGGGCCTTCTCCCTTGTCGCGTTGCTGCTACCAATCAGAACCTGCAACCAAAACACAGCAAGAAGTTTAATCAGAACCCACCTAATCGCCACCCTAAGCACTATCTTTGCGGAGAAAGCTTCCAGACCTGCTTGACGGCGATGAGCTCGCCGGAGTCCAGATTCATGCCGAGGTACACCTGCCCAAACGCGCCGCTCCCGATGAGATCTCCCTTCCGCCACCGGATCGGAGGCGGGTTCTCCTCTCCCCCTCCTCCCCCTATCCCGATGTCCTCGCCACCTCTGTCTGAGGCCGTGGCCACGGGCGGTGGCGGCGGCGACGAGGGCGACGGCGGCGGAAGGAGGCGCGGCGCGGGCGGGGGGCTCTTGGACGACATCCGGAGCAGCCCCATCCCCCTCGACCGGCGGAGGCGGTTCCCGATCCGCTCCCTGAAGCCCCCGCCACCTGCGGCGGCGGCGAAGGAGGAGGAGGGCGAGGCGGACTCGTCGAGGGCGGCGCCGCCCGCGCGGAAGGAGATGGAGCGGCGCACGGAGTCGAAGAGCTCGTGGAACCCGCCGCCAGCGGCGGATTCGTCGCGCCGCATGGTGGTGCGGCCGTCGGCGGCGAGGGGCGCAGGAGTTTGGGGATCGGATCGAGTGGGGAATTGGGGATTTCGGTGGTGTTTCTCCGCTCCTCTGCGATGTGGCACGGCGATTTTGAAAATCCTGTGGGGGTAGAGGGGTTGGACAGAAATGCCCTACGACTCGACCGTTGGGAGTCTTGGGACGGAACGGGGTTTGCCAGCGCAATGGGCTGTGTCTGGGCTTGACTTTGGTTAATCTGAACTGAGCCCGGAATGAACAGTAGTTTTTTTATTTTTTGGCGAACGACAGTGAAGCTTGAAACTCTGTACTAAAAAAAAAAGACAGTGAAGCTTGAATGAAAGTTTCTCTCAAAGTACGAATGCTTAAATATTCCGCTTTCATGTGTCAAATATTATTTTCACCTAACAATGTTTTTGGGGCAAATTTTCACCTAACAATTGATATCTTGAGTTATTCACTATAAATAATATCTTGATATATAATTTCTTGTTAAGTATATATAAACCACTCCTTGTGCTAAAAAGGTATAAATAAAAAACACAATTTTGTATGAAAATTATAACATGTAAGTAAAATATTTTTTAACAATATATGTCGATCATGGTAAATGAAAATGAGTAGGAAATGTAAAATGGCATGTTCTAAAGCGTAATACGAATTGAGTGGGTCATTCTGAAAGGCTTATGTAATTTGATGAAAAATCCTGCTTCAAAATGCTCATTCTGAAAGCCTCGTATATTCGGTGGAAAATTTTATATTAAAAAAACTATGTTATACCAGGAGCTTGTAAAAGCTTGTTTTACGGCTGAAATCTAACAAAGCGATAACTTTCAAATAACCCCAGACATGGCATAAACCTAAAATATTGTGATTTGGTCTAAGGGTTAGAAAGTTGAACGTCGTCGAATCTGTCATCGACCCATACAGTTACCAATTTACGATATCGCACCTATGATAAAGTATAGCTGATTAAGTCTACAATTGCGGCCATTCATCTTTATGTGCTTTGATGATCAAACCAACTCATGAAACTCAGTTGGCTTGCTCACTAGTCTCTCTTTGTGCGGTGGAGGTTTTGTGTTGACATCATACATTTATCCTTAGATAACAGGACTATTAGGCCAGACAAAACCTTCAATCCATTTTAAGATTGGAAGCTTCCTACTTGACTTCTTTGAACTTGGATAATGTATACATTTATGAATAACAAGTTTCAAATTACAAGCTTTTATATGTATAAATAACCTTAAAGGATCACTGTCTGGTTGGCCAAACAATGAGTTCAGGGACAGCTGATCTTCCTTTACAGGTAGACCAAACAGGGTGGATGGATTTTCCAGCTGTAATAGCATGAAAATTTGGCTGTCCAAGCTTACTATTTTAAACTACTTTTGCTGCAATACTTAGCTTCCCAGACACCCGAAACTTTACTCCAACTGATGAATAATTTGGTTTACATTTGTAGCACTATCTAATTACCAATTGTCGTCAAGGCCCTGTTACTCTCAAATGCAAACTCTGAGTCAGATGGCTCTCCAACGGAATCTGGCCAAGCAAGCTGCAACAGCAGCAGTTTCTTGCATCCCAAACAAAGCAATGCCGCTGCTACTGGTCCAGCCAGCCATCCCACGGTTTATCAGGAAGGAGCAAAGCTCATGGTTGGAGAGTGTTCAGCAGACAAGTAAGCTAGACAAGCAACTCCTTTAAGTCATAAACCCTCGTTTAGATATTCAACTAATCTACCTATCTCTTGACCTGACCTCACACCAACCTAAAAAGGCGCTGACATTATTGAGTAGATAGCATAATGTTAGACAAATAAAGGCTTATGCTTTGACATTACATTATGTCATCGGTCCTCCTGGCTGCAGATATGGTACTCTCGGATCCCTGTCATTGGTCATATAAAAGTTGACTGAAATTAGGATGAAAAACATTCGTAATGCACTTAGCCTTCGCATTTCGTAAACATATATTTCCTATGTTTCCAAACGTGGTAATATAGTGCTCTTGTAAGAAAAGAAAAGTACATGAACTTGCAAACAACAACCTATATACAGTTTGGCTGGCATGACAAGAACAGAGTAGCAGTACAGTACAGAGTACAAACGCACACATATTCACTAGAAATCTAGGATACAAACTGCACAAGTGTCTATAGTTTCATCACCAATTCACTGCACCATCCATCTATCCAAAATGACAGACCAAAAACACAAGCAAGAAGAAAGCACAGCAACATTTGAACAGTCCGATGAACAGAGCACGCCGCAACACGTCGTGCATCTCGCTAATGAAACCTTGATCAATCGATGCATACAGATCGCCAGTGATGCGAGCTTGACGGCGTCGCGGCAGCCGGTGCGGCCCAGCTCGCCACGCGCCGGCGAGGGGGCCGCGATGACGATGCGAAGCTGCTGCTGTTGTTGTTGCCTTCCCTGTCCGACACCTCGCCGCCGTCGCCGTTGGCGCTCAGTCCAAGCACGGTTCGCAGCACCGTCTGCGCCATCTCCTTATGAACGCCAGGGCTGGCTTGCTCGGCGATGAGAGTGAGCGGGCGGTCCGCGCCAGCCGCCCTCGCGAGCCCTCTGAACCTGGCGCTTCCCCTGCTCATGGCGTACAGCGTGGCGACGCACCATTGCTTCAGGTCGGAGCTGGCGGGAGCAGCAGCGTCGCCGTCGGAGCCGGAGAGGATGGCGGAGACCGTCGCCACGGCGCCGGCGTCCGTCAGCGCGGCGCGGCCCTCGGTGCATGCGGCCACGTTGCAGGCCACCATGAGCGCGAGCCTGCGGATGAGCGGCGGCTCGGCGGCGTCGGCGGCCATGGCGAGGAGGCACCTTGCGGCGCCCGGGGCGCGCGCCAGCTTGGACTGGTTGACGGCGGCGAGGGAGAGGTGGTACAGCGCCGTCCCGGCGTCGCGGCGCGCGCGCGGGGACGGGGCGGCGTGCTCGTGGTCGCCGTCGCGGCCGCCGCCGGCGAGGACGGCGAGGAGCGGCGGGACGGCGCCCAGAACGCCGATGGCGGCGCGGTTGCCGTCGTGCAGCGCGAGCGCGAATAGCGCCCCCGCCGCGTGCTCGCGCGCCTCCGGCGGCGACGCGGGAGATGCGAGGGCGTCCACGAGCGCCGGCACGGCACCCGCGCGCAACACGGGGACGCGGTTCTCCGGCTCCAGAGACAGGTTCGCCAGCGCCGCCGCGGCGTCGGCGCGCGCGGAGGCCGTGTGGCGCGAGGAGAGCAGCACGCGCCGGAGCGCGGCGAGGAGGCGCGGCGCGCACAGCGCTTTTCGCCTCGCCGCGCTGTCCCTCGTGGCCCGGCGCAGCGCCGCCATCGCCGCCTCCACCGCGCTCTCGTCGCCGGCCTCCACCGCCTTCACCACGGCGTCCTCCTCCTCCACATCGGCAGCAACGACACTTTCCGGCTCCGCTTCGACCTCTTTAATCACATCCTTCACGCGCACCACCTCCACCCTACTAGCCTCCACCTCAACTGCAGGCATCTCGGCCGAGGACCCTGCGGACGACGACGACGACGTCGAAGTCGACGCGGCGGACGCCCTGGACGTTGACCACGACAGGCTCGACGCCGACCTGGCCGGCGCCGCGCGGAGCACGGCCTCCCTGGCTTCCTCGGCGGACGGCGCCACGGGCGGCGCGCGACCGGATCGCGCGCACCACGTCCGCACCGCCGCCCGGAGCGCGTCGTTGGGTATGGCAACTCCACCCGCCGCCGCCGCAGCCGCACCACCACCGTCCTCCCCGGCCACCACGCCGCCGCCCGGCTTGAGCGCGAGCCCGAGCTCGGCGCACGCCGTGACGCACGCGCGCTCGTACGTCCGCCCCGACGGCAGGATCACCGGGTCGGCCATCGGCGTCCCCATGACCGGGCACAGGAACTCCGCCGGCACCTCCTCCTCCTCCTTCTCCGGCACAGGAACGTCCGGCGGCGGCTTGGGCCTGGGCTTGGACGCCGGCGCCGGCAGCGGGGAGCGGAAAGAGAGAAGCTTCCAGCGGCGTGGTGCGCGCGCCGCACCCATCTAATCTATCGGCTGGCGAGCAAAGCAGCGGTGAGGGAGGGCGGTGAGGAGGGGCTTTGCCGCTTTTGGTGGTGCAGCGACAATAATGGCGGCTGCTTTTGAGAGGCTTTGGGACTTTGGCTGGCTGGCTGGCTCTCTCGAGATGGAGATGGAGAGTGGAGGCTCCTTTTTGCAATGCAAGGTTTTAACTGGTTAAGTATTGCAAAGATAGATAGAGAGGTGGCTTAGCCTGGAAGGGATCAGCAGTTAGCTAGCTACGCGGCCCCCGTGCGCGGACTGCGGGGGCGCCGGCGGGCGGTGGGTGGGGCACCGGAACCGTGGAGTGTTGCGGTTGGACGAGCGCGCGCAGTCGGGTCGCCGTCGCGCGGGAAAAGCTGGCCCCGGGTCGTTAACCAGGGAAAAAAATTGTCTGCCGGAGTCCTGTAAACCGAAAATTTACAGCCCTGCTCGGATTTCCGCCACGTGTCATGTTTCATCTAATCTCAAAGCAGCCTGGGCTTCCCGCACCACCACGCACGAACACACCATCGGCTCCGCTTCGAACCCGCTTGAACGTCCCCGCTTGAACCGCCACGCCCCGTCGCTGAAAAAGTCCGCTCCAGTCATCACCGTTCCCATCCTCCGACGAGCGACCGGCGCCATCGTACCGGCCATCCGGCTTCCCTCCCCCCGACCCCAGGGTCCTGACCGGCGCATCTGATCCGTCGGCATCACTCAACATCGATCGAAGGCCTGATCGCTCTTGTCTCCTAGGCGCTCTACGTCGAACACCACGCGTGCGTGAGGGGAGGAGCTGAGGACGAGGAGCTCCGGCTGCCCTTATTTGATGAAGTTCACAGCACGAGGCTTCAGGAGTAGCCGAATTGTGGCTGCTTGACTTCATGGCAAGAGGAGCTCCTGATGATGCTGAAATTTGTACTAGGATCAGTCTTAGATGTCAACAAATTGAAGATGAAATTTGTACTAGTTCGACTTTGTCGTCTGATTCCACTTCAACAAAGCAGCAGTTCTGGCCGTCGTCGAGCGAGAGAGAGCTGCAAGTCTGCGATGTGTTTTAATCCGCGTCGTCGAGGGCATATGCCTCGCATGTTGATCCGCGTCGTGGAGGGCAACAACTCGGAATGAAGCGGAGCCTGAGCGGTTCTTGTGCGGTATCATAGCGGCGGCTGCTGTTGGTTCAGCGGTTCAGCCAAGTCCATGGACGTGCGTGGGAGCCGGAGCTGCTTTGAGATTAGGTGAAGGAGGACACATGGCAGAAATCCGGGCAGGGCTGTAAACTTTCAGTTTACAGGACTCCTGCATAGAATTTTTTTCCGTTAACCAGGCGTCTTTTGCCGGGGTGGGTCTGCCGAAATAATAAGTTACTCCCTCCGTTTTTAATTATATGACGCTGTTGATTTTTTTATTGAATTTTGAACAACAATATATGTGAAAATAATTAGTTGCTTAAAATAAAATGTATATTGTTGGATTTATCATTAAAAGCACTTTAAAATTAACTTATACATTTAGCTATTTGCATAATTTTTTATAAATAAGACGAAGGGTCAAAGTAACAAAAAAAAGTCAACGGCGTCATATAATTAAAAACGAAGTGAGTACTTATTATAACCGTATAATAACCTGGAATTTAATGTCAAAATTGGACGTACGAATTTGGAAATGAAATTTAATGTCAAACGTATGAACTTATACATGATAATGTTGAGTTGTATTGTGTAATTACCAAAAAAAAAAAAGTTGTTTCTTAAGGTCCGACCACTCTTCGCCACCGGCGAGCTTGTTCGTCTCCCCTATAAGTCAATTTCTTGTAGTAATTCGAAACCACACAATTCAAACCGTTATTGTAAACAAGTCAAGGAACATTTTTTTTCCTCGCAAAAACAAGGAACATTCTTTTTACATTTATTTGTATTGGAGCAACTCTGGTGCTGGTAGTGAGATCCATCGTACTGCCTTGGCCAATCTTTCTTAGATCTGGCATGTTGCGCCTATGATGTACGGCTTCGCCGCCGCTGCTACCTGGCAAATCTGTCCTTTGCCATGCTTCGCTGATCCATGCATGCAGAGGTTAGTGGCATAAACAGTTTGCAAAGAAGCAGGCTGGCAAATCTGGCTCACCGAAGCCGTGGGTGTTATATAGAACAGAGCAGAAGGCTGGAACTGCCGTGTCATCGAGCAGCTCTCGTTCGCCACAACGGACGCCACATTTGCCTCATTTCAACCTGAACGTAACGTAGCAACCATTTTGCCACCTCTGCTTTCTAGTGGAAGATTTTTGTTACATACGGTAGGACAAAGTAAATCGATTGACTGCAACTGGATAGTGGGCGGTGTCAGTGAATTTCCCCCCTTCTTCGCACAGTTCAGTAGTTCAGAGTCGAACAGAGCATACTGCCGTGAATCAAACAGATCAGATCAGCGTAATTCTGTCCAAAACTTACAGATAACTCCGAGTTGCTAATCATTTCACCCGGTGACTTTCGTTTAGTTACGACACGCCCCAAGTGAAATGATGGTCATTTCAAGTGTTAGATCCGAGGAGGGAAAGCAGCTGAAAAAGCGAACGGAAAAAAGCAGCAAACTTTACAAGCTATACGCCCCAGACATGATCCATGCCGGACGATGTGCATGTTTTAATAAGGTTGTATCAGTTCTACAAAGAGGAGGGAGAACACAAAAACGAGAAGGGCAATACAGGAAACAAAATCACCAGATGAGCTCTGCACAGCAAGATACAGCCTGTATCTGTGAAGAACAGTGTTCTTGATGAAAATCAGCAGAGACGCGCTGGAACAGTTTTTATACTAGAAAAGCTACCGAAGCCATAGCAACTGCTCCTTGTAACACCCCAAAATTTCAAAGCATTCTAAAAAGGAATAAAAACCACTCCAAATTTAAATTTTTGTCCAACTCTTACCTCACCATGAATTTTCAAAAACAAAATGCACTAAATAAATTAAAACCTAGTTAGAATAAGAAATTTACAAATATTAAAATAGTGCTCAAGTGTTTGTCTTCATTTAAAATTCACTAAAAGTTTGAACTTTGGAATTTATAACAAATTAAAACAAATATATGTTAATCTTTAGCAAATCCACCTTGAATTTTAAACCTTAAATTTAAAACTTGCACAAATTTCACCATATGCATTTTTGTTTTACTTATTTGATTTTGTGTGTTTGATCTGTCCAACCCCCTTGTTCAAATTTGAATTCCCCATTCAAATTTGAGTTCATGTTTAATTCCGTTTACAAATTTGAATTTGCAATTCAAATTTGAGTTCCTATTTAAATCCCAAGCCAACTTTCAAAATATTTGAAAACCTGCATGAAAATCATCTTATGCATTTTTGGGAGTTTTATTTTGGGTGCTAAATCAATTTTGTCTCTTATTCAAATTTGAAACCATTTCAAATTTGGCCAAACTCAAAATCCCGGGAAAAAGAAAACCTTTTCCTATTTTCCTAACCCCTATCGGGCCGAAACCCTTCTTCCTTTCCTGTCCAGCCCGGCCCAGCAGGCCACCCCTTCCCTTTTTCTGAAAAACCGGTAGTGGGCCGCGCCCCTCTCCCTGGCCCAGCCAGCGGCCTGTTTCTTCTCCCTCTCTCACTGACCAGCGGGCCCCGCCTGTCAGCCGCTCCTCCTTCCTCCTGCCAGCGCCAGAGGCGCCCATGCTGTCGCCGACGTCGCCCCTCCGTCAGCTCGTCGCGTCATTCACGTGGAGCTCCGTCGTCCCGTCACCTCCTCTTCCCTGTGGCCACGCCGCGCGCTCGTCAGCGCCCAGACGCCCATCCCCTGCCGCGCCATCGCGTCGAAAACAGCCCGGTGACCGAGCCGACGACCGAGCTGCCCTACGGCTCGTCCCCAGCCGCCTATAAAAGCCGGAGAGCTCCGCGTACGCCTCCTCATCCTTCCCCGCACGTAGCTCCTCGCCGCGACCACCACGGAGCTCCAATCGGAGTTTTTCCCCTTTCCTCCCCATCGCCGGCCGCCCTTGATTCCGCCGCGATTCCTCACCGGAGAAGCCACCCTCTCCCTCCTCCACCGCGCGCGAGCTCCGTGAAGCCCTCCTGCCTCGCCCGCACCCCTCGACGTGGCTCGGTGGGCACCGGACCATCCGCGCACCGAGCGCCGCCGCACGCCACCGCGCGCGCTCGACGCCGGCCACCCTCCCGGCCTCATCCCACTCGCCACGTGCGCGCGCTAGCCTCACCACCTTACTGTGCACCTCCTCGGCCTACATCAACTCGAGGAGGAACACTCCTTCACTCCCCTCACCGAGCACCGCCGCCGCGTCACTTCCTTCCGCGTCGCCCCCTCGCCCTCGCTCCCGCGCGGCACCGTGAAGGCTCTTGGTGAGTTCTCCTTCCCCTCCTCCCTCTTCTGGTCCAAGCCCCGTCGTGTCTGGCCCACCGGAGCGCCGGAACGGCCGCTCCGGCGAGGACTGGCCATGGCGCCGCCGCGCGTGATGCCGCCGGCCACCGCGCGCCGCCCGCCTTTCACCCTGAGCCGTCCGCTCTCAGATCGACGGCCAGGATTAGATCCCGCATACCCCTTCGCCTCATAAAATCTGAGCCGCCCATTTAAAATCCGATGGCCCAGATCTCTCTGGTCCACCGTGAGCCGTGGACCGGACCCCAGCCCCGGTCCACGAGACCGTGGACTCGGTCCATGTGTTTTTCCAATTAGAAAATAAATCAGGAAAATCCAGAAAATCCCCAGCCCCTGTACTTTTACAGATAAGTCCCTGAACTTGTGGATAATTCTGTTTAGGTCCTGTCTTTTACAGAAACGACCTTATACTTTTCTGTAATTATATTTTAGCCCCTGTCTTTTTACACCAAAGCCCCTAAACTTTTCCATAATTACAGATTGGTCCCCAAAACTTTCTGTAATTACATTTCAGTCCCTAAATCCTTTCTGTAATTATAAATATGCCCTCGGCATATTTTTGTAATTACAAGTAAGCCCCTGGAACCTATAAACCTATGTAACTGCATCACCGAAGCTCCGTTTTGAGCGATTCTTGCGCTCACGCGTTCGTAGAAATGCGTAGTACCCTTTGGTACTAAAATTGGAGCACTAGAACAGACCTACAAGCCATCAATGTCCAAAAATCCCATATCGGCAAGTCATATGACGTCGATGTCACTTGTCGCAAGTGCGCATTCGTCAATTGGCGTTGGGCCTAACCAATCTTGCAACACCTTTCACCTTAAAACCTAGTACCTTCCTTATCTCAATACATCCTTCCGCCTTAACCTTGTATGTCGCACATACACCCTCACTCGCTAGCAGCGAACCTACCCAATCCTTCGTGTTGTAACGCCTGGAAACCTAATACCCTAAATCCCATGTCGGTAAATCATGTGATGTCGATCTCGCACATCAATGCTCGTTCATCTTTTGGCGACGAGCTTATCCAATCTTGTTGTACCGCTCTATATCATCACCTGGCAACCTTTTTCATCGCAACTCTTTTACAACCCAAACCTAGTTCAATCGTCGCTCAATCAACCTTAATCTATTGACTACCCTCGACCCGTACCAAGCTTTGTTATTATTTTCGTATTTATATGGTCCTTTCATTAGAGCTTATTGGATTTATTGTTCGTTATTATTTTAATTGCTGGTTGATCTTAATCAGTTGATCCTTGTCTTTTATTTGCAACCGTGCACTCATGTCATGCATAATCACGTACACGTGCCATCGTCATGCGCTTAGCTCATGACAAATAATTAGTAGAATAATCTTAGTAATTAATCAACTTAGTAAGTAATTAATAGATAATCACCATTAGTTAATACCCTAACATAAGTAGGTAATTAAAATGACACACCTTGCACTTGTACGTTTGTTGCATGAACCTTTATATAGGTTACGACCTATATAAAGCCGTAATGCTGCCAGTGTACGACTAACACGTGCACACGCCGTCTCTACCTACACCTACCCGCATGCATTTATCATGGTTTAGCATCTCTCATTTACATCAAAAGCCCTAGTGCTCGATGCATCACCCCTAATAGCCTCTCTTAAGATAATAAGCTCCTCCTAAAGTAAAACCTAATGCATCATACATGATTTGTGCCTTTGGCTTATATCGGTGTTCTATTGGTTCTTATTGGAGTTAATTGGATCTTGTGTGGTTCTTCTCGATCTTTATTTCCTTTGCGGTAGTTTGTTTATACGGTATCTTTTTTATACGCTAGATTACGCGAGATTCGAGGAAGAACTAAAGGAAGATCCAGAAGATACAAGCTTCAAGGACGAGCTTCGACGAAGGACTTGAAGACATCGACCTCGACATACGAGTCAGAAGATACAAGCTTCTAGGAAGGACCTGAGGACCCAGATTACGAGGACGTGAAGAGGAAGACTAATTAGTGAAGGCAAACTCTACATCTCCTTGATCATGATTGAACCTACTGTTCTCGCAATGCACCTATAGAACCTACTCTAGTATTATGCATTACTTGTTATTTTACTGCTTGTGTAGCTATGGACCTACTTGTTTATTGATATTAATGTCTGTTACTAGGGCGTTGATATCTGAATCCTTGTTTACCCCTTTGTTTACCTGTTACCTTGATAACCCTAGGATAGTTCCATCATTTCTATGATGGCACTTTTACCTTACTATTAGAATGCTTAGGACCCCTGCAATGTTTCTACATTGCTACACCTTACACCTATATATGTTTTACAACTGTGTTAAATGAGTTTGGTGGTGTGTGTGATATAATGGGTTTGGGAGTAGCACAACTGTGTTAGGTGATGATGTTGATGGTGGCGGTGATGATGGGATGGGTTGGATTGCGGGCAAGGCCACTAGTGAATGGATGTTGTTGTTATAGGCCCCTAGTGTGGGATATGGTGCTTGCCCGGCCATATAAGGACCGGTTCTGACGCCCGTAACATAATGATTTCTCGTACAACCACGGAACCCGTAATGGGAAGGACTTACCCTACCTTCTTGGTGCCCACTGCAAGAACCATCGGAAGGCCAGCCGGGCAACGGGGGACCAGGAGAAGACGCGGGGGAGTACAATTAACCGCGGTCTGGCTTGACACAGGGGAGTTACCCGCAGCCTTGCTCGGGGGAGTGGTTACCTGTTTGTCAAATAAGCCCCTGGGCGCGTTCCGTGGTGGAATTGTGGGGACACTCGGAGGAGATGGATTAAGCGTTATGTACCCCCTTGCAAAGGGTGCATAGCTCGTGGGAAAAGATGTACAACCTCTGCAGAGTGTAAAATTCATCCGGATGGACGTTGTCACGGCATATGACACATTATTGTTGCGCACGTATGGATTAGCCACTTCTCTCTTTCCTTGACGTGTGAGTGGGTTGTAGTCAGCCCGTGTTTTGGAAGTGATGGCAAGTGTGCCGGGTCGGTATGATCCTTGAGGTCAGAAGGCCCAACTAAAACTTGGGAACTGGCGGGAAGGCTCCATACTCCCCCAGGGCCAACCAACTAAAATATTGACAATTAATTTCCCTGTTTTATCTATGAATCCTTGTCTTGCTTTAGTGAACCCTGCATAAAGTTTGCTTTGCTGCAAATAAACCCCATAGCCTCCTCCTTGCTAAGACCAAGTATGCATGTATATATATACCCTTGTGTAGTGTAGGCCTTGCTGAGTACCTTATGTACTCACGCGTTTGCGATTGTTGGTTCAGTAGGAGAAGACTTCGTAGAAGACGACGACGTTTGGGTTTTCGATTCTGCCTCTCAAGTGTGCTTGTGGCTTTGGGCCAAGCTTTCCGCTGTCTGCTTCACCGTTAGCTGGTTGGTTGGACTTGGATATTTCCTTATCGTACCGCCGCTAAGGGTCCTATATCAGGTATTATGCTTATTTACCTATTTAAAGTATGCTTTTGATTATCATATCTGTGTTCTTGTGCGTATCAGCTACTGATCCAGGAACTGATACATGATACACAACATATTCCAGAAATAGGGTATGACACTCCTCGAACAATTTCACCTTTCGGAGGCCGTCATCTCGGCGTGTACTTCCCGCTCGCAACGTCGTATGGACACCTCCATATCACTAATTACTCCCAGCTGAGCAACACGCTACGTCCATGGCCATGGGTTTGTGATCGGGTTTGTTCAGTGGCAGATCGATCGATCGCACGTGTTTCTTCTCCTTTCATCTTCTTTTTTACTACTTAAGATTCTGCTCGCTACAGTCAGTATAATAACTAAACAAAACGGCAAGGAAAAAGGCCGTCTTTCCACCAAATACCTGGATGATCTCCTTTTCCAAAAGAGGCTGGATCTGAACAAGAGAACAATGCCAGCAACCATACAGCCCTAGTAGTTGCAGGCTTTGCAGCAGCGCTACTAGATTCAACATCAGTACGCAGATGAGCATATGCTAAGCAGATTCCACCCAAAATTTACTCATTATCTCGTTAGCCAGCATGAACTAAGAAAAGTTATCGTAACCTCGCATATTTAAAACCAGATGGAGTACCAGATTACTAAACGTTTTACTTTATGAGAGTATCCTTTAATTTGAACCTGATAAAAATCAGAGTGATTCAATGATCGCTGATTCAAGTATGGTGTCATCCAAGAGCGAAAAGCAGCACGAATAAGAGGACTTTTACAGTCCCCCATACTAGCTAGTATTATTTGAAAATACTAACTAGTATTGTTGGGGGCAGTTTTGGAATTGTAGATTGGTTTGATAAATTTACCGAGTCTCCGATTGGATCTCTAAATTGGCAAGGCTGAACTGCATTGGGCTCCAATGCCATACTTCGGAGTGAATTGTATTGCCCTCCAGTGCCAATTGTTTTATTTGATTGCTAAAGAAATCGGATAATGAAAATAAAGCCACACGAAATTGCAAATCATGTTTGACTGAGAATTAAAGAAGCTGAGTTGGTTCATCCGTTGTTGGTTCTTCACCGTCTGCTAGTCCATACGCTATTGTTGATGAAAATGACTGACTGCCATGGAGTTGACTGTTTGCACGTTCAAAAACACGACGCCCTGGTCCTGATGTTGCCATGGAGTTCTTCCTGCCAGCAGCCATGGTGGAGCTCGAGCCCGCTGGTCATGAAGCTCGTCGTCCCGGTCACTCGGCCATGGAGTTCGGCTCCGTGCATATTGGAGATCGGCCCCGACGGCAAATTCAGCTTTGACCCAGTGGCCATAGAGCACGGCTTCCGCCGACGCTGATGAAGATGACGGGGACTACAGGCCTCACATCTTGGTGGTGGTGTACGTCATTGACAAGGGCATGAAGGTTTTCAGCTGATGAGGTCGCCGGCGAGGGGCACAGCGAGGTCGTCGGCGATGGCTGTAGCTGAGGCTACCGGGCTTGAGGAAGAAGCGGCCGCTCGGCCACCGGACTTGAGGAAGAAGGGGCTGGAGGAGGGATCTTGGCCACTGGATTTAGAAAGAACTACTAATCTACCATGAATACTAGCTAGTATTGATTGGGGATAGTCAATCGATTTAAACCGTCCGATCATAATACTAGCAAGTATCTTCAAATAATACTAGCTAGTATTAAGGACTGTAAAAGTCCTCACGAATAAAAGGCCAACAGGCAAAAGCAGAAAGCTTTACAAGCTATACGCCAGACAGGATCCATGCTGTGCGATGTGCTTGATGTGATGGTTCAGCTGTTCACAGCAACGGTGGCAGAAACAAAATCGCTGGCTCGCCTCTGTAGTCTGTAACTCATCTTCTGAAAGGAAGTTTAAGCGTGAACCAGCAAAACTTTGTAATAAGATCTCGAGACAAGCCACCTGGGAGAGTACTTCCCACATAGTCGAATTGAGATAACCACTCCTTGACATGCCAGTCTTCACGACAGTCTCTCATTTTTTTAGATAAAAGGAAATCTATTCATCAAGCAAATGAAACAATCCCGGTCTGTACATCTTTCGATGTATTTAACCGTTCATTATTACAAAACATCTCTATGTGTAGACTCCGTCTACCCCATAGGATCAAGACCAAATCACCAAACTGGTGTGAATATAGTAAAAAGTTCATCATTGACATGTCACATCAAAGAAAATCTTGCTATTAGGTGTATTAAATAAAGTCTAATTACAAAACTTTTTTGACAGATGGGTGCTAATTTACAAGATGTATTTAATGAGCCACATTTATTTATGTTTTGCTACAGTAACCATCATCTAATCACGACTTAGTTACCCTCATTAGATTCGTCTCGCGAATTAGCACAGGGGTTCTGCAATTAATTTTGTAATGATGTTTTATTTAATACCTTTAAATAGCAAGATTCTCAGTTCTAAAATTTAGTCCTAAACGAAACGAATAGGCCCATAACCTATTACTAAACTTCCAACCATGTCTGGCAAATAACTCCATAGTCACCAGTTCCAAATGCCGGCAAGCTTGCAGCATTGAGGTTCTTGCTTCCTCATTTTGGAATAATGACCAAGTTCTCATCCAATTTCCTTTGTTGGCCCATCCTTGGATCCGTCATGATATCCGGTTAGCCGTGCTCCACACTAGGGAAAAAAATTTGGCAAAATTTCTTCGAAATCTTTTTCAGTAAGGTCCAAAATAAGGTCGAACTGAACACTGCCAACGAAATTCCATCACTGACCTCCTTCACGAATTCAAATTGTCTTATCTATAATTTTAGCGAGAGGCATACAATCGGTCCACAACGACGACATACACTTCCATATAAGAAGAGTTCATGTGTTGCAAGAAATGAAATTAAGGAACGTATCCAGGTGCTTATGGAACTTCCAAGGACGTGGCACACATACCTTTTCATGTTCTACACCGAATCAATCCAAGCCAAGAAGGAATACAGGGAATAGGAAAGATTTGATTCGTCTCCACCTTGACAGGCTGAAGTAAAAAGTATGATAGCGGATGGATACGAAGTCGGATTGAGGCGTATGAGTACTTCATGGGAAGCTTATATGACGTACTTTCAGATGGATTTGGGTTCCATAGTCAAAATATACTCGAGGTGGTCGCAGTTTACAAAAGAATCCGACGGTTTCACAGTTCTTTCCTAATTTTTGTCCATGTAATCCTTTCCTTTCGAGCCATATGGTCTCTCTATATAATTTAAACATCACGTTCATGTTGAGAGAGACCAGAATATCAGATTATTACGTTGACAAATAAACTCAGAAGCCGTCACCATGTTTCGGTGACCCCATATTGGTCGATTGTTCCAGAAGTTCTTTGTGCTTGCCGAGCAGGTCTTATCTAGATTTTGTTGTGTTCTTCATTGGTGTGTGAGTTCGATTCTATCTTGGGTCAAGATCACGTCCTAAACTTCAATAGATCTTACTTCTGGGTCGTTTTCTTTTGCTCCATGGGTCAGGATATCGACGATTTGGTGCTTATTATCTACAACAAGATTACTACTATTTCTTCATTGATTATCATTCTCTTGCTGCAGTTCATTAATTGTACGACGAAACATCGGGCCGTCCTCAAGAAGATCACCTCCTCGGTTTTCTCTCCGTATCAGGTACTATAGTAGTATATCATTATTTTTTTATTCTCCAAATAATATTGCAGATCTAATAGATTGATCAGTATCGAATATGTTTATAGACTTTATAATCAGTTTTATCTCCAGATTTATCCAATTTGATCCAAATTAATCATGACATCTCGCATGATCTACTTTAATGTACCTATATCAAGGCACAAGGTCATTTCTTACACCAAAACGAACTATTATACAGTTCAGGGAGCAATTCGTTAAAGAGAACAACATGAAGAGCAACGGTGGTGCAAAATTGGTTTATGTTCTCTTCCTCTTGTTGTTGTCTGCACAATGTAAGTGTACATAGACTTGTCTCCTCGCAGCCTTAGTTTGTCATTGCATTCATGATGAACACATATATGTTCACTTTATCACACTAATAAGTGCAATTGACAGGTCATGCTCGACTGCCCGGGGGCGCATCCACAAGGAGGAGCTCCTCAAATAGTCTTCCCATCACAACCACCGCTAGTTCGATCAATTCTTCCTCAGCACAGGAGATGAAGTTAACACTTGAATTTTGCACCTATAAATTTATGTGCTTCCACGGCAAATGCTATTGCTGCCAAGACCCGAAGCCCAATATGCCACAATGTTATGGAAATTTTGACGAGTGCAAGGCCAACTGTCCTGCCTGTAATCCAAGCTGCCCACATGAGCGAGGCCAACTATTGCATACTGCAAAAAATGCAACGTTGTAAGAATAGGTGGCAGCACTTGATCTTTAATTTGCGACAATAAGATAACAATACAATTTTCATCTTTTGTTTCAAGTCACTTTAGCTATTTTAAAACATGAGCCTTTCTAAGATTTATGCTCCAATTATACAATTTTTTTCCTCTTGTTGTTTTTTCACTCCTAATACTATGTTCCTGATTGCGTGTTGTCTTCGTCATATCCGTCCAATAATGTTCAAGCTAATCGATAAATGAGTGAGAGAGGGACATGCTCTTAAAATGAATGAGACGGCTCAAGAGAACTTTAAAGGCGTTGGACGTGTGACGTTAAAGGCGTTCGATTTCACGTCAAGGCTCGTCATGCACCAACGAGAGACAACTGCAACAAAATCTACTTTTGTCATTGTTATTATATTATCCGCACTCGATTTCACGTCAAGTGCTCTTGTAACTTAGTGCATACTTTCGTAGGAGATTACGTACAAGAGTCAGAATACAACACGAGTAGAGCACGTACGTCAAAGGTGTTCCATACATATAATCGACACCATATGCGTGTATAGAGTTGGACAGCAAGCGCGCGATCGAGAGGGGTCTCCGATTGACGCCGGCGATTCAGCTCCTTCCTTCCGCTCAACGCCGCCGAAGACCGACCACCGGCAGCCGATGGAGTCGGAGTCGGAGACGCTGATCTATGACGAGCCACCGGAATTCCGCCGCCGCCTGGTAGACTACACGGGCGCCGGCTTCTTGTACGGCGGCGGGGCCGGCTCCGCCTTCCACTTCGTCAGGGGCCTCCGCAGCTCGCCCACCACCAGCGGCGGCGGACGCCTCGCCGGCGGCGTCCGTGCCGTCCTCGCCAACGGGCCTCGTGTCGCCGGCAGATGGGGCGCTTACGCGGCCGTGTTCTGCGCCTTCGAGCGCGCCATGTCCCTCGCGCGCCGGAACGAGGAGGAGGACACGTGGAACTCCGTCGCCGCCGGCGCCGCCACCGCGGGCCTGTTCGGCGCGCGCCGGGGCGCCGCGGCGGCCGCGCGGTCGGGCCTCCTCGGCGCCGCGCTGGTCTCTGGGTTCTCGGGGGCGTTTTGGGCAACTGAATTTCTGCACAGCCACGTCGTGTCCTGCCGCGTGAATCGCGACTTGCCGGCGCCGGTGGTGACCGGCAGCCCACGTCCCACCGTCGATGGCTGATGGGGGTTTCACTTGCTGAAAAGCTGCTCTTCCTGTTTGCTTTTGATTCATCAAAATACTGATTACGCTGAGTTTATGTGCGCATTAAAGATGCATAAGGTTTGGAACGCAGGAATTTCACAGGAATCACACATGAATTTCACAGAAAAAACGCAGGAAAAGAAAAATTTTCCTCCAATCCAAACGAGCCCTATATGATTACAAAATGTATATGGTAAAGGTTGGTGGCTCGTCTCATCCGGTGGAGGAGTCAGGATTAGGTGACTGGGTATTCCTAAGCTAAAATATTGTTCAATCGTATAATCTTTTGGCCCTCAAACCCTATTAATTCATTTTATCCCTCCGCTCTTTGCCCCTATGAATGGGGGATTTTGTGTAATTGATATTGATTCTAGAAATCTTGCATAAATTTTTTGCTATGTGACGTGCCTTTTTGTTGCATGCATTTATGTTTTCTGTATAGAAAATCTCACTAATTTCTTAGGATAGAAAAGTTTGCACTTGCAATCGTCCCTACTGTGAGAGGCATTCGGAATCTCACTGGTTGCGTTCATTTATTTTTGCGTCCAATAATATTTTGATTTGCTGCATATCCATCTATGATGACTTGAATGCAGGCCAAAGAAACCTCTATAAATAGACCATATCTGTTGTTCTCCTCACACCCTCCTCATGGCATTCAACAAAAAACTAGTGTTTGAAGCCTTCATCCTGGGCTTGCTCCTCATGGCCTATTGTAAGACCCCTTTTTTTCTTGAAATAAAAAAAATGTGTTGATTCTCTTTCTGTATGAACTGAACCGTAATAAAAAATGATATAATTCAGTTCATTCGACCCAAGAAAATCCCTTTTAATTTTGACACTAAAAAAATCATTACATTTTTTATGGCTGATTGTGCGGCAATCTGTGATTGTAGATGCAGAGGCGAGACCATTCGCCAACAGGCAACGCTCTGACTCTGACCACAATGGCGACGGGGGCCTCACTGGCTTACCATTGCGACCTAGCCCGCCAAGCCCACCGAACTCACCATGCCCACGGACTTTCGTTGCCCATGCCCACGGACTTTTCGTTGCCCGTGCACCAGATGGATAGTTTGTATCACTGCCGGTACCCCACCACCACCATCGCCGCCGCATGTGGCCGAGCCGGTGTCAGCCTTGCTCACCAACTAAAATTGTACGGGTGTTACTTACAAATAATTCGGAATAAATAAAGGGACATCTATGATTTGGCATCGGACCCAGAAGATAAGAAATGGTATCCCAGTGAAGTGTAAGAAACACTACCTCTGCATGTCGTTTTAGCCTCTTGCCAAGAAACTCTTAAGCATGTCGTTTGGGGCTTTTAATTAGGTGTTCTTTGGACTCTCTTGCATTTCATTAGTGTGCAATGAAACCAGCCGCATGCAACGAATGTGGGTCAAATAAAAAATACTCTCTCCGTCCTTAAATAGATATCCTTTTTGACTTTTAGACATCACGTTTGATCATTCGTTTTATTTAAAATTTTATAAAAAATATTATAACAAATATGTCACGATTAAAATATCTTCAGTTATAAAACAAACCATTGAGGTGTTGGCTGCGGCTACGATGGTGCTACCACCGTCTCGTCGCATTGCCTCCCACCGCCGTGTCGCGGCCTCCGCCGTTAGAATCCTCCCTATGCTCTGACGTACATTAGAGGTTGCCGGAGTATACAACTCGACAACTGCGACAAGGGTATACAACCTATAAAGGGTCCAGCCCGGTAGAGAAGTCTTCAAAGCCCAATCCAAACAATTCCTCCTCTTGATGTTATCATGAACGAAACAGGGACATCCACATCCTAATAAAAACTCCCCTAAAAAAAACATCCTAATAAAAACAAAAATCCTGAAAACGACGGCCCCTGTGGAATTCTATTTGCCGGCGCCGCCGCAGATCGATCATATCATCGGTAGCCGAGAAGCAGGCGAGAGGCTGATGTCCGGCAAGACCCCAACCCGCTTCGACCGCCTCATCGACGTGTCGGGCGACGGCTTCCTGCTCGGCGCGGCGACCGGCTCCGCCTTCCACTTCGTCAAGGGCCTCACGGCGGGTTCGCCCACCGGCGGTGGTGGCGGCGGCCGCCTCGCCGGCGCCACCCGGGCCGTCTTCGCGAACGCGCCTCGCGTCGCCGGGTCTTGCGGCGCCTACGCCGCCGTGTACTGCGCCTCCAAGAGCGCCGTGGCGATCGCGCGCCGGATAGACGACGACCCCTGGAACGCCGTCGCCGGCGGCGCCGCGTCGGGGGGCCTGCTCAACGCGCGCCGGGGCGCCGCCGCCGCCGCGCGCTGCGCGGCCGTCGGCGCTGTTGCCGCCGTCGCGATCTTGGGCTTCCTCTGGTCCGATGAACAGCGGCAGGGCCGCGTCATCTCCGAACGAGACACGCAGATGTATCTCGAGTTCCCGAGACCCCCAGAAGATGAGCCAAGGCCTTGGATCATCCGCCCGCGGACGATGGTTCCTAGGGTTTTCGAAGCCGCAGGTGCCTCCATCAAGTACAACTGAGAAAGGTGTGGCTAGCTTCTTCATTCGGAGTCCCTAATCCCTCATCAGCCATCCATGTCACAGTACCGTCCCACTGAAAAGTGTTTAGATTTCCTGCTTTGTGCCAAAATAAATTACAGAGTTCAATAATTTCATGTAAATTAAATCCAGCCAGTTTTATAGTTCTCTTTTAACCTAATTCCCTTCATAGAAATAACAAAAATATTCCATCTTCAATAAAAAAATATTCCACCCTCAAAAATATAATGTTCTAGATGCAGTTTAATTTTGTTACACAGAATATGACCATGAAATAGACAAAATTCTAGCCATAATAAGAACTAAATATTCCAGCTTTAGTGCGCAAATGTTCCAACTGTGCAAAAGAAATGTTCCACGCGTACATTTTATTTGTTCCAAAAAGAACCTGCTACAGGTCTGACCAAATTGTCACACCTACGTCCAACTTGAACAGTCATGTGATGAAAGCTTAGCTAAGCGGTCGTAGATTTTGTAAAGTCATATCAAAATCGGACACATGGGTCGGCTCTATAGCATTTTCGTTCCAAAATGAGATTGAGAACTAGCAAATCGCTTCAATTTTTAACCGTCATTAAGGGTTTTAAAGGGGAACGCCTTATCCAACTGTGTATGTGTCATTGACTTGTTTTCGATTACACATCAGACATTGTCATTGACTATTCATAGGTATACTAATATCTGTCTCACTTTCTTTTTTCTTTTTATTTTAGGGAACGCTATCTCACATATTAACAGCAACCTTTGTTTTACATGATTTTTTTCCTCTTTGCTGCTTTTTTGGGAAAACATGTGCCCCGCAGTACTGGGTCGCATGCTGTTTCTTTGTTACTACTAGACGAGTCTACGACAGATTCTTTGTCGCTTTCCTGAAGTTTATTTTCGTTTTGCTGCATTCAGTAGACGTGAACGAACACATACGCTGCAACGAAGCAGCGGCTTAGATCTTGTCGCGCCCCGAGCAAGATGATGACCGCCGCCTGATGGCTCCATCAGCTCGGAACGGGGTCAATGTCGGGTCTCGCAAAGAAAGCAAGGTGACCGCCGCCTGATGGCTCACTCAGCTCAGGAACGACGGTGACCGCTGCCGCACCTCCGACTCCGAGTCGTACATGTTGTCTCCTGTGTCAGCGCCTCCCGGCTGGCCGCCGCCGTGGAGAAGGCCAAAACGGCGGAGGACGCCGAGTACCGCCTCGTCAAGGGGTGGATCAGGCACATCATGCGGGTGTCGGGCCGGGCGGAGCGCTGCCTCGACACCTTCCGACGCGACGCGGCACAACGCGTGGCCCGTGCCGGCGAGCCCGCGGCGCGCACGGCGCTGCGGTACTTCACGCGACGGAGCCCGGTGCTCGTCCGCCTCAAGCTGGATTGGGAGCTCATGGGCGTGCTGCATGACGTCGAGAAGTTTCTCGCGCTCATGGAAGAGCTCGACTTCGTTGGCACGGTGGTGGGCAGCCGAGCGGCGCAGTCTCGGAAGACGACGCACTAGAACTGTATGCGCCGCGTCCGGGGATCTGTGGTGTGGATGATAAGGAGGCGGTGGTGTTGCTGTCTAGTGTTTACTCCGTATGTCCGGCCGGCCGAATGGTGATCGGCAGAACGAGCCGGTTCCTAGTATAATATCATCATGAACATGCCACGCCTATATGTAATATGTTGAAGCCAGTACTTTGAGTTTTCGAAAGCATATACTCCCCCATTCTTTTGTTGTTGCTGCTGTTGCTGTGTGTGTCAAGGCCGATTATCCAGCACTGACCTTTCCACGTATCAGTGGAACCAATGAAATTTTGGAAACATTTCACCCTTCGTCCAGTACCATCCACACCCATCGAAACAGGATCCGCCAATACCTGGATGTGCCATCCTGGATCGTGAGTGGATGGAGGAGTGCAGTCAGGGCCGGCCCTGGGGAAGGGCAGGAGGGGCGGCCGCCCAGGGCCCCCGAATTTGAGGGGGCCCTCCTCATAGCATGTATGTATAGAGGTATAAATAGATTTAGGCCCATCCGTCCAGGTTAGAATGCCTTAGGCCTTTAGTTCAGCAAATGAAAATACCAACAGCAGGGCCATGCTGCCATCTAATCGAGGCCCAAGCTGCCCAATACAACAATCAACCTGGGTAACAAACCTAATCATACGGCAATCTGGCTGTGTATAGCAATACGAACCGTCGTCGAACCTGGGCGGATCACATCCCCAACTTTGTTTCCTAATTCTCCTTCGCATGTCGCTAGTCGCCGCGCCGGCCGATCATCGACGTTCCAATTCGTCGTGCAGTCTCACTGACTTGGCCATTTTGTGCATCGAGAATAAATTATCGGACCATGTAATATGTACAATCATTTCATATGAATATGGGTTGTTGATATGTTATTGTTTTCAGTAGTAATTTTTTCCATATAAAAACACAACTTTAGTTCACATATATATATAGAGAGGGGCCCTGGCTTTCAACTTCGCCCTGGGTCCCCAAAATCTCAGGACCGGCCCTGAATGCAGTATGAAATAACTAGGAGTATGGATACAGGTATCCAGCGATTAGGATTTAGCCAATTATTATCCTAAATAGGATTTGTACGTGCCTACTTCATCGGTCGGTCTAGTCCTGGGACTTGGGCCGGGCCAAATCCGGGTGGGCCGCGGCCCGAACGTTTGGCATGGCCCATGGCACGGCCCGGTCCGAAGGGATTCCGTGCCATGCCGGCCCGGCCCGAACAGACGGGCCGTGTCGTGCCTGGATTTTGGGCACGACGGGCGGCACGGCACGGCACGGTCGCATGGGCCGTGCTCGGGCCGGCACGGCACGAAGGCGGCCCGATGGCACGGAAATGGCCCGTCGGCAAGGTGGCTGCCCGACGGCACGGTGACGGCACGGAATAATGTTCTTGGATCAAGGTTCATTTTGTATTTTGATTCGTATTTAAAAATTCAAACGTGTATAGAATTTGCATTAGTACTCCAAATGAGTTGATTTTTTTTTCTAAAGTATAAAAAAAAAGTGTTCTATCACATGTATGTATTTGCATCATTATGATTTAGTATATTTGTGTACAGATCAACCAATTCCTTAATATTCACTATTTAATATATGTTTTACTTTTTTTAAATCGCCAAAGAAATTGTTTTTTTAAATGATTTTTTGTGTGGATGTAGACCTTCTTCTTATCTACACATAGAATTTTTGTATATTTTTTTGAAGCATTTACACTTGCATAAGTTTGAATTGATCTTCATTTATCACAAAACCTCATTACTTCTATATTGCTTAGTAAAATTTTAACACACTTTCATACAAACATTGTTGAAAAAATTCCTAAGAAATTGTAGAGGTTGTTGATGACTTGGAGCATCTCTACACCAAAATTGAGTTCAAAATTCAGTATATTTTTGGAGATAAAAAAATGCAAATAATCACTTTTCCTTTGTTTTGTAGTTACACTCAAAATATGATGATTTTCGAACTCAAATTTGATATACACGTGTAATATAGCTGTCCTAAACTAGTGTAATTTTTGTGGAATTTTTAATTTTTTTTTATCCATATAACATTATAAAAAGAATCAATTTAAACAACAAAAATACGTGTTTTGTATGCTGAAAACGCATTCCTGAAGGAGGTTTACTCAAACCGGGCCGTGCCCGTGCTTGGCACAGCCCGACGACGGCCCGTCGTGCCGCGTGCCGTGCCCGGGCCGCATTTTTACCATGTCGGGCCGACTGGCAAGGCCCGACGTGTGCCGTTTCGGGCCGTGCCGGCCCGAGTCCCAGCACTAGGTCGGTCTCGATCACACGGCCACCCGGCCGCTTGGCTGACGCTTGCGGCCCGACACGGAACAAGCGTCGCGTGTGCCGACAGCGAATGATTCGCAGTGCACATACGTACAGCTCGTGCGCGGCTTGGTACGCAAGTGTGAAGACCCGAACCCCGTCGCCGTATGGCCTGATTGATTAGAAGAGTCTTTAGATAGCTGCTGGGGAGGACGACGACGGCGGCGGCCAGTTTGGACCTGGACAGTTGCGTCACCAACCGCACTGCGCGGGCGCGGGAACGTATCGCGCCCACCCGCCATCACCACCGGTCGATAAGGCCAAGAAGAGGCTGCCCGCAACGTGGCGCGGGCCACGTCCATGCTGCTTGCACCACCACCTGGCGTCGCCGCTCAGCGTGTTGTTCGCGTCGGAGGCGTCGTCCACCGACTCGTTCTGCAGCTGGGCGTCAACCGGCACGATCGGCCGCCCGGCTGGGCCTCCTGCTGCTTGGCCGACGGTCATGAACGGTGATGTAGCGCGTTGCCCGGGGGGGGGGGGGGGGGGGGGGGGCGGCGGCGGCCTGGTGCCCGTGGGTTACTCCTAATACTGGTAGGTGGATTATCAAAACTCATCAAGTGCTTATATATGTGGCATGTGAGTAGTAAAGACAAAATAAAATATGGCACCGCAGGCACCCAGTTGCATGAATAGGCGTAGATCACATGCATGGTTTGGGTTTCTTTTCGCTTTGCCATGATCCATCGGTTTTCATACATCACAAAAGAGTATATTCTTACATTTATTTTTTTGGCCTATATTCATACATGTTGCGTAGATGATCGAGAGCATAGCATGATAATATACGCTTTCACCTCGTAAATACGAGCATCTGATGCTAAACCGACTCTGCCCTACATAGCATTCTTAACAAGAAGTTGGATTATAAGTGGTTCTGACTTGTTATATTTCCTTCTAAGTATACTCGAGGTATCATGAGGGTACACGTTGTTTGTTTGCTAACAGCTCCCAAGTGGCCAATTGTACAAAAAAAAAAGGCCAAATAAATCACATTTCCTACTACTGCTAGCTCTCTGCATGGTTAGAATATTTCAAAACAGAGAACGAATTCCCTTTCGCCATCAAACGGTGAACTCAGAGTCAAGCACTATTCAATTAGAATAAGCTGCAAGGTTATTAACAAAAAACATTAGTTTGTAAATTGGCTCATTTTACATGTGCAGTACATAGGGCCTTTACTTTATAATTCTCTTAGTTAATGCTAACAAGACACCTTTCCTCTGGCATGACCAAAATTTCTCAAATTGGTATACGTGTTTGAAGGCAAAATTTCCTCTTCAATTTAAGAATAAGCAGCATAGACCTAGCAAGCAGTTTTGTAAACACGTGTGGTTAACGTAGTGACCAAGGCTATCCTAAAATTGTTTTCTTTATGTACTTTCTAGACAAAAGAGATCAGTGCCAAGTTGATGTCTTGACACATGGCGATGATGTAATGACTAATCCAGTTATAAAGTTTTCATATTGTGGCATTATTATGAGAGCCACATGTTTCTCTTACACGTTCATTTCAGAATATCATGCTAACATTTTGTTGTATTTTCCTATTAATATTAAAAATAATTTATTTTTTGTTAGAATGAAACTATTTACCATTTAAAAATAAAATATTATGTACACCCATTCTTATATTGCTACATCTGCTACAATCATTCAATTGTCATCATGTGACCGAGATTATGCGTGTCGATTAAGTAGGAGATGGTCAAAGCTTGAGAACAAGGGTCACCAAAAGTTTAGAGTTAATAAAGTACTTCTTGTAAATTGACTCAATTCTCGTAATAATAGGTTCTTTATAATTCTATTAGTTAATAGTAACAAGGCACGCCTCGGCATGGTGGGGTGTGGCAAAGTTGGCTGGAGGCGAGATCAGCACCATGTTAATGCAAGGGCTGGTCATCAGAGGAAAGGGGCCGCCGAGTACACGAGTCTCTCAGACCAAGAAGAATTTGGATTCGGATCAAATACATCGTGGCAACGCTGGGGGCGCAATAGGGAGAAACTAAAGGGACGACGCGTGGACAAGATATGGTCAGGGAAAATGAAAGAAAACAAAAGGCTAAAACTCACTTCAATTTCTAACAACCTCTCCCAATAGCTCTGGAGCAGCGGTGACAAATGAACACTGCAGCTCCTTCAACGAGAATGGGAATCAGAACCCCGCTCCTGAAGATCCACCACAATCTCGACCCAGGCAGGCCACTAGCGGAGCTGCCTAGATTCATAAGCATATGCATATGAATAATGCCCAAAAGTTGTGGGCAAAAAAAATCTACATGTAGTCTATATATGAATTGGCCCAATAAATTCCTTTCCTTGAAGGATCAAAGCAACAGTTCACATGTTAAAACGGAGAGATATATCGTGTATCTTTATTTTCTCTCCAATAAAAGTATGCTTGTCATTACAAGCTTCACAAGTTAATTGGTATTAGCTCTCCATGTTGCAACTGTTACTGTGGAGATGTTCTTTTTGATGATATTGCCATAGCGTGCTTCCAATCCATGAACGACTCCCTGGTTACATTTATTGAGCGGGAGGTTTTCAAACAAGTTGATGTTGTGATATTGCGCTTCTAATTGATGAAAGAGCATGTAGTTAAATTGTACTAGCTATTGTATAATTTCTCCATACTATTTTATTTTATCTTTAATTTGAACAATTTATATTGTGCTGTGGAGTTTGGTACTCTACGTTCATTTGAAGCTTTGTAGTGTATTATTTTATTCTCATTGGCATTTCTATATTCTTTTTGTGGCCATCACCAATACCCAGCCAAGCAGCAGTACTCCGCTAATGAAGCAGGCAGATGGCGGCGCCGATCACATTGGCGATGAGCGCAGCGGCGCCCTCCTCAAGCCCAATCTGTTGGAACTCCCAGAGGCGCTCAAACAGCCAGGCTCTCGAGTACCGAACCGTCCTGCCGCATGAATGGTCGCCATTGCTGTCTTCCAATCCTTGCCTGATGAGCCTCCCGTTCGATTCCCTCTCATGGCTTCCTACTGTCCGATTCCCTCTCATGGCTGCCGACCACGCGTCCTCCCGCCCAAAGCGGCTGTGTGGCGATGAGTATCACCGCGGCATGCTCGAGAGCCACCTGATCCTCCTCCAGTCCCGGCTGCCCGCCGCCATGGAGAAGGCCAAAACGGCGGAGGACACCGAGTACCGCCTCGTAAAGGGGTGGATCAGGCCGGCACATCCTGCGGGTGTCGGGCCGGGCGGAGCCCTGCCTCGACGCCTTCCAGCGCAACGCGTGGCCCGCGGTGCGCACGTTGTTCAGGTACTTCACGCGATGAAGCCCGCCCCTCGTCCGCCTCAAGCTGGATTGGGAGCTCATGGGCGTGCTGCATGACGTGGAGAAGTTTCTCGCGCCCATGGGACAGCTCGACTTTGTAGGCATGGTGGTGGGACTTGGGATGAGCGGCGCCACCTCGGAAGTCGCAGTAGCTCGGAATTGTATGCGCCTCCTCCGGATATATGTGGCAGAGAGAATGACGAAGAGGCGGTGATGGTGATGTCCTTGTTCGACCGTCAAGATGATCGGCAGAATGAGCCAGTGCCTATAATATCTTCGTTAACATGCCACACCTAATATGTACTCGCTCCTTTTAATTATATGACACCGTTGATTTTTTTGTTGAATTTTAACCAATAATATATCTGAAAATAATTACTTGCTTAATATGAAATGTATATTATTGATCTATCATAAAAAACACTTTAAGATTAACTTTTACATTTAGCTATTTGCACAAATTTTTATGAATAAGACAAATGGTTAAAGTAACACACACAGAGCATATGGGTCATGGGTGGCCCTGTCTTCCGGAGTTCGTCCATCGGCGTCAATCACACACAGGAGCAAGGCTGGAATTTTGAAAATTGATTCACCGTTCTATCCAACAGAAGCAACCGCGGTGGTACAAACTAGAAAAAAATTAACTGCCGCGCGCTGGCAGCTACCACAACCATTATTTTCTCGATGGCAGTGACGAGTTTGTAGTTTATGCGAATGGTTCTGAACAAATTTTCCCGATGAAGCCATCCTAAAATTAACCGTTGTGCGGGCCACGTCCATGCTGCTTGCTTCGCCCGCAGGAGCTCCTACTGTGCAGCGGTCGAACGGGGACCGCGCACCAGTACTGCCGCGCACTACCACCCGCCATCGTCGTTTTTCGCGTCGGAGGCGTCAGAAGGGCTTGCAGTGCACATACGCAGCTCGTGCGCGGCTTGGTACGCAAGAGTGAACTGAAGACCCAAACCCCCGGAGCCGTACGACCTGATTCATTAGGACCGTGCACCACCACCCGCCGTCGTCGTCGCTCAGCGCGTTGTTCGTGTCGGAGACGTCCACTGACTCGTTCTGCAGCTGGGCGTCAACCGGCACGATCGGCCGCCCGGCTGGGCCTCCTGCTGTCTGCTGCTTGGCCGATGGTCATGAACGGCGATGTAGCGCGTTGCCGGCGCCGGCGGGGCCGGCCAGGTGCCCGTGGGTTACCCCTAATACTATAATATTGGTAGGTGCATTATCAAAACTTACCAAGTGCTTATGTGACCTGTGAGTAGTACAGACAAAACAAAATATGGCACCGCAGGCACCCAGTTGCGTGAATATGGCGTAGATCAGATGCATGGTTTGTACTTCTTTTCGCCTTGCCATGATAGATTGCCCCACCTCCACCACAAAATGGTACACTATTCAAGAGCATATAGCATGATAATTTACGCCTCATAAATATGAGCATATCATATTAATTTGGATACACAAAATTGTCATTCCACCGTTTGGATCCGGATCCTTAGCTATGCTTGCTATTTATAGTTGTTCCACACTTGTGACAACTTGACGTTTCTTACTGTATGATATAAATTTCCTCAGTGTAAGAGTAGACTTGTCAAAATATTGTACGACCTATATATAATCGATCTGAAGCTAAAACCGACTCTGTCCTTATAGATAACATTCTTAATCAGAAGTTAGATTATGATTGGTTGTGACTTGTGATGCTTCTATCTAAGTATATACTTGCCGTATTAAATATGAGGGTATATGTTGTTTGTTTGCTAACAGCTTCCGAAGTGGCCAAATAAATCACATTTCCTGATCGTGCATGAGTAGAATAATTCAAAACAGAGCGAGAATTCCCTTTCGCCGTCAAATGGTGAACTCACAATCAAGCAGAGTTTCTTCTACATCATAACTATCAAAAAATTCTGCTATTATTCAATTCAAATTATTAATTAATACTTCAGCTTGTAAGTTGACTCATTTTTACCTATGCAATGCATAGGCTCTTTTATAATTGTCTTACTTAATGCTAACAAGGCACCTTGTCTCGGTGACCAAAATAATTCACGACTTATTCTTAAAGTGAAGAGGAAAATTCCGCCTTCAAACACCAACAACTCTGCTAATTTGAGAAATTATCAAGAGCACAGACCTAGCAAGCAGCTTATTAGACTTGTGGGTATGGTAGGACCAACCTCATATCAGTAATACGGAGTGACCAAGGTTATCCTAAATTGGTTTACATACTTTATAAACTTTCTAGATAAAAGCATCAATGCCAAGTTGATGTACTTTATACATGGCGATGATTGAATGACTAATCCGGTTATTATAAAGTTTTCATTATGCCATTATGAGAGCCATAGTTTTTTCTTACATGTTCATTTCAGAATATCATGCTACCTTTTTTGTATTATTCATATTTATATGAAAAATTAATATTTTGTTAGACTCTCCATTTAAAAACAAAATAATATGTACACCCATTCTTATAGTAATTGCTACATCTCTCGGCAGTCATTCAATTGTCAACATATGACCTAGATTAGACATGTCGACTAAGTTGGTGAGCAGCGGGCGGAGGCGTCAGAGCCATGGAGGAGCGCAAGCAGTCGAGACTATGCCTGTGCAAGCAAAGGGAGGCGGGTTGTTTCGAATTTTGTGTTATAACTTAAATGGGGAGGCAGTTGTTTTATACATATAGCTCTCGTTTCGGCCGTCATACAGAAGAAAACCATAGCACCAGCGGGCACGCAAGGGCAAGTTGGCATGCCTGTCGGAGTCAACCCTGAGCCTCTGGTTTTGATAGTTGGTCTGGTCTGTTCAACCCGGAGCCTTTGGATTTGATAGTTGGTCTGGTATATTTATTTTGAGCCTCTGGTTTTGATAGTTGGCCTGGTGGGCGGAGTGGCATCGCCTGCTCTCGGAACTGTATATGCGCCTCATGTGATCTGTGGCAAAGAGGATGACAGTGAGGCGGTGATGGCGTTGTGTCCTTCTCCTACCGGCTAGATGACCCGTAGAATGAGACAGTGCCTATAATATCATCATGAACATGCCACACCTATACTTTTTGTATTATGTTGAAGCAAGTATTGAGTTTTTTTCGAAAGCATATACTCCCCCATTCTTTTTGTTGTTGCTGCTGCTGGTGTGTGTGTCTTGGCCGATTCTCCAGCACTGGTTTCACCTTTTCCTATCAGTCGAAGCAATGAACTTTTGAAACATTTTCACCTTTCGTGCACCATCCATCGACACGGGTTTGTTGTTGTGTTCGTCAATCCTAAACCCTGTGTATACAGATCCGCCAAGACCTGGACGTAGCATCCTGGATCATGACTGGATAGAGTGCGGTATGAATTATAACAATGAGTATGCACACAGCTGCCACCAGCGATCAGGGTTGCTCGAACCCTTGTACCTGCTTCATCGATCCGTCTCGATCACACGGCCACCACTCGCCGCTTGACACTTGCGGCTCAACACGGAGCAAGCGTCGCGCGTTCCGGCGATGTACGAAGGATTTGCAGTTCATGTCCGGCTTGATTAGAAGAGTCTTTACATAGCTGCCCGCAACGACGACGACGGCGCGCGGCCTGTTTGGACCCCGATGCGTCACCAACCGCGATGCGCGGGCGCGGGAACGTATCAAATCCACCTGCCACCACCCGCCGTCGTCGTCTTTCAATGCGTCGTTCGCGTCAGAGGCGTCCACCGATCGACTCGTGCTGCAGCCGAGCGTCCACCGGTAGGATCGGCCGCCCGGCTGGGCCTCCTCCTGCTGCTGCTGCATGTGGTCGACGGTCATGAAGGCGGCCAGCCCCTGGCCAGGCGGCTGCTGCCACGGTCGAGGCCGAGCGGAGCGGATGTCGAGCCAATGAACTTTTGGAAACATTTTGCCCACCATTCATCGAGACGGGTTGTTGTTCTCGTGTTCGTCAATCCTAAGCCCTGTGTATACAGATCCACCAAGGCCTGGATGTAGCATCTTGGATCATGAGTGGATGGAGTGCACTTATATATGAAATAACAAGGAGTATGCTCACAGGCCACCGGCGATCAGGATGGCTCGAACCCTTGTTGTACCTGCTTCATCGGCCACCCGCCCGCTTGACTGACGCTTGCGGCCCGACGCGTGCCCGCGACGAAGGATTTGCAGTGCACATACAGCTTGCATATACAGGACCGAACCCGGCGCCGTACGGCATGATATTTATTGATTAGAAGGTCGAGCCTTTATATTGCTGCCCGCGACGACGACGGCCGTGGCCCTGGAGGCCTGGACAGTCGCGTCACCAACGGCCATAAGGCCAAGAAGAGGCTGCCCACGCGCGGCCGTCGCGCGGGCCACGTACTGGCGTCCCGTCCATGCTGCTTGCTTCGCCGCACACCACCACCCGCCTTCGTTTTCGCTCAGCGCGTACGTCGTTCACGTAGGAGGCGTCCACCGACTCGTTCTGGGCGTCCACCGGCCGGCAGGATCAGCAGCTCGGCTGCGCCTCCTGCTGCTGCTGCTTGGGCCATGAAGCGGCCAGCGCCGGGCCAGGACGGCAGCTGTCTAAGTATCGAGTCTACCCACCACTTGTGACAGACGAACATAGATTTCTATAAACGTTCTACGACCTATAATCTGAAGCTAAACCGACTTCGCCGTGTTATGAGGGTATCCATTGTTTGTTTGCTAGCAGCTTCCCAAGTGGCCAAATAATCACATTTCCTGCTCGTGCTACATGGGTAGAATATTTCATAACATAGTGTGAATTCCTTTTTCGCCATCAAACGTTGAACTCACAATAAAGCATTGTTTTTGCTATATCATAACTGTAAACAAATGCTATTATTCAATTAAAATAAGCTGCAAAGTTATTAATAAAATATATATTTTAGCTTAAAAAGTTAACTCATTTTTACCAATGCAATACATAGGCCCTTTATAATTCTCTTAGTTAATGCTAACAAGGCACGTTATGGAAAAAGTGAAGAGAAAATTTCACAGTCAAACACCAACAACTCCACCAATTTGAGAATTATCAACAGCACAGACCTAGCAAGCAACATAGCAGACTTGGTAAGGTAGGACCAACCTCACATCAGCAATTCGGAGTGACCAAATATATTGGCTTTCTTTATGAACTTTCTAGATAAAAGGCTTCACATGCAAAGTTGATGTTTTGGTACATGGCGATGATGTAATGACTAATATGGTTATAAAGTTTTCATTGTGGCATTATGAGAGCCATAGTTTATTCATACATGTTCATTTTGGAATATCTTGCTAAGTTTTTGTTGTGGTTTCCTAATATGAAAAGTACCATTTGTTAGAATGAAACTATTTATCATTTTAAAAAAAGGATATTATGTACAACCCATTCTTATACTGCTACTATTAACTCGACCACTGGATTGGCTCAAATGATCCCTAGTCTCCATCATCTTGGCCAACAGTTTGTCTTGGATTTTATCTAATCTTACTTGCAGTTCCTCCTTGCACATTTTCATGTTCGAAATGTGTTCACTAACCTCCTCCTCAGCTCATTCATGCCCGTCCACATCACTCCCTAAAAGCAAATAATATTTCTTAGATTCCACAGTACTCAAAGGACAGTAGAAGAAACAATATTCAGAACAACATTCCTATTGTTGCTGATCCACCATCTTCCAACCGATTCATAGTTATTGCCAATCTGTACACCATAATTTCTGTGATGTCTTCCGAAATAGTTTTTGCCACAAGATAGTCAAAGAAAAGATGACTAGTTAATTCAAATTCTGAACAGAAAAGTAAACACAAAGAGGTCATTGGCCCTCCTCTTAGCTAAGTTGTCTCTTATAAGCACTTTGTTGTTTCAAATTAACCAAAGAAAAATATGGATTCTTGGTGGTACCACCAAACTCCAGATAACTGGAGTATGTACTGGTAGCACCCCTGATTAGTGATTTTTGGAGTAGGTTAATTAACCACAAAGACCGTTGAAGCATTGATTTGTCTTCAGGACTGGTTGCGAGGAGAGGTTGGTTGTGTGGATCAGCAGTTGGGTTGACCCAACGTGACCCACCTACATCCTTAGCAAGACCACCATTCCAGATGCACCTTTAATTTGTTACACAATATGACCAAGAAATATGCAAATTTCTAGCATGTAAGAACTAAGTATTCCAACATCAATTGAAAATTTTCCAACTTCAGAAAGAAATGTTGCATGTGTAATTTTATTTGTTTGAAAAAAAATTGCTACAGGTCCAGGTCCGGCTGGAACAATCGTGTGATGCAGAGGAGTAGTTCATTAGCCAAATATTGGCAAAAGCAGTCGTAATAATGTAAAGTCGTACCAAAGTCAAGACATGTGCGTCGGCTCTATAGCATTTTTGTCCCAAAATTGCTATTGAGAACTAGCAAATCTCTTAAATTTTAACCTCATAAAGGGTTGCCTTATCCAACTGTGCATGTGCCATTGACTAGTCATAGGGTATACTAATGCCTGCCTCACTTTCTTCTTCTTCTTTTTTAAGGGAAGGCTATCTCACATATTCACAGCAACTTTGTTTTACATGCTTTTTCCTCTTTCCTGCATTTAGCCATGACTTTGTTTTACTACTAGATAGATTCTTTGTCACACTGCTTTTCAGAAAGTTTATTTTCGTTTTGCTGCATTCAGTCGTGAACACATATGGAAACTGTCATGTCCCAGGCGCCGCATGCGCTAGCCGGTAGCTGGTTGGCTGCAACGAAGTAGCAGCGAAGATCCTGTCGCACCCCCACGCACGGTGGTGACCACCGCCATCGTTCCGTCAGCTCAGAACGGGGTCGGAGTCGGGTCTCGCAAAGAAAGGAAAAAAGAGCCCCTCCGACTCCGACTCGTACGTGTTATCTCCTGTCAGCGCCCATCTACAAAAGCAGCTCGATCTCCGCCCCTCTGTATCGTTGCCGGAGTCCGTGGCCTCCAGCTGTCCGATTCCCTCTCATGGCTATCATGGTTACCGACCACGCGACCTCCCACCCAAAGCCACCGCGCGGCGACGAGTATCACCGCCGCATGCTGGAGAACCACCTGATCCTCCTCCAGTCCCGGTTGCCCGCCGCCGTGGAGAAGGCCCAAACGGCGGAGGACGCCGAGCTCCTCCTTGTCAAGGGATGGATCAAGCACATCGAGCGGATGTCGGGCCGTGCGGAGCGCTGCCTCGACCGCTTCCGGCACGACGCGGTGGGCCGCGTGGCCCGCGCCGGCGAGCCCGCGGCGCGCAGCGCGCTGCGGTACTTCACACGCCGGAGCCCGGTGCTCGTCCGCCTCAAGCTGGACTGGGAGCTCATGGGCGTGCTACATCGCGTCGAGAATTTTCTCAAGCTCATGGAACAGCTCGACTTCGTTGGACTGGTGGGCGCGGCGGAGGGGCACAGCCTCGGCCGCAATGTAGCTCGACGAAGTGAAGAGCAAATTTCACATTCAAACACCAACAACTCCACCAATTTGAGAATTATCGACAACACGGACCTAGCAAGCAACTTAGCAGACTTGGTAAGGTAGGACCAACCTCACATCAGAAATACGGAGTGACCAAGGTTATCCTAAGCCCCTATATGGATCCACTGCTAAATTTTTAGCTTGCTAATTTTAGTCAGTTTGGATCCAAACATGGCCTCATAAAAGTGACTAAACTTTTAGACAACCTATCTCCTAAACTTTTAGCTCATAGTCACCTCAACCCTCCTAAAAATGACTAATAAATATATAAAAAAAGGAAAAAAAGCCACATAAGAAAGTCAAGAAAAGGCAAAAAACCAGAAACATTAGTAAGAGATCCAAACAAATATCTCATAAACATTAGTTGGCTAAACAATAGCCAGCTAAACATTAGCTGGCCACATGTTTAGTTGGCTAAAGGATCCAAACAGGACCTAAAATTGGCTTTCTTTATGATACATGGCAATGATGTAATGACTAATATGGTTATAAAGTTTTCGTTATGACATTATGGGTGCCATAGTTTTTTCTTACATGTTCATTTTGAAATATCTTGCTAACTTTTTGTTGTGGTTTCCTATTTCTTTGAAAAAGTAACATTTTGTTGGAATGAAACTATTTACCATTTTTTGAAAAGATATTATGTACACCCATTCTTATATTGCTACAACCATTGCCACTGACCATCATCATCGATCGATCTTAAAAAGACCCTTTATAATTTTTGAGTATCGGACAGGCCTGTCGCATCGATCATCTTCACCGCTGCCATGGCCGAACAGGAGGCTCACCCCACCTTTCATCAGCTCAGCAGGGGCGGGCCCACTTGGATTCAAGGGTATTCAACTGAATACCCATTATTTTTGGCAAAAAAAATTAATATACATAATGTATGATAGGTGTATACATAAAAAACCAAAAGAAAGCACATGCTTTGGTTCAATTCTATCATAAAAAAGGCCCGCCTCCTCAACTCACCGCGGCCCATTAGGAATATTGGCTCACCTCACCTCTGGTCATCCATTGATTCAGTTTTCAGCAGAGAGCGCACACGTTCCTGAGCTCGCGTCGCTCGATCAAGTTTTGAACCGCCCGGCCGCCAGCCTGACTGCCGCTTGCGCCGCTTAGAATTTCAATCGGGACTTCTGCCGCCGCGCCGATGCGCGCCCAGGAAATTCAATTCGATCGGAACTGACTGCCGTCGCCAATTCTAGCCGCCGCGCCGCCCAGGACCTTGCCCCGACCTTGCTGTTGCCGTCGTGCCGCGCCCTGCTTGCCTTCCGAATCACAAGTCTCCACTGCGCGGCTTCGCAAGTGTCGGTGCAGGATCGCCGCATTGCCGTCTTGCCGATCGCGCCTTGCCTTCCGCATCACATGGGGCCCGATCGTCGGCTCCATCAGGTAATTTGTCGCCCCGTCTTGCAAATTGAGATCAGCAGTAAACTGAATGGGTTTAATTTTGGCTATCTAGCTGCAGGTTACGTAGCTAATCTTTCAGTAGTTGAATGCAAGATGCAAAACTAGAACTGTAAACTGTTTTGTCTCTTAATTAAAGGACGGGCTGCGGCCTTTTGATCTAAAAAAATTGCGATAAGCTCATTCTTTATTCCCTAATTGCGCCAGAGCTTAATTCAACAAGTATTGATGAACACACTTTATTTCCTAAGAACACATTCATTATTACCAACTCACTTTATTCTTGATTAAGCAGGTGTGAACCGAGTGAACTGAAGAATTCTTTCCAGCACTTTTACTCTTGATTAAGCATCTGTTGTAACACCCCTACTTTTGGAGCCAAAAAGAAAAGAAGAAAAGAAAAATAAAAAGGAATAAAAATCACTCCGAATTAAAATTTTTGTCCAACCTCTCACCTTGAAATGAATTTTTGAAAATAAAATTCACTAAATAAATCAAACCTAGTTTGAATCTGAAAATTTTGAAATATAAAACAAGTGCTCAAGTGTTTGCCTTCATTTAAAAATTAACTAAAACTTGAAGCTTTTGATTTTACAACAAATTGATTTTCAAAATTTTGAATTTAAACCTGCACCAAAATCTCGTCATATGCATTTTTGGATTTTATTGGCTTTATTTCGAGTGTTTGTGTCATTGTTGTTTTTATTTGAAGTTGAAATTTCCTTCAAAATCAAATCCCAAGAAAAGTTTAAATATTTCCTAATCTATAACCTCCCTTGGGCCGAATCCTACTCCTTTTCCCCTTCTGGCCCAACTCGCTCTTTCTCCCCCTTTCTATTCCCCGCAGCCCGTCTCGGCCCAGCATCAGCCCATCCGGCGCCCTTCCCTCCTCCTCTCGCTGACGAGTGGGCCCCATCCAGTCGTCTTCTACCTCCAGCCTGCGGAAATACCGCCGCCGCCCATGCCGCCCGGTCTCTCCTACGTCGTCGCGTCACGTCCATGCTCCAGGAGCCTCCGCGTGAAGCACGTGCCCGCGCGACCACCGCCTTTCCTCCTCCCCGCCACGTCCCGTCGCTCGGCAAAATATCTCGCCGGAGCGAGATATTTTCCGGCGCCCTTCCGTCGCTGCCACGCCTCTTGCCGCCTATAAAACTCACCCGAGACCTCCCCGGCTCCCTCTCCTCCTCCTCCTCCCCCTCTCCCTCCTGTACCGTGAGCTCCCCCTTTCCCCTCTTCTTCTCTCTCTCCGACGCAAGCTAGGGTTCCGGCGACCCTCGAATGTCACGCTCCCGGCCTCCTCCGCCTCCACCAAGCTCACAGTGAGCTTCACCGCCCTCCCTACTTTCTCCCGCACCCCTCCTTCCCTTCCCTTCACCTCGCGCAGACCCCCGCACCAAGCGCCACAGCCGACGTCCCTTCCTCTCCGACACTGGGCCACCACCGTCGCCCCACGTCTCGTCCGAGGCCGCAACGAGGTTTGCCTCGCTCCCCTCTCGCCCCTCCCGCTCTTTTTTTCCCTCTCCTCGTGCGCGCACGTGAATTCCTTGTCGCGCCACCTCCGACCCCCAACTCCGGCAGCCCCTCACCGCCGCGCCCTCGCCCTCCCACGTCCACGCGCCGGACATCCTGCTCCACCGCCTCCTCCCTCACCTCGGCGTGCACTCGTAGCCGCCCTCTCCCACGCGCACGCGTTGCCGGCGAGCGCGTCGGCGAGCCGCCGCCGCGCGCGCGCTCCCCGGTCCACCATGGACCGGTGGACCACTGCCCCGCCCGGTCCACGGACCCCATGGACCTAGTCCACAACCTATTTGATTTTCCTTAAACCCTTTTCCTCTTTATTGCGTCAGCGCTACGCAATAAACAAATTTTCAATACAAAAAATAATTCACAAATTCCAGAAAATCACCGGCCCTGTACATTTTACAGATAAGCCCTCAAGCTTTCCTGTAATTATAATTTAGCCCCTATATTTTTACACCAAGGTCCCTAAACTTTTCTTAATAACATATTGGTCCCTAGAACTTCTCTGTAATTACAGAAAAGTCCTCTGTAATTACAGATGAGCCCCCAAAACTTCAAATATTCATATCTTTTCAACCATATCTCCGTTTCGAGCGATTCTTGCACCCACACGTTCTTAGAAATGCATAGTACCTCATGGTACTATTATTGAAGCCCCATCTTTGACCTAGACACCATCAATGATGCAAAACCCTCTCACCTATTATATCTTTTCCCGGCAGTTATGCGATGTCGATCTTGCACATCGCAATCATTGTTTACCTAGATCGAACCAATCTTGTGACGCTAGTTATCTAGTACCCCCCACATCACAACATATACCCCACTTCATCTTTGTATCACCTATTCACTCATTCACTCGCTAGCTTTAAACCTAACGATCTTTTATATCGTTTCACTTCAAAATCTAATAACCTCCTTCTATCACGAACTCAACTCCAAACCTAGCCTTGATCAATCATCGCTCAATCAAACTTAACCTAACAATGCCTACAGTACCTATTCCAAAGCCCTCACCAAATCCTACCAAACCTTATCAATTCATCGTCCTCTTTTATAAGTGCCCTTTTGTTGGATCCTATTAGAGTTATTGTTTCGTTGTTATCTTAATTGCTAGTTGTCTTTATTTGATCTTAGTGTTTTATCTGCAGTCGTGCATTCATGTCATACATGCTCACGTACACGTACCATCATCGTGCGTCCGACGCATGACAACCAACTTAATTAATAATAGTTTAGTCTTAGTAATTAATCAATCTAGTAAGAAATTAATAGCTAAGTCATCATTAGTTAACAATATAAGGTATAGGAGCCCTAAGCTGACACACCATGTACTTCATACATGAGTTGCACGAACCTTTATATAGGTTACTACCTATATGAAGGCTAGTGCCACGAATGTACGTAGAACACGTACACCCGCTGTCCCCGTCACTTCATACACTCATGCTCTTCTCTTCGTGTTTAGCATCTCTCATTTACACCAAAAGCCCTAGTGCTCAATGCATCACCCCTAATGGCCTTCTTAATATAACAAGACTTTGTTAAAATAAAACTGGATGCATCATCTGTGATTTGAGTCTTTTGTTCTTCATTGGCCTTATATCGGTTTTATTGGAGTTAATTGGATCTTATTTGGCTCTTTTCGCTCTTTATTTTCTTTTGTGGTAGTTTATTTATGCGTAGTATTTCTATGCGTTAGATTACGCGAGATTCGAGGAAGAGCCAGAAAGATTCAAATACCTGCTGAGGAATCCAAACTTCAAGGACAAGACCAAGATACAAGCTTCAAGACGAAACTTAAAAATTAGGAAAGCGATTATCAGGCAAGCCCTAACTCCCCCTTGATCATATTGATTCTATGATTGCAAATAATCCCACTTAGAGCCTGTTTTCAAATAAAGTATGCATGATATTTGAAAGTGATTTACAAGCTTAGTATGTCCTACATACTTGTTGATTGCCATGCCTTGTTTTTGCTTATCCTGATTCCTTATTAAACCTAGGAACCCACATCATTAATTCTTTAATGATGTGTTGGATTAAAATGCTGCTTAGGACTTGTCACACGTGTACTTAATTAAACTTGCTCACATGCTTTTGTGTTAAAATGTGTGCGTACTTGGTGGTGTGTGTAAATGTGAAAATGGGTGGGATTGGTGATAAAGTGCAACCCATAGTGGGGAATGTTTTGGACGGGAGCAAGCGGGATAGTCCTCAGTGGGGAGGCTATCTCTGGGACGCTATTCCTCGTGGAGGATAGCTATTGAAGATGCTTGCTTGGTCGTATAAGGACCAGTTCATGTGCCGCCTGGCCTAACACCTTTCGTACAACCACAAGCCTTGTATGGGAAAGGTTTGGAACCACACCCTACTATAGCGTTCACCCGGTACCCACCTGGAGGCTGGAGTGACAAACGGAAGCCAGGAGAAGACTCGACGAGATAGGCGTCGGGTCCGGCATGTGGAGATGATTCTGGCCTTTGGCCTTTCTGTTATATGATGATGGAAGCCCCTGGTTGCAGTATTTCCGTGGTGGTGCCGTGGTGACGCCAAGTAGGTACGGAACCATTAGTATACCAGTTCAAGCCGTGATATCGGGGAGGACTGGTGTACCCTGTGGGTAAAGTGTACAACCTCTGCAGAGTGTATCATCTATCCGGATAGCCGTGTTCCACGGTATTGAGCAACGCGAAAGCTATGGCCACACAATGATTAGTCTTTTCTGTGTGAGTTATCCTTGGCGTGTCTTTGGAAAACACCGGCGTGGAGCCGTGCGCTGGTTTCCTGCGAGCACTAAAATTTGGGAACTGGCGGGATGGATTGCATCTCCCCCAGGGCCAACCAACCCCACTAAAACTAATGACAATACCTGACTGTAGTCTGCGAACTGTTTTGATTTCAAAAACAACCCTTGCATAAAATTGGCTTTTCGCCGATATGATAAACCTCAGCCCCATCCTTGTTTATTACCCTTGCATATATTTACCCCTTGTGTTAGGGTTTGTTAAGTACCTTATGTACTCACGCGTTTGCGATTATTGTTTTTAGTAGGAGAAGTCTTCGTAAGAGACGACGACGCCTTGGTTTTCGGTTCTGCTTCTCAAGTCTGCCTGTGGCTTGGGTCGTGCTTTCCGCTGTCTGTGTGTGTTTGCTTCGCCTTTATTTGACGGAAGGACTTGGATACTTCTGCATCCTTGTCGTACCGCCACTAAAGGCTCAGTATATCAGGTACTATACCTATTTACCTATTCGAAGTATGCTTGTGATTACCATATCTGTGTTCCTGTGCGTATCAGCTACTGATCCAGGGACTGATACATGATGCACAGAGTACTCCAGAGATGGGGTACGACATCTGTAAACTGAAGAACAAAGGTAGTATTTCCACGCAATTCCACTGCTCTATTTTTTATTTTAATTCACAAGTCCATGGTCGGTCTGAAACATACTTGATCATTTACTACATCTATGTGTGGAACAATTTCAAATTGACATTAATTTTATTAATCAATGGTGTTTGGCACACAATTATGTATTATGGATCCATTATTTAGGGTGCCAAAAAAAATTGTAAGGTGCAAAAAAAAATGATGGTCCCAAATTTCGAATACCCAAGGTTAAAATGCTGGGCCCGCCACTGCAGCTCGGTCCTCTCCTTGACCTCCATAGGGTGATGGGCATCTAGAGTTAGCCGCACTCTTTGGTTGTGCCACTCAGCTTGCGGACAAGGAGATTAAATGCATCACGCGTGGACTTGAGGATCATGTGTCACTTGCCATCACATCAACAGTCAGTGGAAGTTCAGAAAATTGATCATTATTAAGTTCTTCATCATGGAATCACCACACAATGCGCAACCAATGTTTAATGTTATACTCAAATGCATTTATTAGGAATGGAATCTGAGGATAAGATTTTTAGTATAACATTAGACAGTGCCTAAGTTAACAACGCGATGATTGATTTGTTGAGGTCAAATTTGCTGCTAAAGAAACCGCTGCCATGTGAAGGACGGTTTTTTCATGTTCGTTGTACAACACATGTTATCAATCTTGTTGTGCAAGATGGGCTTAAGCAGATTGGTGACATTGTGAATAACATAAGAGAAAGTGTTAAATGCATCAAAAGGTCAACAACTTGGAATTCATCTTGGTCAGCAACCTAGTCTTTTGATGTCTCTTCTAGGTCAAATTCCACTTATCTCCTACAGCTAACCTTGCATTTCATGAACTGGAAGATCAAATTGGCGCCATGAATAAAGAAGCTTCTAGTAAGGATGCAGTCATTGTGGCTATGGTTAGGGATATTAAGAAGAAGTTTAAGCACTATTGGGATATATCATATTTATCTTTTGTCGATACCTGTTATTCTTAATCCGAGATTCAAGTATTCATATCTGGAGTTTTGCTTGAAACATGCTTTCAGTATTAATGCAGAACATCACTTGCATAGAGTAAGAAGGACACCTCGCTAAAATACCGACTCACCATGTGGAGCAAGTAACGATGAAGCTACTGATCAAAATGATGACTCATTTGCTGAATGGGATCGATCAGCACCAAAGAGTTGTGTCTAGTGAGCTCCACAGTTATTTGGAAGAAAACCCTATCCCAAGAACTGAGGATTTTGAAATTTTAGGCTGGTGGAAATCAAACTCTATACGAGATGGCCAGTACTTTCTCGTATGGCACGTGATGTGTGCTTACAACACCAGCCTCAAGCATTGCATCAGAATCAGCATTCAGCAGCACCAGTGAGAGGCTGCTGTGCGGACGCGGTCACCACCACCCGCGCTGCCATTGTCGCTCAGCGCGTAGATGCATTGTCGAAACTTATCAAGTTCTTTGTGTGGCAACTGTGAGTAAGGACAAAATAAAAGCTGGCCCGTAACCACCCAGTTGGCCAGTTGCATGAATGCGGCGTAGATCAGATGCATGGTTTGGACTTGACAAAGCGACGCTTCCTACTGTATGATATATATTTCCTCAGTGTACGAGTAGACTTGACAAAATCATTCTACGACCTATAATCTGAAGCTAAACTGACTCGGTCGACATTCTTAATCAGAAGTTAGATTATGATTGGTTGTGACTTGTGATGTTTGCATCTAAGTATATACTCGCCGTATTATCCAAGTGACAAAATAAATAACATTTCTTGCTCGTGCTGCCCGGTTAGAATATTTCAAAACAGTGTGTGATTTCCCTTTTGCCATCAAACGATGGCCTCACAATGAAGCAGAGTTTCTTCTACATCATAACTGTCAAAACTATGCTATTATTCAATAAAAACAAGCTGCAATGTTATTATAAATTCTTTAGCTTGTAAGTTGGCTCATTTTTACCTATGCAACACATAGGCCCTCTTATAATTGTCTTACTTAATGCTAACAAGGCAACTTCTCTCAGTGACCAAAATAATTAGCGACTTATTCTATAGTGAAGAGAAAAAATTCGCCTTCAAACACCAACAACTCTGCCAATTTGAGAAATTATCAACAACACAGACCTAGCAAGCAGCTTAGCAGACTTGTGGGTGTAGTAGGACCAACCTCATATCAGTAATGCGGAGTGACATGGGGTGACATGGGTTTATCCTAAAGTTGGTTTCTTTTATGAACTTTATAGATAAAAAGCATCAATGTCAAGTTGATGTCTTGATACATGGCGATGATTGAATGACTAATCCGGTTATAAAGTTTTCATAGTGGTGTTATGAGAGCCATAGTTTTTTCTTACATGTTCATTTCGGAATATCATGCTACCTTTTTGTTGTATTTTCCTATTTATGTGAAAAAGTAATATTTTGTTAGAATGAAACTAGTTACCACTTAAAAATAAAATATTATGTACACCCATTCTTATATTAATTGCTACATCTGCTAGTAGTCACTCAGTTGTCATCATGTGACCTAAATTAGGCGTGTCGACTAAGTTGGAGTTGGTTAGAGCTCGAGAGATGGAAAAGAGGATCAAAGGCCTCGCAGGTCGAATCATACGCTATCTGAGATTAAGCAAAAATATGAAAAAATCACAATGTCGCTGCATCTCCTAACGAAAAAAGAAATCAAGCGTCACGCCCCACTCGCCGCCTGATCGAACCCGCTTGTTAGACCTCACTCACCGAGCCGCATTACGATCGATCGTTGCGTCGCTGTTGCGGCATCGCTCCCCCCACTATAATGAGAGGAACCCACTTACCGCTCCACGTCTCCGCGGAATCGCTTCACCTGCCGCAACAAACCAGCTCATCATGCCCCCACTTGCCGCGCCTCATCACAGCCGAGCATTGCATCTCTGCGGCATCGCTTCCACCGCTACAGAGATGAAGTTAACACTTCAATTTTGCACCTTTAAGTATATGTGCTTCCACAGAAAATGCTTTTGTTGCCAAAACCCAAAGCCCAATATGCCAGAATGTTATGATAATTTGGACGACTGCAAGGGAAAATGTCCTGCCTACATGAGCCAGACCAACTATTGCATGCTGCAAAAAATGCTACGTTGTAAGAATAGCTGGATGCACTTTATCTTTTATTTGGGAGGATAAGATACTAATGATATAATTTTCATCTTTTGTTTGCCAGTTTAGTCATTTTAAAACATGAGCCTTTCTAAGATTTATGCTCCAATTTTGCTGGTTTTATTAAAGAAAAAAATGGCTTAGCCACTTAAATTCCAAACATACACTGAAGTTTCTCTCTGCCCCCTCCCCCCTCCCCTTATTTTTTTTACCTAGCTCCGCCACTGGACATGACCTATGCTGGATATCTTGTCCTCAAGAGAAAAAAAGGGAATTCCCTTGTATGCCACCTAAAAAACTTCTAATACTTCATATGCCAACGTTGTCTCAATGACATGTGGGACCGGCTATGTCAATGACATGTGGGCTAGGACGGCATACAAATGGTTTTAGTTTAAGCCAATGGCATACAAAATATTTTCCCCCAAAAAAAATCCTATGCTGGACAGCTTGTAAGATAAATTTAAGTGTTTATTTTTTTATATTAAGTCCAAATTAAGAATAAAATACATTCAATTGAGTAATTTTGTTCTTAAAAGTAAAGGGACCATCTATGTATCTACCATGCGAAGTTGCTTCCATGTCGAACAGTCCACCAAGGTAATCTTCCTCAAAAATGACGGTCGCACCACCTCCCTCGCGAATTCATTATTGATGTCCCCGACGAAAGTCACCACCTGGCGCATGGCCCCTCCCACCGCCCACCACCATCATAAGCGGCATCACCGCGCCCCACATGCCACCACAGCTCCAGCATGCGCCGCTGTCCACGCTAGATTCTCTGCATGTGACGCCCTCGCCACCCACACTGACCACTACAGCTAGCATGCCGCCTCACATTGGAGCTCGCCAGATTCCTAGCCACCGACATCAACTTTTTTTTTTGAGGAAAGTACCACCCTTTATTAATCAACAACTGGTACTAATGAAATACACACTCCATCCGGTGGAGTCAAAAACCAAACATGTCTTCCTAACGAAAAATAAATCGAACTCTTTGCAAGTCTATGAGCGTCGCCGTTGGAACCTCGACGTTCGTGGACGATCTCAGTTGATGCAAAACTTTGCCTTCTCGCTCTAATCTCCTGGATTACGTGGCCATGCGGTCCCATACATGACCCCTGTAGGCTTCTAACCACATTGATGCAGTCCATAGCGAGTCTAATCTTCTGTACTGCTAAATCACTTGCGAGAGCAAGCCCCTCCCGACAGGCCATTGCCTCTGCTGTCTCCGGGTCTGAAATCCCATCGATGACAATCGCAGATGCTCCCATGAAGTTCCCTGCCTCATCTCGTGCCACAGCAGCCATTGTCGCAATGCAAGAATTCTTGGACAAAGCTGCGTCAACGTTGATCTTCATAAAGCCTGATGGTGGGGCAATCCATTGAGGGACTTGCACGTGTGCCGCCTGCTTCTCCTTCGGTTGTGGGGTGACCAGCTCGAGGTCTGCTATGAACCTTTCCACAAAGCAATGCGTCGATAAGGGACTCTGAAACACGTTCTCATGTATGGCCTTCCTCTTTGCATACCAGATGGCCCATAGCTTAACTACCACCCTTGTCAAGTCCTCATGTTTCAAAGCCAACATGACCTCATGCCACCATCCCCTTGCGTCTTGGTATTGTCCATTGTAGATGAACTCCACCAGCTCCTCTCGTTCTAGCGCCCATGTGCACCTGGCCATATTACATTCCAATAACGAGTGCCGCCAAGAATCTGGGGCACCGCAGACTGCACAATTGCTATTGTTTGCCATATTTCTGTGGTGGCGAACATCTCCGGTTGGAATGGAGTGGCGGGCTAGCCTCCAAAGGAAAACACGCACCTTTGATGGGACTTTAATATTCCAGATATCTGACCAGTCTTTTTGCGCAGCCTTGAGGTTAGACCTTCCCGCATTATGCTCAATCCAATCCGTCCTCCTCTCCTTGTTATGGACCAGCATCCTATATGCTGACCTCACTGTGAACATACCCGACCTTTCATAATGCCATGCCCAGAAGTCGTCCTGCCTTCTTGTGCTTAGCGGAATACTTGCAATAATCTCTTGGTCCATCGGTAAGAAGTGAAGCTGCAGCAACTCAGTATTCCAACTCCCGGTCGTCTCGCTAATCAGTTCTCTAACCCACTGGGGTTGATTGTTAGTTGCACAATTCACAGGACGCATCATTCCGTCTCTTGGTAGCCAATTCATACCCCATATATTCGTTGATTCACCGGTGCCAATTCTTCATATAAGTCCTTCTTTCAGAACTTCCTTACCATCGACCACGGCCCGCCACACTCTAGACGGCGATGAACCAATCTCCGCGTCTAGGAAATCCCCATCGGGGAAGTACACGGCCTTGAGAATACGAGCGCGTAGGGAAGTCGGTTCTTGTAAAATTCTCCATGCTTGGCGGGCTAGGAGAGCATGATTGAAGAGCACAATATCTCTGAACCCCAAACCTCCCATGTACTTTGGCTTCGTCATGTCCTCCCATGCAACCCAGCATGTCTTTCTTTTCCCTCCTTGCATCCCCACCAGAAATTCCGGAGGAGACCATCAATATGTTGGCATAATCCCCTCGGCAACCTGAAGCAAGACATGGAGTACGTCGGGACTGCCTGTGCCACTGATTTTATAAGAACTTCCTTGCCACCCGAGGACAATGCCTGCTCCAGCCAGCCCTGAACCCTCTTCCAAACTTTGTCTTTCAAGTATTTGAATGCACCGTTGGTAGAGGTTCCAACGTGTGTTGGCATTCCTAAGTATTTTTCACTAAGTGCTTCACTGTGAACCGCCAAACAGTTCATTATAGCTTCACGTACACTCCCTTGAACACCTTTGGAAAAGTGTATAGAGGATTTATCCATGTTAACCTGTTGTCCGGAAGCTCGACAATAAATATTCAGGACCTCCTTCACCTCATCCGCACTCTCCCTACTTGCTTTGAAAAGCAACAGGCTGTCATCTACAAAGAGTAAGTGACTGACCATCGGGGCCGACGGTGCCACTTTAATTCCATTGAGATTAGATGACTGAGTTCTTGATTTTATCAGGCACGAAAGGCCCTCTGCTGCTAACAAGAACAAATAGGGTGAGATTGGGTCCCCCTGACGGATCCCCCTTGATGGAACAAAATTTTCAAGTCTTTCACCATTGAATAAGATTGAGAAAGAAACTGATGTTACCAATCTCATAATCATGTCAACCCATAATCTGTGGAAACCAAGCTAGATCATAATGGCTCGGAGGTACTCCCATTCCACACGGTCATATGCTTTCCGCATGTCCAGCTTTAGAGCGCAATATCTGCTATCTCGAGCTCGTTTCTTCTTCATAAAATGCATGCACTCGTAGGCTGTAATGATATTATCTGTAATGAGCCTTCCTAGAACGAAGGCAGATTGCTCCTCGGATATGATCTCAGGCAAGAACAGTTTCAGTCTATTCGCCATCACCTTCGACGCTATCTTGTATATAACATTGCAAAGGCTGATGGGCCTGAACTGGCCAAGTTCCTCCGGATTGTCCACCTTGGGTACTAATACATTATTAGTATTGTTAATGGTAGACGGATCATCCTCGCCTCTCAACACTCGCAGAACTACCTCCGTGACTTCATTGCCACAAATTTCCCAATGACGTTGGAAAAAATGCGCTGGTAAGCCGTCGGGGTCAGGCGCCTTTGTCGGGACCATTTGGAAAAGTGCCGCCTTTATTTCCTCCTTGTCGAAAGGAGTCAACAGCTTGTCGTTCATCACAGCCGTCACCTTGGCTGGAACTGAATCTAGAACATTGTCCATATTCTGCACACCTTCAGAGTTGTCTTGTAAAAATCTAACGCCGTCAAGCCCATCTCATCCTCATTTTCTGTGAATTGACCGTCAGGTTTTTTAAGCTTTGTAATTCTGTTCTTCCTCCTTCATTGGCTCGCTCTAAGTTGAAAAAAGCGAGTGTTCCTGTCCCCTGCCGTCAACCACATAATTCTAGAGCGTTGTTTCCACATAATCTCCTCGCGATGATTTAGCTCCACAATCCTGTCAGCGATCTTGACTTCCATGTGAGATGGCCCAACACGTAAAGGGTCAGACCTTAGACGATCAAGCTCCTCATTCAGAGCCTTGAGCTCCTGTCGAACATGTCCAAATGAATGGACACTCCACTCACTCAATGTACTTGACACTGATGACAATTTATTCTGTAGTTCATTCAACTTGACAACGGCGGGAGAGTATATATACAGCCCATAAAGGGGCCAGCTCAAGAGAAGACGACTGTTAGAGAAGAAAAGCCCGGTAGAGAAGCTCCAAAGCCCAATCCAAACAATTCCTCCTCTTGTTGTTGTCATGAATGAAACAACATACACATCCTAATAAAAAAAAATTCACGAAAACCGACGACCCCTGTGGATTCCATCGCTGGCGCCGGCGGAGATCGATCATATCGGTAGCCAAGAAGCAGGCAAGAGGCTGATGTCAGGCAAGACTCCAACCCGCTTCGACCGCCTCATCGACGTGTCGGGCGACGGCTTCCTGCTCGGCGCGGCGACCGGCTCCGCCTTTCACTTCGTCAAGGGCCTCGCGGTCTCGCCCAGCGGCGGCCGCCTCGCCGGCACCGCCCGGGCCGCCATCGCGAACGCGCCTCGCGTCGCCGGGTCGTGCAGCGCCTACGCCGCCGTGTACTGCACCTCCAAGAGCGCCGTGGCGATCGCGCGCCAGATGGACGACGACCCCTGGAACGCCGTCGCCTGCGGCACCGCGTCGGTTGGCCTGCTCAACGCGCGCTGTGAAGGCGCCGCCGCCGCGCGCTGCGCGGCCGTCGGCGCTGTTGCCGCAGTCGCGATCTTGGGCTTCCTCTGGTCAGTGGCGGACCCAGCCATCGGTGGCTGGGCATTCAAACTTTGAAGAGGGCACAAAAGTTTCAGAATACCAACCTTCATATTAAAATAAATTGTTCATAATAGAGGCAAACTTATATTGTTAAGAGAAATTACACATAATCAGTACAATTTAACTATGCGTTCCTTCATGGATTGAAAGCGTGATATCACGGCCTCATCCTTGACTTGCTTGAAAAACTCCCGCTCGATACATGTAACCATGTAATCATTCAACATTTCTTCTCCTATCTTATTCCTTACGTCATTCTTGACATAATTCATGGCTGAAAAGACCCTCTCAACACTAGCTGTTGCCACAGGAAGGACTAGCACCAACTTGAGAAGCTTGTAAACAAGAGGATACAAAAGACTCTTATCTGTTTTAACAAGCATGATTGAAAGCTCGCCAAGATCTTTTACCTTTCTAAACCTTTTATCTCTATGCATGTCATTAATTAAGATTGCCAGTTGGTACTTAAGGGAGACCAAATCTGTACTCGAGAAGTCCATAGGATAAAACTGAGCAAGTTTAAGCAAGTGATCCTTATCATACGCAGCAAATGAATCAGATGGATTGAAAGATCCCATGCAAATGAGCAGCTCTGTGTTTACCTCATCAAAACAGTCGTTAAGCTCCCGAAGTTGCCTATCAATGACACTTAAGAAAATCTCAACACGAAAGCGATGAAGATTATTGATGTTCCTTTTGTACCTCTTTGATTTTATAACCGGCTCATATTGATCATCCATGCTAGGGACTGTGATATCATGCTTCACACAAAAGGTAGTGACTTCTTCAAGAAATGTTTTCCATCCATCACCATCACGCAAGGCACCCAATTCACCCTTTCTAAGAAAAATGAGGTCAACGGCATTAACAATATTTTGTTCCCTCCGTTGCAATGCATTGCTCAAGTCATTTGTGTATCCAAATATGGTCAATAATAAGTGTGCCATGAAAACAAACTCAAATGACTCGAAATATACCAACATTATTTGAGCATTCACAGCTTCAGCATCTTGAGAGTGATCATCTCCAACCATTATGAGAACATCCCTGATGGTAGGATACAGTAAGATCACATGCATAATTGTTTTATAGTGGGATCCCCATCGAGTATCACATGGCCTGCTTAGTCCCATCTCTTGATTCAAGCCTCGCCCAGTTTCAGCTTCACCCAAGTCCAATGCTTGCGAAACTCGTTGAGCTTGGGCTACACGAAGCATTTGAATCTTTTTGCAAGAAATCCCAATAACACTTAGCAAAAATTGAAGTTGCTCAAAGAAACTGATACAGGCTTGATTCGCCTTAGCAACAGCCACAAGTGTCAACTGGAGTTGATGGACAAAGCAATGAACATAGTAGGCAGAAGGAGACTCATCTAAAATTAATTTTTTCAGGCCGCCAATATGACCTTTCATGTTACTTGCTCCATCATAGCCCTGCCCACGAACTCTAGATAAGGTTAAAGAATGGTCCATGAGCAAGGATTGAATCGCAGCTTTAAGTGTTGTTGCAGCAGTGTTTTTAACATGCTTAACACCTAAGAATCGCTCAACCACCCTTATTTTTTTATCAACATACCTGGATCATGCTCCAGCAAATCGATGTCATATATTTCTCCATCATCTGACTCATCATCTGATTCATCACTTGATTCATGACTTTCTGCAATAGGGGACGATGGCGAGCATATTTCAGGATCTGTGCTTGCATCCTCATCATCATCTTCACTACCTGGGACTTTACCATCACCACGTTCATCAATATTTGTGTGATTGTAAACCTGCAGTTGAAGATCATTTGGAGAAGAGTTGCACTGAACAGGGGCTTCAGCATGTGGCAATATGGCAGATGGAGGTTTCGGTGTTGATGTGGAAGTAATTTTTTGTGACTTTCCAGCCCTATCCCATAAAGATTTCAAATCTGCCGTCTTGGTCTTCTTCATTTTAAACTATGGCCTACTTTGAACAAAAATAAAAGAAGATCATTTAACATTTGATAACAGAAAAAAGGGAGGTGAGTACAGAGCAAGGCAATCTTATTCTGCAGTTCTGCACACCACGCACCTTTAGGATTCAGGAATCAGGCCGTCCTCACGGTCCGCCGGCCTCCACGCTGGAGCTGAGATTGGATTAAGGTTGGGGATTTGGGGATTCAGAGGTCAAGAACTGGAGCAATTGGGCGGGAAGGCGAGCGCTCCTCCCGCCTCGACACCGCGTGCCTTAATGAGCGATCTCTCTCGATCGTTCTGACGTTCTCTCTCCCAAAGGCTACGACAATGCATTACAATTGGGATTTTCGTTTTTGGGCTGTGATATTGGACAAGAGGCTGGGCAGTAGTGGGCTGGGGGTGACAAATTGCAGAACTGGGCCAAAAGAAGGCCACGTTGGGATAGGGAGATAGTAATTCTATCCCAGCTGTTGTATACATATACTGATGCATATACATACTCGTTTTTTTGCAAAAAAAATTTGGGCATTCAACTGAATGCCCATGAATCCAATGGGGTCCGCCACTGCCTCTGGTCCGACGAACAGCGACAGGGCCGCGTCATCTCCGAACGAGACGCGCAGATGTATCTCGAGCTAAGACCCCCAGAAGATGAGCCAAGGCCTTGGATCATCATCCCGCGGACGATGGTTCCTAGGGTTTTCGAAGCCGCAGGTGCCTCCATCAAGTACAACTGAGAAAAGTGTGGCTTCTTCATTCGATGTCCCTAATCCCTCGTCAGCCATCCATGTCACAGTACCGTCCCACTGAAAAGTGTTTAGATTTCCTGCTTTGTGCCAAAATAAATTACAGAGTTCAATAATTTGATGCAAATAAATCCAGCCGGTTTTATAATTCTCTTTTAACCCAATTCCCTTCACAGAATAAAAAAATTATTCCACCTTCAAAAATGTAATGTTGTAGATGCTCGTTTAATTTTGTTACACAGAATATGACCATGAAATACGCAATTTTCTAGCCACATAAGAACTAAATATTCCAGCTTTATTGCGAAAATGTTCCAATTTCGCAAAAGAAATGTTCCACGCGTACATTATATTTAGTCCAAAAAGAAACTGCTACAGGTCTGACCAAATCGTCCGACCTATACGTCCGACTTGAACAATCATGTGATGAAATCTTGGCTAAGCGGTCATAGTTTTTGTAAAGTCATATCAAAATCGGACATGTGGGTCGACTCTATATCATTTTCATTCCAAAATGAGATCGAGAACTAGCAAATCTCTTAAATTTATAACGACATCAAGGGTTTTAAAGGGGAACGCCTTATCTAACTGTGTATGTGTCATTGCCATTTTGTTCGATTACGTACACAGTACAACTCTCAGACATTGTCATTGACTATTCATAGGGTATACTGATGTCTGCCTCATTTTCATTTTCTTATTATTTTAGGGAAGGCTATCTCACATATTAACAGCAACCTTTGTTTTACATGCTTTTCCTCTTTGCTGCTTTTTTGGGAAAACATGTGCTCAGCAGAACTGGGTCGCATGCAGTTTCTTTGTTACTACTAGATAGATTCTTTGTCGCACTGCTTTCCAGAAAGTTTATTTTCGTTTTGATGCATTCAGTCGTGAACACATAGGGAAACTGTCATGTCCCAGGCGCCGCATGCGCTGGCCGGTGGCTGGCTGGCTGCAACGAAGCGGCGGCGAAGATCTTGTCGCGCCCTGCGCACGATGCTGACCGCCGCCTGATGGATCCGTTATCTCGGAACGGGCCGGAGTCGGGTCTCGCAAAGAAAGGAAGAGAGCGCCTCCGACTCCGAGTCGTACGTGTTGTCTCCTGTCAGCGCCCATCTACAAAATTAAAGCAGCTCTCTGCCCCGCCGAATCGTTGCCTGAGTCCGTGGCCTCAGTCCTGTCCGATTCCCTCTCTCATGGCTGCCGCCGACGCGTCCGGGCGCCCAAAGCGGCCGCGGGGCGACGAGTTCCACCGCCGCTTGCTGGAGAAGTACCTGATCCTCCTCCAGTCCCGGCTGGCCGTCGCCGTGGAGAAGGCCAAAACGGCGAAGAACGCCGAGTACCGCCTCGTCAAGGGGTGGATCAGGCACATCGTGCGGAAGTCGGGCCGAGCGGAGCGCTGCCTCGACGCCTTCAGGCGCGACGCGGCGCGGCGCGTGGCCCACGCCGGCGAGCCCGTGGCGCGCACGGCGCTGCGGTACTTCACCCGCCGGAGCCCGGTGCTCGTCCGCCTCAAGCTGGATTGGGAGCTCATGGGCGTGCTGCATGACGTCGAGAAGTTTCTCGCGCTCATGGAAGAGCTCGACTTCGTTGGCACGGTGGTGGTGGGCAAATCCGCGCCGCCTCGGAAGACGACGCCTCAGGCGATCTGTCATAGAGAGGATGAGAAGGAGGTGGTGGACCGGTGGTGGTGATGTCCTTGTCGTGCCGGCAAGATGATCGGCAGAATGAGCTGGTGCCAAGAATATCGTCACGAACATGCAACACTTTCCCTATATGTCATATAATATGTTGAAGCAAGTATTTTGAGTTTTCGAAACAATGCACTCCTCCATTTTATTTTATATTTTTGTTGAAACAAACAATGCACTGTTCATTTCACCTTTCCACATATCAGTGGAACCAATGAACTTTTGGAAACATTTCGCCCACTATTCATTGGGACGGGTTCTTGTTCTCGTGTTTGTCAATCCTAAGCCATGTGTATACAGATCCACCAAGACCTGTACGCTAAGTTACCCAGATATGGTGATACCGATACGTGATATGTGGATACGCTATTTTCTCAAAAACATTGATAGGTAATACTGTAGTATTTAGAAAACAGAGTTTTTTTTTCAGTTTTGAGAAAAAACTATGGCCTGTTTGGCTACTGCTGTATCTGTTGAATTGTTTCTGGAGGTTACCTAGCACTTGGGCACAGGTAGAGGTGTTAGCATCCAATCACAAGGCTGCGGAACAATTTGTTTCACCAATGAGAACAATTGTTCTATCACCTGAAACATTTGTTCCAGCAATAGTGATCAATTGTTCCATCATCTGAAAAATTTGTTCTAGCAATAGTGATCAATTGTTCAATCATCATCTGAAAAATTTGTTCAAGCAATAGTGATCAATTGTTCCCGCAGATGAGAACATTTGTTGTTCTAGCAATGGAGAACATTTGTTCTATCATATAGGAACAATTATTGATTTTTAAAAGTTTTTAAAATATACTCATGTGAGATCTTATATTGTTGCATTAATTGCAAGGATCATCATGGTTCAAACGAATTTGAAAATAGAGTTACGGTTGAAGAGAAAAATCATTTTGAAGTTTTTAATCTAACTCGAACTCCGCACATCCATTCAGGAGCTGCCATGTGTCACTCCGGCCTCCTTTCCCCTTATCCCTCTGAGCGCTCGAGGGCCGTTCATTCCCGCCTAACACGAATCTTAAAGTGCTCTATGGATAAACTACTCATAGCGCGTGCTATATATAGGAATTGCCTATATGTCGACCCCCGTTCTTGAAACCTCCTTTCGACCACCCTCCTTGCGGCCCAGCCCAGTTTGTGTTCCTTCTTCTTCCTTCATTCTCCCATTTGCTTCTCTCCGGCTGCCACCGTTGCGCCCGCCCCGCTCCTCTCTGCCGCCACGCCGCCTCCCTGGCGAGCTCCGCCGGCACGCCCCGCCCCTGCACTGCCCGTTCCCCCCTCGATGCGGCTTGCGCAACGATGCCGCGCTGTCTTCCCTTCGTATGGAACAATTTGGTTTCTTCATCCGGAACAAATGATTTGTTCACTTGGAACAATTTGTTTCTACGTGTGGAACATTTTGTATCTCTCCCTGGAACAATTTGTTTCTTCGTGCTGAACATTTTGTATCTCTCGTTGCAAACCATTTTGTATCTCTCGCTGGAACACTGTCTTCTGTGGCCTGGAACAATTTTTTTCCTTGGGATAAAACATTGTGTTCTGGTGGTGGGTGCTCGTCTGTGACATCCATATGTGATTCCAGCGGCGGCGCTCGCGGGAGGGGCGGCGCCATAGAGAAACAAAGACGAGCGCTGTTTCTCTGGGCTGCCTGGCTACGTGGGCCGGACGTTCCTGGTCCACGTGTGCTGTTTACTTCAACCGGTCGACGTATAACAGGCCCCGGTAAGAGAGTCTCCAAAGCCCAATCCAAACAAGTCCTCTTGCCTCTTGCTGTTGTCATGAACGAAATAGGACAACTTCTCAAAAAAGAAAAAAAAAGAACGAAACAAGACATCCACATCCTAATAAAGAAATCCCGAAAACCGACGATCCCTGGAATTCCATCGCCGGCGCCGCTGGAGATCGATCATATCGGTAGCCGCGAAGCAGGCGGAGGCTGATGTCCGGTAAGACCCCAACCCGCTTCGACCGCCTCATCGACGTGTCGGGCGACGGATTCCTGCTCGGCGCGGCGACCGGCTCCGCCTTCCACTTGGTCAAGGGCCTCGCGGCGGGCTCGCCCGGGGTCGGCGGCCGCCTCGCCGGCGCCGCCCGGGCCGTCATCGTGAACGCGCCTCGCGTCGCCGGGTCGTGCGGCGCCTACGCCGCCGTTTACTG